>JARQTH010000004.1:1796591-2062875 GCA_030142595.1 Trachelus iudaicus | reverse complement strand
AGCCAGAAAGAGAGAGAGAGAGAGAGAGAGAGAGAGAGAGAGAGAGAGAGAGAGAGAGAGAGAGAGAGAGAGGGAGTACTCGCCGATTCAATTTCACGGGCTTTTTTGGCTCGCGTTACTTTTCCACCCTCGTTTCACCCTTCGGAACGTTTAAATCACTCGGGACTTACGTAACTCCTCCGGCTGTCTAGGAAATTCTCGTATCACGTTTTCGGTCTTCGCTATCACCTATGATTGTTTCCTGTTTTTTTTTCTTTTTTTGTTTATTTCTTTCAAATCCAGTTTCCGTGCCAGTCACATTTATCGTGGAATCGGAAGACTCCTTTTTACATGTACCGGTAGATATTTCATTTCGTTATTTTAAACTCGAAAATACAATAAATCTTATTAGAGAATCTGCAATGGCGCGTGATGTAATTACGAAGCGATCCAAGAGTACACGTGATTCCTTTTTCAAGGAATAGACTACCGCGCTGATAAGAAATGTCTTTCTGGTCCTTTTTTCCCTTATCCTTGCACGTATACGGGGTGACTCCTAAATTCTCTCTTAATTCGACAAGATTAATTTCCTGCATCGATCATAGGTTGGCCTTCTAATTTGCTTCCTTATTAACTTCACCTTCGCCTGATCGTCCACCATTTGTACTGCGCCTCGGAACTGCACGTTTACCCCCCCCCCCTTAGCCACCCTCTGCGTTTTTGCCCTCTTTCCATTTTCTACTCTCTACCCCTCCCCCCCTCTCCCCCTTTTACCACATTCGTTCGTACTCTCTCTCCCTCCTCTCTCCCTCCACACTCATTCCGTCAACCCTAACCACGGAAAGTGGAACGAGAAACTTCTGCAATTATTTCCCATTTCTACCCTCCCCTCCTAAACTCCACCCCCCCCCCTCCCTTGCTCCTCTCCCCTCTGACACTCGCTAAACCTGATCGAAAACCGCGCTAATCATGGCGTTACACGTCTGACATTCTGGATCCAATTTTAACTTAAATATGTGTTTTTTTTGGCCCTCCCAACTTGCCAACCCCCCCCCCCCCCAAAACTTTATCGATTTCACCGTTTTTCGAGGGGTCGAACAATAATTTGGCAATTGGACAATTTTACGGTGTTGGTAATACTACCAATTCCCTCTAACAGGATACATAATTAGCCAATGTTACCGGGGACTTTATCGAGGACCTATACGGGAACCGGAAGCTGTCGCGATTTATCGAGATTTTCCGTCAGGCACTATTACCACCTTCCGGTTCTTGCTTCGTTTCCCTTTCGCATCGTACGGAGTCGCTGCAGTCGCCTTTCTTCCTGTTCCTGACTTTTGTTACGTGTGCAACCGGCTGCCGGGAATGCCAAGGAAATATTAATATTGGAAAAATATTCAGAATGGGTTTCGGGGGTGGTGGGAGGTTCAAGTAGAAGGTGGGCGGTCGCCATTCAACTGTTATTCAGCGTTCAACAAAGGCAGAAGAAAATTGGCTAATTTTTCCGCGCCGTCGAGGAAAGATTCCCGGATGCCAAAATGGATCCAGAGGCTTTTCAGTTTTATTCGCCTCGCGAATCTCTATACGTGCATCTACCCAGTCAGGGCCGGTACGTGGTTCGGATAGGAGAAGAAGAGAAATAGAGGCGACCAATGAAAAGTACTTTTTATTCCGATATTGAGGAAGCGACTCGTATCCATTGTATGCTTTCCATTCTGGTTGGTGTAACCAGTGGAAAATATACACAAAGGACAAACTTAAAATGGTTCTGTAATACGTGAAAAGCAGCCAAGTGGAAATAGGGAAGAGTAAGGGAAGCGTGAAAAATGCTGAACCGTGGAAATTGTTGATTTGTCAGCTATTTTTATTTACAATGGAAACTGGAATACTCTGTATTTTTTTTTTTTTTTTTTTCATACTCAAGCGTTAATATTAGAAAATTTTTTTTTCCATCCTTTATTCGACATTTTACCATAATCGAGGTATTAGGGGACCCACTGCTCGGTATTCCATTCAAATATCTACTTGGCTCAGGGAACTAGGACGAAAATGCCTCTTGGCATCGCTCTTACAGGACGTTTCAAAACTTACTGCTCTCCGTACGTATTGTTCTCCGTGTTCACGACCGATGATAAACGAATTTTTTCCTTAGAACTATACATTTTTTTTTTCTTCAAGTTTTAGAACTCAATCTGTAACTTTTGTTTAATTCGTGGAAAGACATAAAAGTCCGTTGTCGCCGAGATTTACTCTTTGAATTACCAATCGGAATTTACTTAAGTTAATGCGGTTCGCCCGCGAGGATGGATCGATGTAAAGTCTAAATTACACGGTCGAAGGGTAAAAAAAGGTTAAGAGAAAGAAGGAGAACGTAAAAGAGAGAAAAAAAGAGATGTAAAAGGTAGCCAGCACTTTTCGAGGGATTGGCAGTGGGTCGCTGGAAAGGGGGGCGGAGGGGTCGAAGGAGGGATACAACCACGAGCCTAGAACTAGAGGGTGAAACTAGGACTCGACTGGCTACTCCCCCCCGCCCTCCGCCGCCCCCTCCTCTCTCTTCCTCACTTTTATTATCGTTCTCTCTTCTCACGAATATTCAAATGAGCTACCTCCCCCAGTCGGGTGGACTGGGAGTGGGTGGGTTGGGGTGGGTGGCCCTCCCGACCCCTCGGATTTCTCTTTAGTTTCGGCCGTTTTGTACTTTTATTACCGCCATACGTCTCTCCGCGAAACGATAATTTAATTCACGTTAGCGAGGCGGACGGTTGGTACGTCACGTGAAATCGCCATGGCCGTTTCGGCTCCTCGGTAAATCAAGTAGAAGACATTGCTTCCGAGCGCTGTTAAGATTTCCGCTTTGGAGCCCTGGGCTTTTCCGGAAGTCCTAGCTCGTCAAGTCCCTCTGTACGTTTCCCCTCGAACTGTCAGTGCCCTGGTTCCCCTTGATATCCGGTTCTTTTTCACATTGTCTTTCGCTGCTCGTTAAAGTCCATCCACGCGTTTCCAATGGACTTTAAGAGTCGTTCGTTGCGCGTCAACGTTTCGTTAAAATATTTCATCTTTGATGCAGCTACATCCGGTTCTGTTGTTATTCAGAGATTCCACGTCCTCCAGGCATTGTAACCTACCCGTAGGGATACCAAACTGGCCGAATGCAAATGATCAATTAACCGGCTGTAAATCACTGGAGGCTCCTGTCTGTCCTATCCAGAGAGTCGCGGGTTCTTGGTCGGGCCAATGGCTACGGCCCGCTTGACCAGTCTCCTTCCTTTCTCGTTTCACATCCCTCTTGAAGAATATTTATATCCGGGCCACGTTCGCCTGGAACCCGTGAAAGATAAAGGTGAGCCCACCCACCACCTAACCTCTATACTCTTCTATCTTTACCTACAACACCAGCACCAACTTGCTCCTACGCTCTTGTGTTCTAGAGAATTTCTTCCACCTTCGAGTCACGTTAGCTAGAGGGGTCTTCTACCAGCATGGCTACACACGGCCGGAGGTGACGTGCAGCAATTTTTTTAATGGCTGGACGAATCACCGCCCTTGCTTCAATTTGCATAGAATCGCGAGCTCGTTACGAAAATAACGTAAAAAGCTCTCGGCGAGACACGAATCCTTTTCGTTGTTCCCGAGCAGCAGGAATCACGTAGAATCTTTAAGAAAATACGTGGTGCCTGAAACTCCCTTCAGGCTTCGGTGACTCCGGTTGGGAAGGAATTTGAGGAGGCTTTTGAGAAAAAGCTTAGAAATAAAATTTATGTAATGATATATACTTTCGAGAAGATCTCCTATGATTCTCTGGCAACCCTTCCGAGGAGACAGACACTTCATGGTAGCAATTCTGTGTACGAGGGAAAACTTTCTTTTCTTTCTAAAGTTCCTATGTTTATGTACGACGTATACTAAATTTACCTCGACTGATGCCACTGGGTATTCTTTTGGCTGGGTCACGCATACTGAAAACTTTTTCGAGAAATACTCCAGTTCGCTGGGGACTTTATGAAAATCTTGTTTGACAATAAATCTCTGTCGTATGAGTAACGACACTTAACGTTCCTTCTTCTTGACGCAGCTACCAACGCTGTAAGACATCGGCCATTTTCTAAGGCCGCTCGAGTTTAAATTCACGTGCGAGGGTCTCTCTTAAGTTTAAAGGATCTTTCGTTCCGAGCTATGCAAACGATGTCTTGACTCTTTTAGAAAAGTATTATTCTAGAAACGTCGGAACGAGGTGTGGAAGAAGTCCTCTTAAAGACGTGGGAAAGATATCATTGTGCTATATCAAATGTCATCTGTCCTATTTCTGAGTCGTCGTCGTCGTCGTCGTCGTCGTCGTCGTCACTGTCACTTTTATGCGATTCAAGTGGTTAGGTTAGGTTTATACTATTTTATTTTACTTATATTTTTAACCCATGACTTTCGATGGCACCGCTGGCCCCACGTGAACGAAATGCGAAGCAGGCTTGGCACTTGCTTCTACACTCGAATCAATACCGGAGAACCAAACTCAAGTCCTTCCTGTGACGTGGCGCGTCATACTACAATATACAAACACAAAAGTTATATTTATTTTCGATGGAAGTATCAAGATACAGTGTTATCAATTTCGCGACTGTACCTGCGTTCTTTTATTATTCCAATCTTTGGACCTTAATCTAGCGACGCTTCTTTGGCCCAAGATAAAGACGTTATAGCCCGTCGAATAAAATCATGAAGATACGCAGTTAAAAGGGGCAATGAAATCTTTTGCAGGAAATTGCGGCGATCCTGATAAGTTTCCAGAGGCACGCAGAATGGCAGAGTTGCGAGGTGAAGGTGCGACCAAGAAGCGGGTCCATGCTGCTGTACTCCAGGAAGAAAGTACGTTACCGGAGGGATGGTTACTGCTGGAAGAAAAGAAAGGACGGGAAGACGACAAGAGAGGATCACATGAAGCTCAAGGTCCAGGGTGTGGAGTGCATCTACGGATGCTACGTGCACTCGGCCATTCTCCCTACGTTCCATCGAAGGTGCTACTGGCTCCTTCAAAATCCAGATGTGGTCCTCGTTCACTATCTAAACGTTCCTTACCCGGACGGCGACGCCAAGCTCGCGGCTCTGCCGCCGTGTCTGGCGCTGCCGCCGGATAAAAAGGAATGGACGAGGGACGAACTGGCCTCGCAGTTAAGGCCGATGTTCCTTGGCGGTGACGACGATCCCAACAATCCACACGTTAATCAACAGTCTACCCATTCTGTGGACATGATCGTCACTCAGCTCTTGGATAGGCAGCGAGCATCCTCGAGCTCGTCCACGAGCACTGCCCAACTGGCCCCTAGGAGGCTCACACCCGACAATCAGGTCTCATCGACTACCGGGGGTCAACAATCATCCACCACGACGTCGGCGGCTCCACGCGTATACTCTCGACATTCCCACTCAAGCCAGAGTCAGCAACCTGCTCCCTTAGTATTAAGTTTGCAACAAATTCAGGGCGGAGGTGGTTTACTTATTCTTAATAGTCAGCCATATCATCATCAGCAGCAGCAGCAGCAACAGCAGCAGCAGCAGCAGCAGCAGCAGCAGCAGCAGCAACAACAGAGCCAACAGGTGGAAATGCAGCAGGTCACAGAACAGCAGATCGTTCAGCAAACTAGCGTCGATCGAGAGCAGCAGACTAAGCAAGAGATTGACACCAAGGATAGTATCGAAAGATCAGCCGTACAGACGCTAACGACGCCTGCGAGTGGACAGGGCGTCGCAGACTTTGCCGAGACGCTCGATCTTAGTCAGGAAGACATACAGAGGACATTGTCGGCCAATATGGTACCTCCGTCCCCGTCGCCATCACCGGCTGATAATAACATCATCAATCCCTTGGACTTCATTGACTCTTCCGACGACGTGCTCGTGAATCTCGACGCCTTTGACGTCTTTGGCGACCTGCACGAGTTTCATGATTTTGAAGCCGAGCAGGCCAAAGCGGATGATCGGGGTGGTCCTGAGAATGATCCAGCCTGCCATCCTGGAACTACCGTCCATATTGCTGAGTACAGCCCGGAATGGAGTTATACCGAAGGTGGCGTTAAGGTAAACTTTAAGAAAAGAATTCTCTTTATTACGAACATCAGTTATAGATTCGTAATACGAACACCACGTTTATTATTTGAAGGTCCTAGTAGCCGGACCATGGACAGGTGGCACCGGATCTCAATCATATTCCGTGCTCTTCGACGTAGAGCCAGTGGAAGCGTGTCTGGTGCAACCAGGGGTGTTGCGCTGCAGGTGTCCAGCACACGCTCCGGGCATAGCGTCACTTCAAGTAGCCTGCGACGGCTTCGTGGTGTCGGACAGCGTAGCGTTCGAATACCGTCGTGCCCCAACGGCAGAGCCTAGTCCAGAAAAAGCTCTGCTGGACCGTTTGGCGGATGTGGAGGCGCGTCTTCAGGGACCTGGACCACCATCTCTAGCAGCCCATCTGGAGGAACGTCTCGTAGCCTACTGCCAGGTATCCGAAGATTCGACTTCCGTAGCTTTGCGTAACCGCGTTCTATTTGCCAAGGAAAGTGGACACGAAACAAGCACGATTACTCGACAGGACGCCGTGGTGAGACCCTGGCGCGCTGGTGCGGAGCCTCTGCAATCAGGTGGACCGACGCTCCTGCATCTGGCTGCTGGTCTAGGATACTCACGACTGGCCTGCGCTCTTCTCCATTGGCGAGCCGAGAATCCTAGCAGTGTCCTCGACGCGGAAGTCGACGCTCTCAGACAAGACGCCGCAGGGCTGACGCCTCTTGCGTGGGCTTGCGCTGCAGGACACGCCGACATGGCAAAAATTCTCTACAGGTGGGTGAGAACGTAAACGCTACGTTAATCCCAGGAACATATGTGGAATTGCAAAGAAGAATTTTCTTAATTTCTTAAAAACAGGTGGAACGCCATGGCCCTCAGAGTACGAGACTGCAGGAACAGAAGCGCCACCGAGTTAGCAGCCGAGAACGGACACACGAGCATCGCCGAGGAGCTGAATCAACTGGAGGCCAGACGTCGGGATGAGAAGCTGTTCGTGCGACCAGCGAGCCCCAGGAGGCTGTCGCAAGACAGCGGTCTCAATATCGCCTTATGTTAGTCACGCCTTTATACCTTTATGCCCTTAAACCCATGCACCCTTATAACGTAAAGACAAGGTTTCCTTATTGTCCCACGTAATAAGCTACAGTCCACATTAGTACGTATTGACTAAGCTAAATATCGCGAGGTAGAGAGGAACGTAGCTATTAAGGGGTGTTCTCATCGAAAATATTCAGGTGGCTCGCCGTTCCTGGATAACATGGAGTTGTTGCAAGAGGACGAGTCGTCGTTAACGCTCGGTCAACAGGGGATGGAAAGTGCCCCGAGCTCTCAAGAGACCGTAGGTCCGTACCATCCTCGTATCCCCTTCTCTCTGTCTGGCTGTCTGTCTGTCTGTCTGTCTGTATGTTTTGTCGTCTGTCTACTATCTGTAAATCCGCAAACACTAACATCCGTATACATTCATATACTATATATAACAGCGTCAAATTTACGTATGCGAACCAGCTGGTCTATCGAGAAGATTCTAGATTGCCGACCTAGAAGATCGTCCGCGTGGGCTGCGAATACGTAGAAACACGTTACACGTTTTGTTTCTATCGATATATAGTACTCTCAATACTTTACGATACTCTTGTCTTTCCAGCTTCTTTAATCATTTTTCATATATATATATATATTTTTTTAAAATAGAGCCGTTAGTCTCTCTCTGTTATAAACGCGGTCTTAGATGACTCTCGCTCTGACATTAGGTGAATCTTGCAGCTTCAGCAGTGTTGGGTGTTGCTTGGCCTTCGTAACCGCTATTGGATCCCACGTATTAAATTGAACTCCTCCCTGAGCTCGCTGGCTGGTCGCGTTTGTCTCGAGGTGTCGACCTCTTCGCACAATCGAGAAATGTATACGTTTCTCTCGTTTTCGTGGACTTCCTAGTGAGAGTATAGATTGACTCCTCGTAGACGAGGTCCACGAAGCGAGTCCTACCATTCACAGGGACAACTGTCGTTCCTGCTGAAACATTCGCCAACTAACCATTCACCCTCGATGGCTTTAACCTAGGTGTTGTGTTCTCGGTGTGTGGTACTTCTTCGGCGGCCTCTCGTGCCAGCCCTTTTTGAGTATGCCTAGGGTGCTGATTAATTTTTTTAGGGGAAGAAGACGCGAGGGTCCTCACTCTGGCCGACCAAATTATAGCAGCGCTTCCGGAAAGGATCAAGAGAGCCGAGAGCGATCCACCTTCGCCATCGTCGCCTCCACCATCGCCACCCTTGCCGCCCCTGGAGGACGCCTTGATGGAGCAGATGGTGATACCTTTTGTCAAATTGTCCTTCAAGGGACCTCTTTTCTCCGCTCCTGAGCTTAGAAAGGCATAGCTATCGTTGTCTCTGTGTTCGCAGCCATTAGATTCTGGAGAATTGTTCGACTCGTATCGCGACTGCAGCGGAGGCGCTACTTCCGTTTCCGATGTAGACGCCGACGCAAGTCCCTCGAGTCCTTCCAGCAGTTGCTTGACACCCGACTCGCCGTCGCCACCGCCGACGACTGCAGACTTCTGTGAGTTTCTGCAGCTGCAACTTCAGCTGGATGGTGGGGACGGGCACAACGGACACTACGGATACAGTAGCAGCGATCGCACCATCGGTACTGGAGTCTGTGGTAACGGAAACGGCGGTACCGGAAGTGACGGGGGAGAGGCCGACCTCAGCAGACTGACTCTGTCGGATCGCGAACAGCGCGAGCTATATCAGGCCGCAAGGATGATACAGAAGGCCTACAGGAGTTACAAGGGTCGTCAGAGACAGGAAGAGGCTGAGAGACACGCTGCTGTACTCATCCAACAATATTATCGCCGGTACAAGCAGTACGCATACTACAGGTAGCGTTTCGTTTTAGTGATTTCTTATTTGCTCGCTTATTATTCTTTGTCATGATTCCTTTTATTTTTCCATCGAGAGTCCTTGGGGAAAAGTTCGCCATCGCATGGTACAGTTCACGAAAATGAGGCTTCTTAATAAATAGTCATTAATAGCGAAGACAGGTCCCCGGGCTGCTTGGGGCGAATTTAACGATTCGGTAGCCAGCTCTTGAGTGGAGAAGTTAAAGTTACCTGGTCTAGCCGGGAACTTTATAATTGCCCTCGTAAATAATTCGGGAACTTTACCAGTTCCTGGTTATAGGGCTGGCGGGTCGGGTCGAATGGCAAATTAAGACTGCATTTAATTAATAGAAGTACGAGTCAAGTTTCTTTATGACGGATCGTACGTCACGTACATTCCTCCGGTTCCTTTTCTTATGCCAGGATGATTGATTCTCTGAATTACAGACAAGCCACTAGGGCAGCGCTGGTGATACAGAGCAATTATCGCAGCTACAGAGCGAGACCGGGTGCCTCAAACTCCAGACAACAAGCAGCACATCAGCAGGCTGCCCACCAGGCTGCCCGAAAGATTCAGCAGTTTATGCGTCAGTCAAAGATCAAGTGAGTAGTCGCACCAAATGAGAAAAGAGACAGAGAGAATCAATAGAAGCCAGAACAGATACTTATCCTCTTGATGTTCCTTATCGTTCTATCGCTATCCTATTCTTATCACCTGCCAGTTACGTGCCCATTCTAAAGTATCCCTTCTTGTGTATCCATGCAGCCTGTCATGGGACGATTCACGACCGGTAAGTATACCGATATTGAAGCTGCCAATTAAAAGATCGTAGCTGTTACGAAAAAATTGTACTCTACCGTCCAATTGGCACACGATTAATGACTCATTGCCTTCGACAGACTGCAGAACGCCAGGGCCGTCGCAAGCGGGAACGGGAGGCAGCCAGTGGGCATTTCACGGGGGGCTGCTGCCCACCAAAACTCGCCCTCATCTAGCCCAGGGGCCAACCCAGTAGCCGCCAACCCAGTAGCCGCCAGTCCCGACATCACCTAGTAGCCGATTGCCAATCCGCCGGCCGTGATCTCGGTGCTCCTCTTCAGAGAGAGTGTCGACACGCATAGGACGACGTCCCTTGTCCACGTTCAATTAAAAGGCGGAACAACGTAAACGGGCAACGGACAAAGGAAACACTTTGAACTTGCGAACTCGGGAGATTCCTCGCTGGGACGTTTATCCATCCTGGATTTTTACAAGGATTAAGGAAATCAGTAACTTGCGCAGGCTTTACTCTGGACGGAAGAACCCTTTCTTATGATTGCCGGCTGAGAGTTCATTGTTGTTCTCCTTACTTCGATCACTTTGTTGCTGTTGTTGCCGTTAGTTTTATCGGTGACACCATTAATGGACTTGGGTTACGGGTCATCTCTTCATCTCGGATTGAGATCTAGTCGCAGTACCGATTTGCCTGCTGTTGATCACATCAGAAATGGCTCGATCGTTCCTGCTACGTTTTTTCTCGTCTTATCACCCCTGGGGTTATCCGACGGATTTGACCTTGAGCTTTGGCTGCGTCTGCAGTTTCCTCGGATGGACGTACCTGATGGAGGACTCCTCGCTTGTTAGGCTTACCGAATGGTTTTCGGGACGTGATAGAGATGTGGTTCCATGCACTTGGCTGTACTATACGACTATAGTCGCATAGTTCAGACGAATAATTCTATTCTATTAAATCAAGTGCAGAGATTTTCTGACGTGACTCCGAATGGAATCCAGATTTTAGGATACGATGGATAGGACAAATAGAGGAAAAAGACATGTGTCGAGCGGTCAGGGAGAGAGAGAGAGAGAGATTCTTTTTTGAAAATTATCTTGCTCGAGTCTTGTTATCGAGTAGCCAGTGATAACGAGGATTGGAGATCATGCTTTTATCAGTAATCGTACTGTTATTAACTACTACAACTATTATGGTGCTATCGAGCGTACGCGAGAGACATTACTTTCTTTTTTTTTTGTTATTTCTATGTCGTGTAAGTTTAAACCGCGCGTAACACCAATGTCCCGGAAGCGCTTAGGGTGCTGGAGGTGAGTTACTAGGAAGGTTCTGCAAAGGTGAGGTGGGCATTTCCTTGCCGTTATTAATTATCGCGAAATATGGCATTCCTAAAAGTAGTAGAAAGAAAAAATGACGCGTACTAATTCTACATACTACTCCGATTTAATATGACAATTCGATATACAAACGTAGGTGGGAAGAGTCTGTTTGGATCTTGCCATAGAAAGGAGAAGCTAATCAATGATGGTAGAGATGGTTTAGTGATCGGAGCGATTGAAATCATCAAATTTTGAAATCGTGACAAACCGTTAAGTTTTTTCCCGCTGGTTCGTCGCTACTTCCCATCGAAAATGCCGCTCGGACGGATTCGAAAGGATTTTCCAAAGAATTCGCACGTACGAGAAGAGTCTCTTGCTGAGATAGCAGACCGATTAGGAAAAAGGAAAAAATAAGAGGGTAAAGATAAGGATAATTAAAAAAAAAGAGATAACGAGAGCTCTTCGATGGGGCCCTTGATTCACGGGCTGTGCTCGAGTATCGCAATTATTATAAAAAATTTTCTTATTGTTAAATATTTTCTCTAGGCTAATTATTGCATTGTTATATCAATTTATCTAACGTTTTTTCTCTTACGGGGGAGATCTTTTCGAATTACATAAGAAACGCGTAGGTGGATTACGAATGTACCGGCGAGTGCGGCACAGCCAGATGTGAAAGAAAGAAAGAAAGAAAGAAAGAAAGAGAGAGGGGGGCCCCGCGGTTCCCGCTGATAAAAAACATTGTGATAAATCCAAAGTGATCCAAGAAAGTATTTCCGAAGTTTTGACGCCCGGGCCGATGTCAAAATGAAGTAATAAACAAGAAAAAGAAAAAAAAAAGTTTGAAAACAAAAAATATGTACGAAGACGATTAAACACAGACAGGCAGACAAATCCATCTGGCGTGGCGTGTATTCCGTTGCTATCGTGACGTCGACGAACTTCCCTCGCCTACCTGGTGCGAAGTCTCAATAATTTGTTTTCCCACCTGCCCCCCCACCCTCTGCCCCTTAACGATTTGTTAACTTCCTGCGGGAAGAGAGGGGTGGCCGGGAGGGTGGGAGGGACAGGGCCGTAGGAACTATGGGGATCGTAAAGGGGAGACGCCCGTGCACGAGACGTCGTGACGGCTACGCGACGGCACGCGCGTCGAAGCGAAAATATAATTGTACACACGAGTCAATTCCAACGAGCATTTTCATGCCACTAAGCTTAAATAATTATTAGTTATTAACGTAAAAAGAGAAAAAAAGAAGGTATACAGACGGACGAGGGAAGAGAGGTAAAAAAAATAGATAAACCCAAAAAAAAAATTAAATAATAATAAATAATACAAAAGAAAACACACACTCTTTCAATCATTGTTATATTAATTAATCACGATCCTATCGATACTTAAACGAGACGAGTAAAAAAATCTAATTATACACAAACTATTATTATAATTAATATTTTTGCTTATTACGATTTTTAAGAATCTATCGACGAGGTTTAGCGACTAATAAAAGTAAAAGGGATAAAAAAAGTAATTAATTAAATAAATACCTCGGCGACTTTATCCGCGACCCGTTCGCGCGAGGTTCTTATTAACCGACGGTGCGGGCTTTGCCGGGCGCGGTGATTCGTGTTTTTTGGCAATCATGGGCTTTGAATTTTACATATGAAAATTTGATAACGACTGTCCGATGTATCGGCGAGCGAGAGTGCGTGTGCGTGTTGTGCGTGTGGATGCGTGAATGCGGGCGTCTGGTCGTCCAACCGTCGATGATCGATCGTAAGATCGATTTTGGGTATTGATTAAAGAAAAAAAATAAATAAATAAATAATACGTTCGCAAGACTCCACTTTCTTCGACTAGGTGCTTTTAAGATCCGTTTCGAAAGTTCTCGTTACCGATTTAATTACGAATTAAATGAAATACAGAGCATAGAGAGATATTTAAAGGAGAACTAACGCAGTATCGCTATTTGAATAACAGGAAATATTAATAAATAAATAAACCGCAGTATTTCGTCCACCGATCGAATCGATCCTCGCGTTTACGTCCTTTTTTGGTAATTGCGTAACGATTAGCAAGCGTTACGAATTTTTTTCATTTTTTTTTTGCTTCGTATTATTCTCTTTTTTTTCTGCTTTACTCTTCCTTCTCTTGCTTCCGTTCGTTCGTCCACTCACATTGTCAGTCGTACCGATCGGACTCCTCGAGATTTTAATATTGCGGTCGAGCAGTGCGCAGGAGGCGAAATTGTACATTTTTGTTATCAATTAAAATTTAATCAGTGGAAAAATACGAGAGACAAATCCGAGACGCGCTACCGACGTTCTGAAGAAAAAGAGTTAAACAAAAAACCAGTGAAAAGAGCGAAGGGAGATTTTTTTTGATTCTCAAGTTAAGGGGTACGGGGGGAAGTTGAATTATGGGTGGAAGGGAGGTTAATACTAAAATAAATAAATAAAATCGCTAGGGTAGGCGCTTCGAGAGGATTGCATAACTTTAAAGTCATTTAAACGGATTATTCTCAAGAGATATAAAGATTTACTAATTAAACGTGATTAAAGACCCGAGGACAGCAATGGAAAAAAGAGATACGGACACAAGATAATACTGCACTTCCACACACACTCTTTACGGACACACAGAAAAAAAAAAAAAAGTACACGTGACACTTTTACACGCGAAAACAAAAATGCGAATGAAAGAAAGAAGGGGGAAAAAAAAAAGAATTTTTTGAAATCCTACATAAGAAAGCCAAGAGTCAAAGACGACTAGATGATAGGAGCCGCATGGCCTAACTGCTGCCACTTTAATTAATTAAATAATTAATTATAAAACTTTATTACTATTTCGATTAAACGATAAACGGATGATTACACGTCATGCCGCCTTTTCAACTATTTTAGAACGCAGTACGAGTAGCGATCTTAGGGACTATTTACTTCTTCGAGTCGGAAAAGTAAAAAGGAAAAAAAAAAAAATGATAAATGATAATCCAAAGCTAGATTCGAGAGATTCAGAATTCTTTCACTCTCCAATTTAATGCATTGTATTTTTAGTGAGACAAAGGAGAATTTAAAGAAAAATACGTCCAAGTGTTCAAGAAACGACTAGCTAGGCTTATGGGAGAATACGCGACAGTTACGAGGATCGACTCGTCGAATCGATCGATCGATCGATCGCTCCTGGATTATTATTAGCATCTTTCATTCTCGTTGATAAGAATTTACTAGATCGTGTCGATTATCCACGTGTTCGTATTATCCTAGTCTTACCAGTACTTAATGACAGTTCCTATTCTTTTATTTATAACCCGATTTAACAATGATCGCACGTGGTTTTACAATTGTTAATTGTGTCTCCTGATGTCACGTGGAGGAAATATTCGAGATGTCTTCACGAAGGGTCAATGACCCTTGCGCGGTACCATTGAGACTGTTGGGGTGAGCACTTGGACTACTTTGACACGAGAGATCGAGAGGGAGAAGAAAAACTTATGGGAAAAATAAAAGAAAAAAAAAAAAAAAAACAAAAACGCTTACGAAATTCATCGAATCGACATCGACGAGCTTTGAAATTGGTTCGTTCGAATATATTCGAACGAGACTCGAAACGAATGATCGATGTCGATGACGATTTTATAGGAGTTTCGTGAGCGGGACTAAGTGAATTAAACACCTACCTGCTACTCTAGTGTAACGAATAACGATACAGGCTCCATCTCTTGTAATATTTTTATTATCGCAAACGTAATATTAAATTATTATATTAAATAAATTAATTATACCACTAATTATTATTTATTGACTAACGTTCAACTAATATTGTAAATAACGAAAATATTTTATCTATATTTCCGATCCCGGGGCTGTCGGGCGGGCCGGCTTTACTTAACTCTGGCCGATTTCTCGCGATATCTTCGATTGCTATAATTAGCTCGCCGCCGCCCCCCCCCCACCCCCCACCCCCACATTGTTACACCATTTCATCATTGCATTTAATAAATTATATATTTATTGACTCACTTACCTTTTCACTCGGAAAACGGTCCTACGTTCTTCTTTGTTCTCCATATATATGTATATAACGTGCTTGTACCTCCCTATTTCCTCCTTTTACTTTGTGCTTTCTCGACGAAGCTTTCAGGAAGACAGTATGGCAAATTTCCTACCACTGATAATTCGCTCTTCGGCAACAATTTATTTAAAGCATACAAACGGTACAAACAATGTGCCACTTTGAGTAAAAATTAAGAATTAAGTTACTCGGTGATTATTATAGTGCAAGCGAGCGCGATTCCGCGCCAGATAATCGGAGTTAATGAGAACTTTCTCGAGTCTCGGGAGTTCGTCGTCGACGCGGCTCTGTGCCTTGCTTCGTTACCTCGACAAGGAAAGAATAAAGATAGAAAAAAAAGAAAAGAAGAAAGAATAAAACAGTGGAGATAGAACGACAGACAATTCTCTAATCATAATTCAGATCCACGTCTCGTCGGGAGATACGGCGACGTCGTTCATCAGAACACTTGAACCCGATGATTCTCACGGTCGCAAACCACGATGTTACCGGCGGAGGTGACGGCGACGCCCTCTAGACCTTTGAACTCGCCGTCGCCGCTTCCCCAACCGCCGAATGCCTTGAGGAAGGCGCCCTCCGGCGTGAATATCTGGATACGGTTGTTACCGGAATCCGCGACAATTATGTATCCTTGATCGTCGACCGCCACGCCCCTCGGGAACTTGAATTGACCTTCGTCCGAGCCTTCCGAGCCGAAGGAGGTCAGGACTCTTCCGTTCACGTCGAATATCTGAACCCGATGATTATTTCCGTCGCTCACTATCACTCGGTTGGTATTGCTCACGGCAATGTAATGGGGATGTTCCAGTTGGCCCCTTCCACTTCCGCAGCAACCAAATTTACCCACGAACGTACCATCCGATTGGAATACCTGATTTGGAGGATTATTTTTTATCAAATCTTTGTGGCTTCAATATACAGGACGAATTTTTAAAATCCAATTACCTGAACCCGATGATTTTCTTTGTCGCAGACGTAAATGAATCCGAGGGCGTCGGTCGTTATGCCCCAAGGATAATTGAACCTTCCGTCCGTGGTACCTTGAGAGCCAAAGGCTCTGAGGAACCTTCCGGAAGGATCCAGAACCTGGATCCGGTGATTGTAACGATCCGCTATTATAAATTGACCAATCCTATTAACTGCCACTCCTGCCAGACAGTCGAATTCTCCTTCGCCACTTCCGTACGATCCGAACTCCTTCATGAAGTTCCCATTTCCGTCAAAGACCTATTAAGAATCGTGTTTGAAAATATTGCCGAGTACGTTGGATACGGTTTTTCATGAATTTTTATATTTTTTCATAAATAATAACCTGAACACGATGGTTGGAGCTGTCGGCCACTACGATGGAATTGTCTGGGCCAACCGCGAGGCCTCTTGGCCACGTGAAGCATCCGGCTTCGCTCCCCCGCATCCCAAATTTGAACAGCTGCCGCCGCTTCAGCAGGTACTGACTCCTGGATAATACAAAAAGATTAATTGCATCATTCGAATCTCGAAATTAAATCCGCTCGTTAGTTTACCTAGTGGAGGAACCTGCTGCCGCGGGAATAACGGGAGCTGCTGTAGGGGACGTGGGGGAGCCTGACGGGTTTTTTTGGTCGTCGTCAGAAGATTCAAAAGAAGTTTGCCCGGTGTGTCTAAGAGGCAGACCCAGAGACAGTCTTCGGGATGCTGCGCTGGCACTGAAATCGAACGAGTGTGCCAATAAATATCAGCAAGATGCTCATGGATAAAACCCACTTGATCTCTAGACAAGTACGTCATACGAAGTTAAGAAAAAAAAAAATACACCATCTGGCATCTTCTATCTTTACATTGAAAATGGTTAGAGCATCCGGTGCCGGAGTCATCGAGTATTTATATCCAGTTCAAAATTACCTTCGAATCGATCCAAAATATATTTGGCAATGGATACGAGTAAATAATTGTATAACAGATAATAAAATTTGAGGTTACCTGGAGGATGGAATCGAGGAAGACGAGGGTGGCTCCTTGTCCTTGGCGCTACGATTCCCGTACTTGTTCTTGAGGTAGCGTGCCCAGGAACTCAGGGCTGCTCCATCCTTTTCAGTAGCTCTGTCCCTGTCGGGACTCGGTTCTCGAGATTTGAGCGCGTGGGTACTGCGACTGCGTGCAAGCTCAGAGCCGGCACCGTACTTAGCAGCCAGATAAGCGTTGGGCGACTGGGTCGTGGGGGATGGTGGGTCTTCGTCGAGGTCGAGATCGTCACCACCAAAATTATGGGAACTCCTGGAGCGCGCGAGTCTCTGTCGACGTTCCTTCAAGGCCGCGTATCTGGATCTTGGCGAGAGCGGCTCCACTTCCGGTTCCAGGTCTCTCTCTCGTTCACGTTCTCGTTCCCGCGGCGTCGTCACTGCCGCTTGGCTTCTGCTCTTGTTCAGGAATCTAAAATAGGATTTAGGTATTTACGTTTAATTTTCATTATCTCTCTCCACCGACTTTCCGACCGTCCTCTTGAACGATCGATCGGATCGATCGATGCTCGAGCGCTGATAAGCATATCCAAATAAATCACAGCCGCTGGTTCTCGGTCTTATAAATTGAATTTGAAAGCAACCAAATATTGATTAAATGTAATCCCATTATTTTTCAAAATCGAACCAGAGACCAGGATATCGGTATCACGAGATCGACTCCCAGGAAGGATAACGACGACTTGAGAAACGATAACCTCGAACGACAGCGAGCGTCAATGTCGACCGGTAAATCACTCGTCAAGTTCATCGTCTTCTTATTCTTCATCGTCTACATTTTTATTATCTCGTAAAGCGCGTCAATTCATGCGATGCGTGTTTTTTTATTTGTCATAGGCGCAAATATTAACGTGACTGGCTGTTACGGCAATAAACAGGGCGATTTCTCACTTAACACGATTTTACGCTTCAGCATTGTGACACGTGTCTCTCTCGCAGTCAGTTGGCTTGTTAGTGCGGACACAGAGAGCCTCCTGGTGCCCGTATCATCTGGCATGTATCCATATTATTGATATTTACGTGAGGAAATTGCGAGGGCTGGTGAGCACTGCGAGAAACGTTGATAGTTAATAACTGACAGAGAGTCATAGAGATCAATCGACAGCGGCGCTCGAATCGTCTTAATAACTTTTCTTTTTTTCGTTTAATTAGGAATTTAAAAATATTCCAGACCACCCTTTGGCTTTTTTTTTTTTTCGAAAACCGCAAATACACACATTTCTTGGGGGTTTTTTCTTAGTGACATTAAGACAGATTGATGGTGGCAGAGTTACGTTATTACGTCACAAGATAAACTTGATGCGTCACGTATATGTATATACTGCCTTGTGTTACTCTAGGACAGTGAAAGGGATTTAATAAATGTAATACGAGTTATCACAACAATGCAGTTTATTCACCACACCCAACAAACTGTCGCCAAGCCTATTATTTCTCTTTATCTAGGATCTAGGATCTAGGAAAAGTACAAAAACTTAAATGATAAATGCGCGGCGATCAACGATCTCTACGACTCTCTGAGCGCTCAACCGATTCCTACGTGCAGAGGCAAGAGAAATTGAAATAGCGAAGAAACGATATGCGAAAGCAAAGGGGACAAAAAAGATTGAATATTCGCGTTCGCGTTATTCTTCTTCGTTTCATTCGATGAGTTATCCTTTAACTTTCTTTCTTTGCTCTCTCTCTCTATCTTTTCTGTCCAACGCGCGAGAGACTCTAAAGAAAAGCCAGCAATGCTTTTTGAGCGAGGATTATATATTTAAATATATATAAGTGTATATAGTATGTCGTATAAACGTTAAGAAATATTTTATAAAATTACTTTAAGGATTTAAGCCGATAGGAACGTATCGCCACGATGACGATTGTAAACGTAGATTTATCACAATGTCAGAATACTTAAAAAAAAGAAGAAAAAAGAATAAAATGCAGACAACGCCTTCCAAAAGGGCACGAGGTTCCTCTTGACCTTTAAACTTTTATCACGCGAGATCGATTAGTCTCGATGGCACAAGAGGGTTAATGAAAATTGACTGTGCTTAAAATAAAAAAGACGATGAAGAAGAGTAAGAAAGGAAAAAGAATGGAAGTTTCAGCTCCCATCCGCCAGGGTCGCTCTTGTCGATTGTCGTTTATCGTTTGTTATATATATATCTATCTATAGCTGCCGATGGGCGGTCAAAGGGAAGGGATGTTAATTAATCGACGCGACAAAGAAAAAAAAAAAAAGAAATCTTTTTAAAATCACATGAAGAGATTAATGAGAACGCTGTAACACAGTACGGACACACAGAAGACGGTGGTTACCATTTGCATTGGTACATTGCTATCGAGTTCAGCCGTTTCGCCGTTATCGTTGACTTTCCTCTCATTATCTCTGTTATCAGCTATCGCGTTACCATTCTCTCGTTTACTGAGCCTTGCCGATTCACGCCTAGCGGCATCCTCCGCGTTCTCTTTCGCCTCTTCGTCGTTCTCCCTGTTATCATCGTCCAGGTCACTTTCCGTATCGCTGATTTCTCTTTCGTCCGGACTCCCCGTGTCCGTCACTTCCGGTTCTTCGTCGAGACTCAAATTTGATCCCACACGGTACCCCTCGACCTTCTGTCGTTCGTTCATAGATTTACTCTCGTTTGTCTCCAGGTTATCGTTCTCATCCGTAGTACCGATCCTCGTATCGTTCGTTCCTTTCTCCGATTCGTTATCAGAGTTATCGGACACGTCGGACACTACCCAACCGTTATTACCGATACTACCCTCTGCGTAGGAATTACGTCTCGTGGAAAATTCGGAATTTTCGGAATTATTCGTGCGATCGTCCTTCGAATTGGTCCTTATACTTTGGCCGGACGCATCGTTATCCTCCGAATCCTTTCCGGAGGATTTATCCGTCTCTGATTCGTCGTCGTTCATCCAGTTCTGCGACCGATCCTTCCTGGACCGATCATTCTCCTCCACCAGCCAACTGTCCATCCCCGAAGAGCTTCTCCGACCAGGAGAAATTTTATCGGAATCTTCCTCGGATACGACCCATCCGTTATCGTCGAATAAATTTTCCACAGTCTTTACGTTATCACCGAAGTTATCGGCAAGACCGTCCGGATCTACGTCAGCGACTTCCTCGACGCTACTAGGATTCATCTTTGACTCGATATTTTCCATTATGGTAGGAACGGAGTTATCGTCGTCCTCGGACTCCTCGTCGCTCGACGAGTCTTCAGTCTCATGATTCTCTGTGATAATTTCGTGCTGCTGAGGATTCTTATCGTTACTTGTTAAGACAGTATCGTTATCGTTATCACGGAAGTTATCACTCGTCTCAGCAAGATCATCATCCCTTTCCGTGGTATCGTTCGTGGGAAATTCGTTACTATTTTGGCTAAGAGAAATAACGTTATCGTCCCGACGATGATCCCGATGAATCTGATCCTCCTCATCCGTGTTGACCTTAGTGGGGTTATCGCTGCTCTCGATATCACTCGCTATGGCCGCTAGATCGTTATCGCTACTCCCAAGAGTCTCCCTGCTAACAACTGAATTCTCTTCGCTTTCCGAACTGCTCGAATTATCATCGTCCGATCGGTACCTATTACCTTCCGAAATTCTTAAACTCTCATCGATCTCGTTATCGTTATCGTTATCGTTATCGTTAGCCGCGATATCGTTATCCTCGACACTAACGCTTTTCGAAGTTTCATCGGTTTCGTCGTTACCGATCCTAGAACGATCATTATCCAAGGGGTTATTGGAATTAGAAGTGAAGTCGTGAGTCTCGTGATCGTTTGCTACGAACCTGCTGGTATAACCGCTGGGCGCCGTCGAGGATGACGTCATAGTTGTCGGGGAAGCTACAGATTGAGCGGGACTTCCTCTCGGCGTCGAATACCTGGCGATTATTAAAGTTACGTTAGAATTAATTTTAGGCATTTTATAGTTGAGATTGCAGGACAAATATTTTTTCAAAAAATTATCAAATATCTCTATCGGAATTGGTATCGATCGTTTGACGATTCGACGACGACAGAAAGCTATTAGAAGATAATGTTCCCAGTGAATCGAATATTCGAACTTGCCTCGTGGAAGGTGAATCCTCTTTGCTTCCGCGTCTGGCCTCCGCACTGCGAGCCAGAAGAGGACCGATGTCCGTGCGCGCCATCGCGGATTCGGTCTTTTGCCGATCCTGCGGCGCCGACGTCGGCGTCGAAGCTGCGGCAGCAGGATGGACGTCGTTCTCCGATTCCTCTTCCGTTTCCGATTCGGTTTCCTCGGAGGAGCTGCTGGTCTCTTCATCCTCATCCTCCTCCTCTTCCTTCTTCTTGGCCGGCTCCTCCCTCGCAGCCGCGGCTGGCGGCGGCGGCGGCGGCGGGGCAGCCCGATTACCTAATTCAATCGGCAAAAATTCACTTGATCGTCAAGTCATACAATTGACTTAGGTACTGTAGAGAAGCAAGAGTTTAGCTACCTCCGCCTAAAAAACGGCTCTGGAAAGGTCGGGGGCTGGTAGCGCTGGATGAGGAGTCCCTCGCGCCGGAAGTGACACCTGGTGCGGCTGACAGGGTTGTCGTCGTGTTCGTGGGTGGTGCCCTGGACAAATATTTCTGCTTCATTTCTTCGGCAGTAAATGGAGCACCGGTGCTACGGATTCCTGATCCCGTAGAACTTTCGGAACCCGTGCTGGATTCCGAAGATGCACTTCTGGTTGCTGGAGCATGAGCTTCCGTCGAGGTTCTTCTGCTACGGCAGCACCAGGTTTAATGATTCACTGATATGCTTATTCGCTACATTCTTTTTCCGGTCCCGACACTTATCTATTATCCACAGCCACGCTCGACCTTACCTAGCGACCGATGTTCTCCGTGGTGGTTCCTCTGGTTCCCTTTCCGGAAGTTCTCGGACGGGTGTCGCGTGAGCTGGAACCGGAGTTGGCGCTGCTCTCTCTTCTACGGTTTCCGAGGACGAGGGCGCGTTCTTGTTCTGTTTCTTGATCCGCGAGATCTCGTCGTCTTCGCTGACTTGTCTGGCCGTAGCTGCCGGTGTCTTTCTCACCTGGACCTGTTACGGTAACGAGAGACTCTATTGGTTTACAGCGCAACTCTCTTATCGATAATAATTTTCTCTTTTCCTCCCGCGTTTCCAATTTAACGGACTTCGATATTACTGATATTCTGTGCACGCAATATCGAAGCTGTTTCTCTTTCGACAAGGTTAATGTGTATGAACGGAAGCTGAGAGGATTATATGGCGTCGTACAATTAGATAATTCTATAACATGATAGGTAATTCTATAATTATATAATAATAATATAATGCGTGCATACAAAATTGCGAGTCTCCTTTAAATAAATAAATTCGTAGCATAATTATGTTTTATACATAAAAACGTGTAACGTGTAATCGTGTATACGATACTATCCCAATACCACAAAACAATCCTGCTGATTAGTCTAACGAGGCTACAATCAGGCGTCCATGCTCGGAAATCATGAGACATACAAAACAAAGAGCGAAATATTGGCGAATTATATTAATTTGCCTTAAAACATTTTGTCAGAGCCGAGCTAAGAAGCCGCACAGCCAAAACTCTCCATAGGATCAATTAATAGAACGAGCAATCGTGTCTCTGTTTTTTTTGTTTTTTTTTTTTTTTTTTTAGAATAGTAATTCATTTTATTAGAATTTCAGATTCGTCATTCGGTGTATTAGATTCAAACAGTATCGTTTCGAACTTATTTTTCGTTGGCGTGGATCGAGTCTAGCTGGCCTTCACGGAACTGCCCGGGATTCCCTATCGCCTCCTACACACTTCCGTTTTTCACTGTCAACAACATAAATTTATCCTCTTTTTATATATTTACATCTCCGTTCAAAATCAATTGTACTCGATCGACAGATGCACGTATGTTTAACTACTTTTTATACTTCTTTATCTTTTCCTCTTAATTATCATCTGCCGAGACTCATCGTGATCCACCGAGATCATCCTTAATGTTCTTATCAGTGTAGACCTAATCGCGTGACTCTGTGTCCTACGAATGATAATGTGTGACAGGATCCAAGTGTTTTTCATTTAACATAAAACAAACAAAAAAAGAACAAGACTGCCTTACGTATTTATGATTTGCTTATAATTTGAAGAAAAAAGGAAAAAGGATCAAGTAATCTTGTACCTGCGGTTTTGGAGGCTGCGGCTGCTGAGGCTGGGCCGGTTCCTCCTTCTTTCGCTTTCCAGCCCTTTCGCATTCCTGCAACTTTTTCATGACCCTCGGCGAATCCGTCAAACGGAATATTCCCGAGATCGGTCCACGCGCAGCATCCTCGGTGTCCAGCACTCGTTCCCGAAGAGCCGCCTGCTCCTGAGCCGTCGAGGTGAATCGCACCGTGGACCTAGAATCGCCGTCGGAATCGTCGCCATCCCGATGCCGCATAAATCGGCTTCGATACTTCGATTTGTTCCTCGGCGCGTCGTACTCCGGTGCGTCGTACCTTGGGATCACGTGAAATCAAAATACTTTTACGTATCGTTAAGGTCAAAAATAAAGAAACTGCATCAACCAACGAACGAACGACATACGAGACGATACAAATTAGTCAACGGTATCCGGTGAATTTTTTTCAGGGGTCAGGGGGGGACGAGAAAAAAAAATGTGAAAAGCAGGGAAAAACTACCGTCTCGTATTTATAACGTACGCCAAAATAGATATGTGGGTCATTCTGAAAAACCTGTGCCTTCTCGACTAAGCGTTCTGGCCGCAATCCAACGCGATCTCTGACGACGATCGAAACCTTTTTATAGGCCACTCATATCCATTGTGACGATTCTCTCTTAAGCTTTACGCGCCGCGGACTTTTCCCTATCGTATTTCCAAATTTAATTTATAGAAGCTTTTGCGATTACTCGTAATCGGGCACGTATCGGTTCCTCGCCAGACGTTCCTCTTCCTGTTGACGATACTGAGACGCGAGACGATGGTCGCTCTTGCTTCTCATGAGTGCCGGTGGACCTCCCGGAGGAGCGAGACCTCCCGTGCTGCCCAACAGACTTCCGGTTCCGGTTTCCGGTTTTATATTGAGTTCCCCGTATCCTGCTACGTGAAGCACCAATTGGTTTGGATCGTGCGCCATTACGAAACGCACTCGACGATTGTAATCTCCAGCTTCGTACTCAAAATTCCTATGGAAAATATATTCGGTTAAATTTCATTATCGGAGATTCGTATTATCGATAATTAGTTTTCTCGTGTTACCTGATGAACTCCACGGTACGCAGAAAGAGTTCCTTCGTGTCGAGAAGTTCCGCATCGTCCCAGGGCACATTCTCGTTAATGTGCGCTTCGGCCAGATCGCAATTGCTTTGGATATTTGCAATTTCCAGTTCCAAGTTTTCTTTCAACTGGATCAGGCCCCTTAACTCCGTTCCCAGGTACCGGTCGACCTCGTTCCGGAGATACTCGGTCCTGTCCTTCAGGGCCTTGCTGAGTCTTCTGTAGATCTCGTCCACCTCTTCCGACACGGATGCGCAGTTGGTCTGAAGGCCCAGGGTGTTTTTTTCCACCAGAGCCAGAGCATCCTGCAGACGATGTAGACCCCTTCGTACCTGATAACATTGAAGGAGGAAAAAGTATAGTAATCTTTTATTTGTAACACGTATCCTATTGCCAGCCTCGTATCGTTGAACGTAGTGTTTTAGGTATTGTTTTGTCATTGGAAAATTTGTAACCTAAAAATAAATTAACTACTTTCTTCAAGCCTTTCGGTCAATTATAAATTTTTATCATGTTCAGGTGAGTCGATTCGATGCAATATTTTGATGTACTTTTTTTTTCTTAATATCCTTTATCTCCTTCAAAAGCGTACCCGAATCTGAATTTGCTCAAAAATGTTTGGAATCTCATAATAAATATCGAGCCTTTCACGGTTCGTCCCCGCTGACGCTAAACGAAACGGTAGGAATCACGAGGAATGGAAGTTTTTTCTATTTTTGAAATTCGAAAATATGTTTTCAGCTGTCCGATTACGCGCAAGAGTGGGCGAACGATTTGGCTTCTAGAGAAGTCATCGAGCACAGAGAGTCTAGTCGATATGGTGAGAATTTATACACGAATTATAACGACGATAAGGAATGGAAAGTGAAGCCGTCGGATCCCGTCGAATCATGGTTAGAAAAAGAATTTTGGAAATAGTAAAAAACAGATTTCTTTTTAGATATTTAATTTTAATCTACCCACTGACGTACGCCAGGTATACGGAAAAAGAGAAATATACATTCGGAGAAGAAAGTCCGACGAATATCCAAGACGTGGGCCATTTCACTCAGATTGTTTGGAAGGAAACCAAGGAAATGGGCGTGGGTGTGAAATTTGGAAAGAGCGGCCACGTCTACGTCGTCTGCAATTACGATCCGCCGGGAAACGTCGCAGGCAAATACGACAAAAATGTTCAACGTGGAGATACGAGCAAGGTAAAGTCTTTCGACGGACTGTCCAAAGTTTCAATAACCTCGAATCCTCCGAATTTCCATGAAATTCAAATTAATTATAGACCCTCGTACTTCTCGCAATTTCAATCCTCTCGATCTTCGTGCCGATCGACTCGCCACGGTCTCCCTTAAAAACGGACACTCGAAAGAGATTTAAAAAAATACCTGTGAATTGATACGCGTTATCTCTCGCCTCAGGATATCCATATGCGCGTCCTTGCACTCCGGGCAGCATTTCTTGTCGCAATGCACGCACAGAGAGCAATAACTTTTCTCCGAACAGACGCCACATCTTTCCATAGTTTGCCCGCTGGTAGGATCGGGCAATTCCCCGGTGATCTCGATGTGCAATTCCAAAAATCGTTGTAGCGTCACATTCGTTGGAAATGCCTGGACACCCTATGAAAGAAATTTGAAAATAAAAAAAATCATCCCCCAAGATTGAACGAAGCCCGATCTCGTCATCCGTAAGAATGATAACGAACCTGATAGGGTATACGATGTTCTGCACGGCATTCCGGACACTTGACCTGACGACGTACGTAGTCGACCAGGCCGTCCATGCACGGCTCCATGCAAAAGCTGTGCTGACATGGCAGGAGCTTTGGATTTCGATAGCGATCCAAGCAGATCGCGCAGGTCAGCAGTTGCTCGAACTGCTCCATATCCTATGAATTAAAAAAAAAAGAAATCATTAAAAATTTTCAATAGCAAATGTCAAAAATATGTACGGTAGTAGATTGCGTTTCTCAAAACAATTTTCCGAGCTTTTATTCGAAGCTTCGGAAGCGTCCTCGCCGATATATGAGATCTGCTACGTGTATTTTCCACGTACGCGTAGAGACTTATTTAAGGTCTGACCTCGCGAGGCATCCGGCTCTCGCGAGATCAGGCGTCCTGACGCCGACGACGCGGAGGCGTCGCTGCGAACGACGTCGTCGGTCTATTCGAGATCCGCGTTTAAACTTACGACGCTTTCGCAATGTAGGATATATAACGTACTGTAGCTTTGACGTCAGGGCGTCTCGACGGCGAACGTATCGAGCCACGAATCTTTTTTATTCCCTGCCGCCTGAGAATAGCTCCTATTAGAATCTATCTTTGTACATTGTACGAGCCACTTGTTGATTTTACAATGGTAACAGGTTCTCGTGTTTGTTCTTTTCACAATTTCGGAATTCCAACAGAAAATAATGAACACTGAGCTTCAGCCCTGTCTTTACCGTCTTTCAAAGATCAATATCGAATTTTGTCGATTGACATTTTTTTTCGGCGAGACTGTACCTATCAGCTGTCTAGGAACTTTTGAAATCACGTATTACGTTTCACAGGCATTCCCCACGTTTATTTATACGGAATCGTTGCTACTCTATATGAAATTGTTATATATAGCGTCTTTTTGGAATATAGACAATATTCGTAAGTGCCTAGTCACGCCGTGATTTTGCAAAGACAAAAGTTAACAAAGAGGACAATTATAACTCCTTGCGTTTTTAGACACAGCAGCTTATTTTCACTCGCGCTATTGACTCATGCAGTAAATATTAATCGCCGAGTTCCTTGGCACTCGAGCTCCCGTCCCTAAAACGAATTCGCCGATGAAAATCTTAAGCCGTGCGCGAATAACAAATGCGCTCAATCAATAAAACGTCCTACGGACGGAAGTGCAGGGTCGACACTCGTGCTTAAGTTAAGCTAAAGTCAAAGTCCATTAAGGTACGCAGTGCGAAAGCAGAGGAATCGATGTGGAAAACGAGCGTGATTCGAGTCATCGAATGATTCAGCTTTTCCTTTGTCCACGTCGGAGACGGAAAATTTGTGGGCGACGATTCAAGCTAAACTTTTGCACACGTCCCGAAACGATGAGCAGTATTAAAGCCACGTGGACGCGATACTTTGAAAAATTTAATGACACACCTTGCCCGCACGACGTAACGATCGTGCTTGCACTTCTTTTTTATATATCCTTAAGAGAAAAAAAAAGCTTCCCGATATTTTCTTCAATAATGTACACCTGCACTCACGGCTCGATGATTTATCTAATGCTCTCCGATTATTCCTGTCTGGTCCGTGCGGCTTCCTTTTTTTCTCTTGCAAAATGAATAAACCATACGCTCCAGATTGGAATATCGATATTCACCGCGGGTCAAAATCAGATACTGATATACTTGGCGCTACGCTGGCCAGCGCTATGAGCTTTCGGCTATACTTAGCCGGCACCTTCAATTTCCAGCGGCGCTTATTTTCAACATTGCCGCACTCTTAGAATAGCGTCACGACGGCGTCGGGTGCTGCCGCCTACGGTTACACGTCGTTTCACGAGGGACTCTTCAGCTTCCGCGAGATCTTCCAGAGCGGGATCTAGAGAGTTCAGGGAAAGCTGCCGGAGCAAATGCGTGGGCGATGACGAGAGCTTTCGAGCGAAGTGGCCGCGTATAATTCTGCCCGATGGCGCTTTACCGGTGAAGCGTCGAAGCTCGGACGTCGGTAAAAAGGTTTTCTACATTTGTTACCATCGAAGGTTCATGGCCGAGGGAACACTTTGAAAATTATTAAGCGACGTCGCTCGCAAGAGATGGCACGCAAGCACTGCTTTTTTCGAAGCTGCCGTCGGCTTTACTGAATTTTAGCAATTTTCTTATTCGACCCTGTCTTCATTTTTTCCCCTTTACCCGCCTTACGCGTTCCTCAACGTTTACTGCTCCAATAATTTGTTCCTCCACGTAGCGGAGAATCAAAGAGATCCCTTTTTGGCGCAGACTTGAAAGAAACCGTCGGGTAAAAGCACACTTTAACCAATAGCTTTTTTGTAACCTCTTGAGATAAGCTGTCCGTGTTTATACAGGTGAGTTTAAGGGTTTGGACTATCGTGGGAAGGAATAACGTAACGGGCAATGATACGTACAAAGCACAAAGTGGCGTAACAAATAGTTCGTTAAGGAACATGAAAAAGTGTGAGAAAGTGAAAAGAAACGCGTCAAAGGGTTATGTCCTGGCTGACGTGTCTGAAAGTAATATCAAAGAATATCTCGTGGCTTTGGCGTTGGACGGGGAACAAAAATGTGCTCGGTGAAACGCATGTAAGTCGAACGTAGAGAAAGAGAGAGAAGGAGAATGAAAATATACGGCATGTAAAACGGAGGGTCTGGAAACGAGCGCGTAATTAGTCTCCCTTGCTGTGGATATTTGTTCCGAGTGCCAACCAGACAAACTTATATTCCATTTATATCCGTCGAAAGCCAAAGTGCTTTTTTTTTATCTGATCGAAAGCGAACGACATTAAAGAACTGAAATGGACAGGAGATAATGTCATCGACGGCATCGACCATTTACCTCGCATTAATCTCAGAATGATCATTTTTAATAATCCATTCGACGAATCGCTTTGCTCTTCACGGCCGATTAATTTCTTCTTCTCTTATCCCATAGGGGGGATTTGCGATGTACTTGGACCGCTTTATTTTTACGAATAAAGAGATAATGAAAATGTGAAGTCAAGTCTGAATTTGCTGATTTTAGGGGGACATTTGAAGAGCGTTAAAAGAATTTGAGACTAATTATTTGTTTCTAATGTATTTTCGGCTGTCATTTTAATTTTCTTTTTTTTTTTTTTTTTTTTTTTTTTTCCTTGGAAAAGCTCAAAGTTACTACAGAGGAAGAAAATTGTAGTTAGGCTCGAATGATCTTACAGCATCCATGATCATCTCGAATTTATGATACGTTGTTACTGGATATCTTTAGTTGGGTATCATTTACCGGACTAATGCGTAAAAATAAATTTTTTATTGACAATCGATGCCGATAAAGATATTCCGATAAAAAAATTCCATCGAGTTCTGACGTACCTCCTCGCCTTAACCCGCCTTACGGCGGACTCTCCTCGTTGGGGGCCCTCTCTATAGGGCCCCGATGTTCTCGCACTTTGTCACCACCAAAATCCGGCGCTGCTTTCAGCTAAAATAAATTCACCACCTTCAGTAAACTTGACACTTCACCTTCATTTTTTTGATTAATTGTCCGTCATTGCGTACATCGCATACACTATCAACCAGATTTAAAGGAATTTTGGAATTTATCAAATATGCGTACTCGTAAAAATACCTTGAGTATCATTACTTAGTGCTTCGCGCTATAGTAGAATCATGATATTTTTTCGAAAAATCTCAAAATTCAAAATCCAGGCAGCAACCAAATTTCTGGAGAATACGTAAACTTAAATAATAGACAGGCAATAGTGATAAAGGCCTGTTGACAAAAGCGATTTTTCAAAGTAAATTGTTAAATCGAAAAATTTGAAAGAACTTGAATTCCATAAATTCTGATCGGTTGTGTCTGCGCATGAGGAAAGTTCCCGAGGGCAGTAAAAGTGAGTCTGATCGAGGATTTGTGAATTGGGGTTTAAGATCAAGGTGGTTACTTTCTGCCACATGCTAATGGGATAATATGAGAATCGTATTAGCCAAGGAATTTCTGGTATTCCGCTCCTGCCCCCTTTTCACCCTCGCCCGCGATAACCGATCGTCAACCAAAGAGAAGTCGTGACGCGTCGCGAAATAGAAGCGGCGCGAAAGAAAGTGCCTAGATTCAAAATCCAAAATAAATTAACCAAACGAGGATTAATAAGAGCGAAGCGAATAATCCGAGCAGGAAGAGTGAAGTAATTGGACACCGAGTAGCCATATTAGAACACGCAGTCGCGTACGACGTGAACTCGAGGTTCAGAGACACGAAGAAACGAAGAGGGAGGGAAGGGGGGGGCGCAGGCAGGGGGAGCTGCTGGCACAGCAGTTCACCATCACCATCACAGATATCGTAGCACTCGGCACTCGGCACCCGGCACACAAGGCTCCGTCAACGAACCAGGGACCGTTTTAGTATCGAAGCGAACCCGCCGGATTCGTAGTATTATCTAACACTTAAAATTAGCCCAATCGCAGGATAGAACACGGACAACGTATTTTCACCGAACAAAAAATGATCTCGATGAGTATTGCGATTAAGAATGAAAGAGACAAAAAATAGATCGAAGAAAATTTCAAAAATGACTCGACCCGCGAACTCGTCCGAGTTCATACAATTTTTTTTCGAAAAATAAAAATTCCCACGATTATCCATAATATACTGTGCACTTCCACTGGTCTTCTCGCGTTTACGTCGGCACGTGAATTTTTTCGATTGAAACAAAAATTAACACGTCCAATACAAAAAGTCTTCCCGTATGCTCGACTCGAACATTTTTTTTTCCCAACGTGATACCAGGCTCCCTCGTAGATTCGTATTAGCACTTTGTTAGAGACACAAACCATAGGATTTCTTTTTGGTGTTTTGCAGGTTCAATTCGATGGTTGCTCAGTTTTAGTACATAATGAGATATGAGATCGAGGTTTGATTTTTTTATGGTTTTTTTTTTTTTCTTGATTCAAGTCTGAGGGACGCACCGCGTTCGTCCGGGCCGGATGGCCGCCCGTTTCAGAGTGAATGTCTTATTAGTTATTTCTGGCCAGCCACTTCTAAGTCTCTTCTTCTTCCTCTTCTTCCTCTTCTATTGCTTTGCCACTACTCTGCCTCTCCTAGTATCTAATCGTCGTTCTAGCCACTAACGCCCTAAGCTCCATCTCGCCAATTCCTTCCGAAGCTTGCGGGCTTACGCGTCGTTACGCTTAGGAACCCCTCCCCCCTCGCCCCCTCCTTTACCCCCTCCACCGACCATACCAAATTTCACCCACCTAGTTTCCACTAGCGAATCTCTCGTTAAACACAGATTTCGAAATTCCTCAATGTCGACCTTGAAATCTCTTGGCGGGTCTAGGAATAGAATGCGACGAATTTTTTTTCCCTTCTTTTTTTCGCTTTCGTTCGAGTGGTCCAGTGGCTGCGATCCGTGTTCAACGAATTTCATCGAATATTTGCATCTGTAAATATTAATCTCGTGGTATTTGGCTCGTCTAATTATTTTACATAACTTTTCGAAATGACTCCTTTTGTGCGTATCTATTGTACGATGAGTTTACAGTGCACCGAAAGGCTGAGCTTTGTTCCTCGAGTAACGTCCCGTGTTCCCGGATGTCCCTCTCATCCCCGCAGTTAACTCAGACATCCGTTTTATCTGGAGAATTCACGATGGTTCGGACACTTGACAATGGGAATGGTCACGTGTCTTATATACGTATAGAACTTTTGATTCATAATAATAAACTATTCGGACTATCGAATTAGCCGAGTGGTCAAGTGCTCGAGTAGTGGAGGTAACGGGGTTGAATTATGAATTAAGATAATTTTTGGAAAAATTGAAATATTCAAATTTAAAAAATTTGCAAAATCTCATTTTATTATTCAACGGTTCGTTAAATATTTCTGACAATTAATTCGCTAATCAGAGCGATGATTCAGTAGTCTGTCCAATGAAATTCCTACGTTGCAACTCTGCCGGCTATTTTTACTGAAGTACTTGGATTATTTATAGCAAATTCTACCCTGTGATACGTTTATTCCGTGCGACCGGTGTACTCGAATTTTTGGATCGATAGGATAATTCGGTTTCGAAGAAAGAAATCAAAATTTCAAAACCCTATTTTTTTCCCTCCTCTACTGCATTCGGCATGAAATCTGAAAATAGTCGTTCCGTAAAATGCTCGAAATAAAGTGCAAAGCGTTATCGAGAGTATCGAAGTCTTCTTAAAATATACTGTCAGAAATATGAGCTACGGGCACACAGGGTTCTTCGTGTCTGTTTCTTCGATGCATTTGAAAATATTACAGGAAACTTTCAAGGTTCTCGATTGAACCGACAGAGCCATCGCGTCATACGTTATTTAACACGTGTTTGTAGTTCAAGCCTGACGGATTTTTCTATCCACCTTTATAAAACGTATATTCAAACAGGTTGACCAAAAAGGACGAAAAGAGGACCCAAGATATTCAAAGGACAGAAAGGCGTCCTTGAGCAACGATCTGACGCAGTTTCCCAGTAAAATAATACTTACGAAATCCGATGAGGAATTGGGAATTCGTCTAGTTCAGCCAAACCAGTAAGATATTTAAGGTCATTGCACAACGTTCGTTTATAACCTCTAGGTTGCTTTGCGTCATTCGTAAAAGTAAATTGTGAATACGTAAATTTTGAAAAAAAAAGAAAAAATATATCCAGACAGACGTCACGGACGCGTTAGCGTGATTTTCTTATTTTTCTCAATATCGAATTAGATCGATCGTAAATTTTTTCTAGAAAATATCTTTTTCCCACGTTATAAAATCTCTTCGAAATATTCCTTGGTGCTTGTCAGCCATGTTTTTTCTTTTTTTTTTTAATGTGACAGTACAAACGAACTTAACGACCCTCTTTCGATCGTTCGTGAATCCTCGATCTTAAAAATAGATCATAGAATCAGCGATCGTTATTTTTAGATCAAGGTGTAGGTTGGATGACGTAAGCAGACTCGAGACCGCGTGAAAACAGGAAATCCGTTTGCACTGTGATTGGCTGTTTTCTTTTTCTTTTTTTTTTTTTTAATAATTACGTAATATAATACTCCGATCGTAATTTAAGCGCGTATACAATTAACGGCGGTATTAATTAATAAACGTAATCCCTAATTGAGTAAAATTGGCATTGCCGCCGCGGAGACTGGTTTTCGCGAGATCGATGTTTGCCCATTGCGCTTCTGCCTAATTCGATTTCCCTGGTGGGAATTCGATTAGCGGGATCCCACTTACACTTAGAGCAGCGAATTTCTCCCGTGGGATAGTCGGCCGGCAGGTTTCCACACGGATACCTCTGTGCTTGACGTTGACGATCAACCGTGAACCGGCTTAACCGGCTGACCCCACGTATATTACAAAAAAAAAAAAATTACCCGTCGAATTCCAGCCAGTAATTTCAAATTCAATAAATCCATATCAATTTCAAAAATCTTTTTAATCCCATATAAAATACGTACAGGCATGAATCGAAAACGCATCGTTTACCGGCACCCCTTTGTAACTGGATCTAACAAAAAAAAAAATGGTCCATCGGTAGAAACTGATTTTCAATGGTCCGACCGATAAATTCGTTTTGCAGAAAATTATTCAACTCGATGGAAAAGTTGGCGGCGGTGCCTTCGGAAAAGTTAAGGGTGTGGACGGTGTGGCTTGAGAAAGTTAGCGACGAATCGATTCTTTGGTCCAAATGGTTACGCGGCCACATAGATCTGGTTATAAGAATCAAATCGTACCTGGACCAGCTGGATGCTGGAGAATCAAAGGACACGGAAGCTGAGATTGAACAAGTAAACTGATTATGTAATTCATGAATGTTTAAGTGGAAGGTGGATAACTTTTGTTGGGTACTGTCCTACGCTCCTTGCTTAACACGATTAAAGATGCGATTAAATTATTTCTTACGTCTTGTCACGTATGACACTTCTTGATTTTCATGAGATTTAATCAAGTCTTGTTCTCGACTGTACTTACCTCGCGGATTCTAACCGAAGACAACAGGCGAAAGCTCGTTACGGAGGTAACTCGAGAGATTATTCTTGGCAGGTAATTTGCAGGGGGAGGGATGCTGCAGCGAGTAGAGTAGGGGGGGAGGGGTGCAAGATTGTCTAACGATTTTATTAAAGGGCAGACATTTTTTTTTTAATTGAATTCTGCACGCGTGATCGAATTTCAGAATTTTTTTTCTGTATAGATTGACAGTGTACGGGAGATAAAGGGGGATGCTGGGGATGCTGGGGATGCTGGGGATGCTGGGTATGCAGAGAATCTCGCAAGGACGGAATCTCGACGGAGTCGTAAAGATACAAAAGAATCTATCGGGACTCGTGAGAAGTCTGCAAATATTGTTACGGATACTGAGGGAGAGGAAATCATGAAAAATGATGTGGGTCCAGAATCAACCGTAAATTTAGACGAGGAGAAGGAGGATGCTGAGGATTCGAATGAACCGAGAGTCGTTGAATCCGATAAAGAGACGAAGGACAAAGTTTCAGGTAAAAATTAAATAATTCGAAAATTAATAAATTATATCGATCGACGAATACGTTGTCCTTATCGTTATCCCTACGGCAGAATCAAAAGAAGCGCTGAAAGAATCGAAGGAAGTGACGAAAAAGGATTCAAAGAAAGAAAATAGCAGCGACGAGATAAATAATAAATCCTGGCCAATCGGAGTCGCATGGAAGCCGCGCGAATCCCAAAAGAGAAAGAAGGAGAGAGAGGAAAATGAAAAAAGGCTTTCGTTCGACGTAAATTATTTTCCTGAATTACCGTAAGGCAGTAGGAACGTTTGAGAACGTAGGAAAAAAAAATAGTCGAACCGAACGGCTGATTCATCGTTGAGCCGGATGATTCAACAGTAGCAAAAAAAAAAAACACGAGAGTCAAAGTGACTAAAAAAATACAAATGAAGTAAACTAGAAAAATTCCTCGTTCGAACGACTATACACACGACTATTTTTTTTTTTTTTTTCAAAAATTCATTCCCGACAAATGTTCATTTTCAAAATTACACTGTATTTATTCAGAAAATTTCCATGCCAAAAACCAAAGAGGAGATGGAACTCCTGACAAAGTCCGTGCGACGCAACGCCACGATCTACAGGTCGCTCCACAAGCACTGGCTGGAGACTGGAAATCGGGTGAAGTAGAAGCTGGCTTTATTTAAGTTAGGTTACTTTATGAAGATCATTCATTGACGTTTTATTTACGTCGTTAAACAGGCCCTCGGAGAGATGCTGGGAAGGATCGTAATGCCCACGTCGAGTTTACCTTTTTATTCCTACGAGGATCTACCCTACGACTTCTACCTGAAGGCCGACGCGGACATCGAGATTGGGGTCGATCACGACGACGAGGAAGTCTTATTGCCTGACGAGACACGTGAACGCCTAACAAAGAACTACGAGCATCTGTACTTCAATCTCCTGGATAAGCCAGGAAAAGGTGGAAAGCCATGGTTCTGATTGAAGATTTATCAAACGCGATATAAATGTAGAAAACAATGGTACAGTCCCTTAGGAAATCGTGTAGCAGACATAATCTAGTTTTCATCGACTGTATACACGTGTATGTACTCTCGCTATATGATTTACGAAATCATGAGGTACCGGAAATAAGATAGATCCGAAACTGTCGTAGAAAGTTTGTTTGGCTCGCGATAGCCCGTGGTAGAGGGTAGGAGGATAGTAGGGGAGGTGGATGAAGAAAATTCGTAGAAAGTAACAATTTACGACACTGGGTGTATTTGCCTTGAGGACCGTACGGGGGATGTATTTGTATTGGATTAAGAAAACGAATCGGCCTCTTATTGAATTGACGATTAAAACACGCGAACCAGTGATAACGTTAAATTTCTTGTATCGAGATGAACGCACTGCGTGATGCTTCGAGTGCGTGAAATGGCGGGCTGATTCAAGGGCGTCTCAGAGAATTTTGATGGATTAATCAGGAGCAAAGGTGTCAGTGGTGATTGGATGCAGAGTTCATGCGGCGTGCATATACGTTCACGTGCATGTGCATGTGTAAATTACCCCAGAGACACCGGAAGTCCCTTGGGGAATTCGGCCGACCCGGAAACGCAGAGTCGGTTGCTGAAAATTTGTAACAGGATTTGGGAAGCTGCGGCGAAGTAGGTCTGGCGAAAAGGTGTCAAATATCACGGCAGATAAATAAGGGTGGGTCAATGTTTGAAATTGAAATCAATGCCCACCCTCGTTCATCCCTTGTTCTACGAGATGCTGGAATACTTTGATTTTATTATTCCTTATGTTATTCGCGTATTTAGAGTTCGATGCGTCAATTCTTTAGCCGAACAGCTCGATATTTCAAGGTTATCCGGATCTGTCTTTTTCTTTTTTATTTATGCTATATAGAATTGCGATAAATACCTATTTTTCTTTATATACCCCTTGCGTGCCGGTAAATGCTTATTTTCCGACCGTATATACCGGTTTCCATGGTGAAAGTGGAAATGGAAAAGTTTTTAAAGCGCTTGCGCCCTTTTCCACGTACAAGTCACCCTCCGACCAGAGCTGCCACCACCCTGCTTGCTTTCAGTACTACTCGATAACCGACGGCAGTTTCAGTACCGCCACGGTACTCCGGATCTACGGTTCAACCCTCCAGTTTGACTCGGTGAACCGTCCGAAGGAGTCGCGCCTCTTGCAAGGGTGTCACGAGTTTCCGGAAGTAACCCTTCGAGACGATCAGAGCCAGCTGGCAATTTATTTTTCTTAAATTTCTCGAAACGTCGTACCAAAGACACGAATGTGATAGAAAATATAAAAAAAAAAAAAAAAGGGGATAAGGAACCTGTAAAATATTTTTAATATTTTTTTTTTCCCCCTTTCGTTACCCAGTTCGCACTATTTTTTTCCTTCAAGGATCGCGATGTACGCGTCGCGTGGAATTTCGTTATCGTCGACGCGCGGCTGGATAAACGTTAAAGGATACGTGGCTGCTTTATGGTAAATTTAAACAAACAAAAAAATGGTGAAACGAATGAGCTGTCTTTTAATTGATAAAGATTCTGTCGAATGTTTATCGTAATCAGGGGCTGAATACACGGGCTCGCTTTCGTTATTCGCGTGGCTCGGCTGACGAACGACCCTTGCGAATTTCGTGCTTGAAACTTCGCTGGGAGCTTTAAACTTTCCAAGGAACTCGACGACGTCTTACCCTCGTCATGTGTCATTAGAGAATGAAAATACGCCCTTTTCAATGTCCTTGTATGTTTTTTTTACGTGAGATATTTTTTTCTTCCTTTTTCTTTAATATCTGGGTGTTTTTTCTTCACTGGAGTCTAGGAGCTGTCTTATTTCCGTATATTCAGGCATCTCGCGTTTTGGACCGAACGGGGGATGATGCCGTTGGTCGCGCACGAGAGTGGCTTTTCGGATTGGCGGGTTTCATGCGATGTAAATAAAAGCTGGGAAAAGCAAATAGCGAGGCTTTCGTACGGAAAGGAACGAAGCGCTTTTTGTTAGAAATTTTTCAAAAATTCAACCCCTTCTTCGCTCTCGGTAAACTTTGTCGAACTTACGTCTCGACTTGGTTGAAATTAATTTTTTTCGTGCGACGTATCGGACTTTTAATTTTTTCTTTTTTCCAGCAATTTTCCTCATTTTTCTCCCGCGTCTCGTGCGATTTTAATTTTTGTGAAAACGGTGTAAAACGCCACTTTTATGTTTATGGGAAGAAAGAGTAGACGCTTACTTAAGCTCCGCGGACGTTGGTCGAGTTTAGAGAGGGTCGGTAAACTTGTACGACGGAATAAGTTCTAGGTGAAGGAAACTGTGAGCGAAGATGAAATCAAATTTATTTCGGGATTCAGCGAGATTATTAATTTTCTCTTATTTTTGAAGAAATGCAATCGAATTATACGTTCTGAAATAAGGTTTGCTAAATTAATTTTTTTTTTTTCTTATTCCTCCCTCACACCGGAAAAGCTCTCTCGATTCGGGCCAAGAGCTCGATGCTTCTTGGGGGTGAGGAAACGTGTCGTTGACTATGACCAAGGGGAAGAAAAAAGTTAGGTAATAGGAAGAAAAGTAAAAATATAAATGAGGGAAAGCTGAAATAAGAAATTGAAGAGAAAAGCTTTGTAAAAAAGGAATAAGTAGGATATAGATAAGAAAATTACGCGAACAAATGAAAACTCCATTAGGTATACTAGAATCGCGTTAACTTCGGCACCTTTTTCTCTTTGAGTCACTTAAGCCCTCCCACCACCCCCACGCCCCAAAAAGAAAAGTTCAGTAATATCAAATAAAAGTTTCCAAAAAAAAATGCCTCATTACACTTGTACGAGTAAATATTTACCAATCACGCAAACCGACGCCCGGCGTCGCTCGCCGTCGGATCAAAGTGTAAACGGAAGAATTATTTAGCGAGTCGTTGTTCGTTCAACGGTCGCTACACAAGTAACCAAAGAATAAAATATAAAAAGAAAAAGGTAAATTCTACCTGCTCGATTTCCGTGCAGTTTAACGTTAAGCAGGCGCCCCTTAAGTGACGTTTTGCAGAACGAGAAAAAGAAAGAGGGTTGGTTCTCTTCAAGGGTCGCACTGTGGTCATTGCGTATTTGCCAGTTCGCGAATGTGAATTTTTTTCATAATTTCGACCTAGAACGATTGACTGTTCGTAGCAGGCTGTAAAAAGTACCGTGTAAAGATCATGTATAATTTTGAATATCCCGCCGAAAATCTTGAAGCTTTTTTTCCCGCGTCACTCTCCTACTCGTGTAAATGATGTATATGAAATACGAAATTTTCCAAGCGGCGGGGTAAAAGCCGAAAGCCGTTTTGCAGTGCATTATTCAGGGAAGGGATGAGCAACGTATCGAAGACTGTAAATTGAGCGGAGTTTATTTATTCTACGGGATAGATAAAAAAACCAAGTGAAAATTAGCCTGCGCATGGGAAAAACAAAAGATCCATTTAGCTGTATCTCTCCAGCATCGAATGGGAGTCGCTCCTGGAAGATTCTGAATGGGGTTTTGAATAAATATTGAAAGAGGATCAGGAGCAGAGTCACGAGTCTGAAGCATGAGAATTTCGTATCGTTAAGAATCAAAGGGGATCAGGTTAGCCAACAGCCACAAATGTGGCTTATGCTAACGAACGTACTAATTGGTCCTTTGGCATATTTCACGAAATTGGCAATAACGTCATTTCCGTTTGAATATCGGCATACACGTTGACACGGTATTTCATAATAGTAATGATAACGCCCTATGAGATTTTCGTCCGTAAGAAATTGATCCGACACGTATGCGGTGCGAGGATAAATTTATTTAATAGAAATATATATTTTTCAGACCCTAATAAAAAAGAAAAAATCCGTAAAATTTTACGACAGTTAATGTCTACAAAAATAATGGACGCTAATGACAGTAATGGTGAAATTTTACCGGAAGTGCGTACGAGTACGAAATTTCTCTTACGGCATACATACATATGTATACTCGGTGCTCTCTCGTAAAAAGGATTTCGGAATGACGCGTCGATCGTAATCGACGAACCGTCTCGTTATCACGGAGGAGCAGGAATAACAGCTGCAGGAGGTGCTGGCTGCCATTTTAAGTGACGGCGAAGCACGTAGACAACCTATCCTCGAGGTAAGTTCAAACGGGGCAAACTAGTCACTTGAGAAATTACTCCCCCGGCTCTTGTTCTTCCTAATAGGAGAAAAGAAGTTTAGTCGGTTTCAAGTTGGTAAATGAGAGTTAAAGGAGGAACGGTGGTTTATGTGGAAGGAGATATAAAAGAGTGCCGGACGTTATTGAAAGAAATTCGAGGGCTGGCAGTCGCTTATCGAGTCCACGAGTAATTGCTGGATTGTCAAAGAAAAATAACTAGTTCGTGCTGTCGAAACGTTTACAACGAACGACAGTCTCGTGAATATCGCGGCACGAGGCACGCGTATTTGTCATTTAAATTAGCCTGGTGGGGAAAAAAAAAAAAAAAAAAAAAAAAATGAAACGAACGTGGAGCTGTGGTCTGAAATGATAGTAATATATTTTTTTTTCTACTGACTGATACCACACGTTTTTTGTTTCGTTTTTACGAATGATGTTTTTCAGGTGAATTTTTTATTAAATTTTTTTCCTCGGATAATAATTTTGGTCCGGTGACGCGAAACCGCCGAGTTTTTAATTCCGTTTCGAAAACGTGCCCGAGTCCTTGCGGCAAAATCTACGCGAAATTTGCGGAATGGAAAAACGTTGTCTCCTCGACACTCCGGACGAGGCGGCGGGGAGAGTCTTGTCAAAGTTTCTTAGGATTTGTGGTAACGGAGAGAACTCCGTCAGAGGTTCGTTAAACGAAGTGAAAAACCATGGGAATCGGGGGAAATGAAGAGAAGAAAGAAACAAAAAAAAAGAATAAAAGATAAAGACAAAGAAAGTAGTGAAAAGTTGAGAGTATCTTCGTAGAAGCAACTCGGCCGAAAGACTCCGCCGTGAAAATTGCGGATGAACTGAAAAGTCGCGTTTGGCTTAGTTACGACCGCGACGAGCGATCGTCGCAATGAAAATCCGTCTTTACAAATCGGCTCGTTAAATTCGCGTCAAAGCTGAAGAATTGCGAAAAGCGATTGTCACCTGTGCCATTCGCGAATTTAACTACAGGAATTCATTGTTTTCGTCACTGGCAATAAGAAAATTCCCGAACGCCCCAAGTGGTTGGAAAAAGGAAAAAAAAAAAAAGAAAAGCTAAGAGAACGTCGTTTCGAATGAGCCATACTGGAAAATTCCTTTGTCCCCTAGGACTATAGCCGGTAACGTAACGATGAATCGATACGTAACCCGAGATGCGTAACGCGATACGTAATCTATTTGTCGCGTAAATAAATCACGTGGTCACGTATTCAAAAATATATATATATATATAAATAAATAATTGATATACTTAGGTAAGCTAGGGAATTTTTTTTTTCCTAAAAAAACTCCATAGAAAGTATAAACGCGTCGTTCTCCTTGCGCCACATTTGCGAATCACGTAAATTTATGGGACTTTCGAAACTAAGCTCGATCGCCCGACCTCACGGAAGCCGAAGAATCCCAGGGCGTCGGCGTCGGCGTCGGAAGTATCCATTCCGCCAGAACGAAAGCCTTGATGGAAAAGCAAAGAGCGAGCCTATGGGAACCTTTGCAATATGGGACGGGACGTCAGTTGCCATCGGCAATTTATAAGTGAGTGACGGGTCTGAGCTTTTTTATGTATACATATATATATATATATATATAATCGGAATCACGTGGGACGAAAGGAGGGACACGCGAGGCTCAATGTGGAATTTGAAGCTGTTTTTAAAGCGTTTGCCTTTCCTCCCCTTCGCACGTACAAGGAAGAAACTCTTGACGACTTCTTTCGGCAAGACCTTTTTTTTTTGCTATCAACCTTCGATACAAAATTTATTCTTCACGTAACTTATGCCTTATCGGACTCGGCTTAACTTGTTGTCCCTCTATATAAATGTCTAACTTTTCTCTTATTTTTTCAAATTTATACGAATCCTTATGTTTTACCTCATTTTCAATTTCACGTTTCAGCCTTCTCTTTCACGGTTATCGTGAAATTAGGGCCACGAAATTCTTTCTCTGGTACCTCGAGGCTTTCGGTGTTGAAGTGGTAGAAAGTTCAGACGAAGAAAGTACATAGAGTATGATTACACGGTGAGAAAGTAATGCCGGGCAGGAGAAGGAAGAGAAAGATGAAATTGGATCTCTAATGCCCATTATATTTCGTAGCAATATGGCGCGCAGTCGGTCTCTTGAATTTATAATGGCAAACGCAACCAGTCTCGCGTTTATATCTATATGTGGTACATAGATATCCGCATAGAAGGACCGTAGGAACTTTTATCTGGCTTTCTGGAAAATAAATACTCCGAGAATGAGGTCTTGTGCGGACGTACGGCAAAGAAAAAAAAAATAAAAGAAATAAAGTCGAAGAAAGATTCGAAGATCTCTTGATCCGTTTACGTGTACCTAAGAGCGGAGCAGTGATCAAAGAAAAATCAAAGTATCATTCCCTATTTTTATTAAAAAAAAATTACCATCGTCTTGGTTCTGACAAAGGGAGGTCCTGCCAACGGGAAGTCCTTTCACGACTCGGACCGGAAGTAAAGTCAGAATCTATATTGCACTATATGGCATTACGAAGAAAATGACGGAAATTGTATTTGGCTACTTTTTGCACGCACCCTTTGACGGAAAAGTAGTCGAATTAAAATCTAAATTCGTAACGAGAGAAAGTCCAATGTATAAACTGTATACGTATATCTGAGGACACTTTACGACTTGATAAATTAAATGGCAGCTTTCACAGCCTGCAGTACCGAGTCCTAATTTTGCAAAATTGCAAAACGTCAGTTGCTAATCGCACACTTTTCGAGCTATTTCATTTTAACGAGTCTCCACTGTTATTTTACAGTTATCGAATTTATATTACTTTTCTACGCGGGTCACGTGGTTCCGTGGATTTTGAAATTGCGCCAAATTTAGCCTGATACATTAAACACTTCGGTGCATCTGCAGTGAGCAATTTTGCGATTGGCATCTGGGACGTGGGTCCATGTGCCAAAGTTCTATTGTGTCTTGATGTTTTTTTTTTTTTTTTTTTTTGAGAGAGAGAGAGAGATTTGATATACCGGTAAGCTTGCGGTTTGGGGGTTGCTTTAGGGCTTCGCTGAGAGGTTATTCAGGGGGGTTGGTTGGCGGGTTGCCAAAGCCAACAAGTGTTTCGTTCGACCTGAAGCAAATATAGAGCTGGTAGCAGCTGAGAAGCATTCGAATTGGCAGACCGTCGGCCAGTCTGGTCTGGAGTGAAAGTCTTAACGCTGATATGGGGTAGTTTCCACGCAGGTGGGTCTACGTGTAGATACATGAAAACCAACCCTTATATAGTAGTACCTTGCTACATTCCATATACCCTAGCTTCATCTTTTCTATGACATTAGCACGCAAAGGTCTGAATCTGCCGTTTGAAATTAAAATATTTAATGGGGAACCTACCCTTATATTTATATGTGAATTTTCAGGTGCCCCCATTATTATACTTTAAAGAAACAAATAAAATACTATCGATTTTCCAATAAAACAAATCGATTTTATCAATGACGATATTATTGAACAATTTAAATAAAATTAATTGGGTTTCATTATTATGTCTAATTTTATGTTCGCTTGAGCAATGAATAAATTGTCCGTTTTAAATCTGAAGCCAATTCGCCTGGGACAATGTCGTATCGATTAGTTCCAATTGAAATATCGAATTTTATCTTTACAATTTCCATGCGTCCATACGCAGAAGTTGCCTGCGTGGCTGCAAGAGACGCCGGGATAAAGCAAAATTCGAGAGGCGAGAACGAATCGCGAATTGGTACTAGTCGAACAGAGTTAACGGCGGTAAACAAGGCGTCGTTTGAATTGAAAACAGATTGATCTTATATTCGTGGCGAAAATTTTCTTTCCTCCTTTCACTTTACCCGCATCTCGCCAATTCGAAATATTTACGGTCACCCTCCCACCAATATCAACGATTGATCGCTTGGACGATATTGCACGTCGGATAGAAAACGAAAAGTACTGATTATAATAAAAAGGTCACGTTAAAAATTGCAATAGCCGTCAGAGCCAAGTCTTGTTAATTGAAAAGATAATCATTTCTCGTTAACGAAACGGCGAAGCGAAATGATATTTTTTTTACGACAGCCACCCTCTCGGGCCCTCTGGTTAATAAAATATAAAAACTGCTTAACACCTGCTCCCAATAAAGATACTTTGCTTATCACAACTAATGGCCAACCTTTAACCTTTCACCTTATAATGCCATACTGCGGTCCAACAGACCCTATATATTATATTTTACATCTTTTTTTTTTCTCCCACAGACTTTTTCATCAAACCATACGCAAACGTCTTAATACTACGGAAACACTTTATGCTCACATTCCTCACAGTGTCACCTCGATCCGTACATAATTATAAAAAAAATATTAATAATTAACAAAGCCACGGCTGATCTACGGGGTCGGCTAGACCCCAAAGTAACGTTCTTGGGAGTAAAAAAATCTACTGCCTTTTCAATCACGAATAAATTCAAGGTATCGATCGGTATCGATTATCAGAAACATAACTCAAAGATATCTCAATAAGAAGTTTGGCCTATTGCGCGTTACAAGGTATTGGCACGCATCCAAGAAAACGTAGCGGGGTAATAATAAGTTTTACAGTGCCGCATTAAACCGGTAGTCATATTCATGACCCGTCGACAATTCTACATTACAGATAATGGGGATTCGAGAATGACATTCTACGTTAACAAGTGGATATAATTTTATAAAGATTCCCTATCCACAGTATCACCTATACGCGTATATACAATTCTCAACTGATTTGATTCTTCCGACGAAGTTTCTTATGCATTACTTTATCGTGCCATTGATATAATATTCTCATGTATTTCGCAGAGGGTAACGCGCCACGTGGTCGGGCTCGAGGATGAATATTACGAAATTACGAAGATGATGACGTGGGGATCCTTGAAGTCCAGGAGGTGAAGGACCATGGAGGGTAACGCGAGCCACGTCGAGAACATCTCCACGGTGGTGGATTCTGCTCTGGTGGATGTCGCTGCCATCTTGATAGCAGTTGTCCTGGGACTTCTGATTCTCACCACCATTATAGGTGAGCGCTGCTGTTCCCTCGAACTACGAAGTTCCTTTGTGAGGATAGGGGCTGCCTGTAACCGCTGCTACCTGTAACGGACACGTGTGTATAAGTACGTGTGCGTGGGTATGCATGCATCGGACGCTCTGGAAAAATATTTATGTGGCGTCGGGACGCGGACGTCGCTCTTTTAAAAATCCATGAAATTCGTAGACGCTTGGAAATCCTCTGGACTCTCCACTTGTTGCCGACGGACAAAGCTCGTCGCGTAGGTTTTTGGCAGCCGCCGCGTGGATCGGTTAAAAATAGCCAGTTTCTTTTAAAGGCGGCGACACTGTTGCAACAATAGGAAACGAGTCGGTTGGATGTAACGAAAGTGAAGGGATTGAATTTGACAAATTGTTTGATACAAGTAAAGCTGTTTTTTCGTCGAACGTCATTTTCTTTTTCAAATTCATAATCCGATGTTATTTATTTTTCCTTTTTTGTCTTTCCCTTTTCTTTCTTGTGCAAATACAGAACGTTCCTGCGTGCTTTGATTTTCGTTATATTCATGATCCACACTTACCCCCAATTTATGAATGGCCGCTTTTTTTCCCTTCCGCATCGTCTCTCCTTTCATTTTTCGTTCCTTCTCCGATTTCACGTCGGCCGTAGAGTCTGTTTAGCCTCTCACCCTCTTACCGACTAAGGGTAGTTCTCGAAAGACGATCAGCGTCGACAGGAAGCGTCTGCTCCCCCATTTTATCGTAAGTCACGATACATAAAGCACCATTTACACTGCAACTGAGAATTCAGCTGGATTTATCCACACGGCACTTAATCCCTTATTTTCGAGCCAAGGATAACTCAGTATCCCCTTGATATATAAAAATGTCAAATTTTTTTTCTTATGCCAACAGCCAACGTCTTACCCCAGATTTTAAAGAGTCGGCTGGAGGCTTATCCAAAAAAAATCCCGACCCCTGAAGGGTGTATCGCGAATTAAAAAATATTTCCACCCCGAGGCTCAGAGAGCTCAAGAATTTCTTTTTTTCCCACCGCGTCAAAGCCACCCCACACCCAGCCAGCACACCACCCACGGAAAAGTCCCTTGGATAATTTTTCATCCCTTCGCACGAAAACTACATCGGTTTCCACCCTTCGCACTGTTTCACCCAATTCCCAACCTCATCCGATGCACATTGAAAATCTTAGGAAACTTCATGTTCCCCGTCGAACTGCCAAAATAGTTGGCTCGGCATTCGGATCGATCGGCCGTTCTGCCCGATTAAATTCGAACTGTTTCTCGAATGCCAAGTAGGGTGACTCGTAATACCTTTTCAGGCTTCTCAAAATTTCTACAATATAATCAATCGACAACGTTCGAACCCAAAGAATCCAAGGGCTTTCGATAAACGACCCGCTGAATCGACAAACCGTTATGCACTTCCGTTCGGATGATCAGGGCGCCAAATTTGAAATTCAAATTAACACCATATATATATATATATATACATATATAATACGTAAAAAAATTCACCAAAAATGCACTCTTCCCTTTCTACATTTTCTATCACGTCGTGCCAATCAAAAACTTTGTCGGCTGCCAAAAATTTATCGATCTTTATTTTCCCTCCTGCGTAATTACCCCATGAACCTCCTTAGCGCCTTATCCCAATGCTGATGAGACTGGAATACCAGCCAGCCTCCCTCTAAAGTCTAGAGCTATAAGCATGGCGGGTGATCAATTTAAGGCTGACACGTTTCCGTTGCACGTAATCTATCAACGACAATAACACCGATAACACCAACCCGCAGTCCGCACGAGACGCTTCCGTACACTTAGCCGTTGCTGTTTCGCTGTTGCGAATAACGGCCTGATAAGATAATTGCCTCAGCATCAAATTACGTCTCCTCCGTTCGATTCGACCTTGCTTATCGAATCATTAGGAAATTCATGATTTTACGAATTACACCTTATTGGCAAGCGTGACGATCGAGCGAGATTTTTTTAAGGATTTTCAATAACCAAAAAAAAGTCCTGACAATGGCTCGAGTCGAAAGAAAACTTCGATTCGACTAATGTCACATTGTTTTTTTCTTTCTTTCCTTCGATGCTCACTGACCCCTTACACTTGACCTTTTTCTTTAATCTCGATAAGAGACTTTTAATTATGGAAATTTAGGGGCTGTTGCTTTCGTGTCTCGAATCAGCAAGATTGACGGGTAGGGGGGGGGGAGGGGAGGGGGAGACAAAAAAGAATGATTACTCGAACAATTTGAGGTACTGAAGATTTTTTTTTTTTGAAAAGGCGAGAAATTTTCGTCGTACAAAGAAAGTTTGGTTAAATTCTCGAAAGAAATTTCAAAAATATTTCTTCACGATCAGGTTGCAGTTCTCGAATCGTTATTCGAGAGGACGAATGAAATTTCTATAGAGTTGAGTATTACGTAAGAGTGTATCGGCCGAAGATATTAAAGTCGCAGTGAGAATTTCTGCAAGTCGGTCGCGTGAAATATTTTATTAAAGCAAGTAGGCGTTGGTGGGGACTCCGATATATCAGGGAATATACGTATGGGTAAAGGAGATCCAGCGAGCCCCAAAAGAATATTATCTAAGAAGATGGATTCTAATCCCATAAGGAGCTGCGAGTGAGAAAGGGAAGAGGATGTGGCTGTTTGTTAAAAAAAATGTTTTTTCTAATATACAGTATCAGACATTAATTTCGTAGCGGGAAATTGAAACGTGTATTAAAAAATAAAAAAAATTAAACCAACCCTTTCGACACTGCCCACTATCGGGACTGAGTGAAAATATGGAAAAAAAAAAAAAAAATCAATATCACCGGAAGTGACGTATTTGTCGAAGCTACGTTCCCACCCTTATTTAACGATGCTCGAAAAACACTCGAAACGCCTAACTGTTTATTCACAGCGACAAGTGGATTTGTGTCAAACAATGTACAGCGGAGGGTGGTGGAAATTATCATAGCATTGTTATACACAGAAACTAGATTCAGGTAACGGATGAGTAAACAATGCGAAGGGGAATGAGATTAGTTGCATTTTTTTTTTGACGTGGATCGAACAATTGACGAGTCAATCGTTTTGTCGAATCGCGACAAATAAATAAATTGGATTTATTTTTTGAGGCAACGGCAACAGCTTCTCTTTGTCCCTGATCGGTTGCAGCGACTGGCTGGCTGAGTTGGATGGCCGAGTTGGGTGGCCGAGTTGGGTGGCTGGGCTGACACGAATTGATAGATAGAGCTAATTCTTTGCATCCAGCATGTCAGATAAAATGCGAAACGTGACTCTCATTCGCACGTAAATGTGTATTTTCATTATTTTTCTCCGACTGTCTATCTCGCTGTTATTTTTCTTCTGTGATTAAGTATCGGCACATCGCATATTTTTCTTTTCTTCTTCGTTTATCTTTCAGGAAATGTATTCGTGATAGCAGCTATCCTCCTCGAGAGGAATCTTCAATCGGTGGCAAATTATTTGATCGTCAGTCTGGCAGTTGCAGATCTCATGGTTGCCTGCCTGGTGATGCCACTCGGTGCCGTTTACGAGGTACGTCGAATTAATTTAATTCTTTTTTTTTTTAAAAAGCAAATTTTCACAAAATTCAATTTCGAATTCAGAGCCACGGAAGGTATACCCTGTACGGGCCGTGTCCTTAGAAATCCGAATTTCTCCGTTCGGCATCGGAAGAAAATTGAGTTGGGGAAACAGAAATTCCTTGTCTTAAAGTCAATCAAAAGTTATTCCCTTATAAAGCTTTATGCGAATTTACTTGAAGGGCCACTGCCCCACGCTTTTAACTTTAAATGCGTTTCTCGACCAACTCCACTTTTTTACAATTTTACATGACACTTTTACAACTTTAAGAATCCCTATCGCATCAGTCAGCTGTTAAATCGTTCTTCCTATATATATATATATATATATATATATATATGTATATATATATCAGACATTTTTAAAACTTCCCATCATTCAGCTACTATTACTTATTCCACTCTTGCTCTCCTCCTCTCGTCCTTTTTCCCTCATTAGATAAAATCCGTAATAATAATAATCTCGATCTTCGTATAATCAAAAAATACCTTAAAATCCAAAAACCTTTGACCTGCACCAGACACGTTTAATTGTTCAATAAATCTAAGTCAGAAGCGTAAAAAAATTATGTAACGATTAATCAGAGTAAATTCGTCTATCAATAAAATCCGAAATATCCACGAGAATCCATATGAGAATTGAAAAAAGATTCGAGCTAACAAATAGCATTGACGCCATATAGACACAATATTGGATTCATCCAATCTGAAAAGGATCAACGTGAAAAATCCTAACGTGAACCAAATCGAATTCCAATCAATTAAAAAAGTATTTATCGAATTTCGTATTTCCCTGATACATCACGAGCAATTATATTATTTCCCAGCGTAGCAGCCCTTAAAATCAATTTTGCGGCTTACAACGAAACCATCCCTCAAAATTCGTCCTTTTGCGTAAACTTCATCATTTCCAACTGGTCCCGAGCACTCTGGATCCAGAAAGAAAATAATTAAAGCCTTCTAATGGGGTCGCCATAGGGTCGACGCGGTAGTCATTGTGTAAACTGTAAAAAAAAAATCCCCTGCATCCCTCCTCTCGACCACCGTCCTATACTGATAAAGCCAGGAGGTACTTGTGATAAAGTTCCCTGTAATATGAAAAGTCGTATTTCACGTTAATCGATTGCCTGATAGGCGATACCCCACCCCACACCCCCCCCCCCACACCCCACAGCGTTATTTACGATTTTCATTTTTCTGACAATTTATTGGCAATCGTTAGCGACCACCGATCGAACAATTACGGAGCAGTCGATTAAATGTTACAAAAAAAAAAAAAAAAAAAAAAAAATCCATCGACCCTCAACGACAAGACTGACCGACGTAAAGTAGCGATAGGGCAATCAAAAATTTTTCAATTTCCCAACTTTCAGCCCAAAAAATCTTATACGATCGCAGCAATGATTCGTTTGATAAAAATAGTTTCGCTCTTCGAAGATCGATAAAAGAAAATCTCATAAATCGCTTTTTGAAATGACGCGTCACTCGCAGTCGTTGTGACTTTATTATTTGCAATTTATCTTCTTGATATTTTATTACCCGACAGATTCACGAGAGACATCGAGACGCAGGATGGCTCCTACGGTACTCTCCTCCACCCTTTGGTCCACCTCAAGCCAATTTTATCTTCTCGACTTTTCGTCTTTCTCCTATCCTCTTCGTTCTTTCTTCATCTTTTTTTCACACTGTTTTCGACAAGCATCGATTCTCCGAGGTTATCTTGGCTCCAGCCCTCCCCCGTCATACCCCTCCCCTATAATCACGAAGCCGCGAGTCCGTTGTCTTCCGCCCCTCTCCTGCCAGACTATTTTCTACTTTTTTTTTTTTCCTTTTTTTTCCCTTCATTTTCTTCACTGACAACCCTCGTACGTTTCCCGTTCGGTTTCTCTGTGCCTCGCGGCAAACCGAGGCTTTCTCTTGTACATAGTCAGCTACATGGTATATACAGCTATACATATAGCCATACATAACTGTGCTTCCGTATAAAAAAAACCTTGTCGAAAGGATGAACGATCTGCAGGATGATGAACCATCGAAAATCCCAAAGCTCACCAATCTCCGATTCTTCTTTATATTTACTTTCTTTTCTTTCCTCCTTTTTCTTGATCATCAAAAACAAAAAAAAATGGGTCTGTCAATCCGTCTTTCCATTCATTAATTTCTCTGTTTATCCGTCGTGCACAGCCAGGCCTTAAAGCGAGCGATTCTCGAATTTCGAACGAGCGATTCGCTCCTCGTATCAATTGCATTGAGGATACGGCTTTAGCCTTCGGCCGTTGCCCGAGAACGATCGTAACTCCAAGCCGAAGCGTCGCTACGTGGAATTTCAAAGATGCCGAGGACGCCGGTGCTCGAGGTTGCCGATTGAAAGCAGCGGCTAATTAACGTGGTTGCGCAAGACGTCCTTGCGAGATGGCAGATGATAAGGACGGTCGTCCGCGTCACGAGGAAAGATTTGAGTGGGTCGTTGAAGATAATCAGAGAAAGAAAAAAAAAAGGAGACGGAAGTGTAACGAGTGTATTTGAACGCGGGAGACGGAGGGACAAAAAAAAATAAGGGATTTCGTGCGAATGACGGGATGGTTAATTTTTTCTCTTCCTCAGGTTGGTCCTCGCGTGGTTAACGATAAGAGGCCCAGCTTGGGATAATTCTTCATCCGGGAAGGACTCGGTATCTTGTATCTTCGTATCCTCGAGATCCTTGAATTCCTGGGGCAGCTTTCTCCTGTCCTGATCAGTGTGTTAAGGAGTGCGCATAGATTTCCCTCCGAGGAGGATAGAACGGTGTGCACTGAGCCGTGGGGTCAATGAGAGAGAGAGAGAGAGAGAGAGCGAGAGAGAGAAAACGAGGAGAACGAAAATAAGAGAGACGAAGAAGGAAAAGACGATCAGGGAGATAGCGAGAGTGAGAACCATACCGATGGGCCACGGGATAAAAGGTAGAAGGTAAAAAATAAAGAAGAAAGGTTCGAAAGACAAAGGAAAGAAAAAGGAAGAAAAGAAAAAAAAAAAAGAGTGAGAATTGCCCAGGCTGATATATGCCTGCTTGAAAGTCCATTCGCGGTATTGGAGTCCGTCAAGGGCGAGATGGGAGAGTCGGCCATCTTGGAAATACTTTGATTCTACGTCGATCTTCTCCCCTCGACTTTCTTATCAACGAGATCGAAGAAAAAAATTGTCGCAAATTCGTCGCATCGAAACATATCCTTTTCCAAATTTTCTCCAACTCCCTGGCTCTTCCGCCCCGAATTATCCCTCGCGTAATCGTCTTGTCCGTGACGCGCGTGGCACTTGGGGTTTAGAAAAGAAAAAAAAAAAAAAGAAACACTCTAATTCCATAATGCTAGGGATGGTACGAGACATGTGCGAATTAACGTATTTAATTAGATAAGGAAAGGGTGTCATGTTCGTGGAGGGGGTAGGGAGGGCGTGAGGGAGGGAGAGGGGGATACTGAAGCTTGCTGGTAATGGGCAGACAACGTCATTAAAGTTTGCCTGCTTTATTCGTGAGGTTCGGTATACATATTCTCGTGGAAATTAGAATATGCTTGAGAGGTAAGTTGGAAGTTACTGCCTACGAGTAGGTCGGTGGGAATTCGAATGGAGAGCGAGGCCAAATGAAAGGAGATAGGAGTAATGGATAGGGCTGATGAGAGACAAGGAAACACAGACTCTTCCCAAAGTACCCGAGAGCTTGGTTACAAGTACAGTTAATAGGCAGTCCGATAACATTGGATACTTGCGCGAAAAGGCTTGATACTAACTTGCCAATATTACTCGATACTAAGTACCAAAGACGTTTCAAACTCGAATACTTGTTCCCCCGAAGCAAAAGTCATTACATCCGCAAAAGGAAGGATCGATCGAATGGAAATAGACTAACGGATCTATCGAACACGGTATAGCCAATTGAAAAAGAAAAAATGATAATTTTATAAAAGTATATAATATTTTACAATAAAGTATACCATGATTTACCGTAATAATAATGGAGCTTCTTTAGTGCCTGATTAACCCGTGATTCTCCATTAACATTATGATTATTATAGGCGGTCCGACTTATGGCTCATGACAATTCATTGAAACGTGGACGTATCGGACACAAAGCCCGTAATCCAGTAGGAAGTTAACGAGTACGATGAAGGCTGTGAATATGTTACGGAGATGAGAGAGAGAGAGAGAGAGAGAGAGAGAGAGAGAGACGGTACGGATAGCTGCTAGTAGCCGGCAGCTAGTATCTACAAATATCAAGTAGTCGTGTACACGTAGGTAGATCGTAGCGGTACGCAACGGAGCCGGAGGAAATGACGTTTCACTTCGGATATTGTCCCTATTTCCTGGTAACGGGCACCCAGCATCCCCTTTTCACCCCCCCTTGCTCCTACATTTCATCCCCTTTCCGCGAGCTAGTATGAGAATATATTTACGAGCTGCATAAGCCGTAAACTATCCCTAACCGGTACGAAGCGCCGGTATTGTCACACCCTTGTGTAAATTTCGTTAGAAACTATTCCTGCATTCCCCGTGGCATTTCGCACCGTAGAAATGTCTACCTTAGATTATACGCGGAACGAAGAAATGCAGGTGAGAGCACTCTGTTACGTAAAGGCGAACGAAAATTGTGGGACCATTAAAGCTCGATGAAAGTTAACGCAGAAAAATATGATTCCGCGTACGATAAGGAGTCATTTCTTACGATTAAGGAGAAACAGCGATTGCCCGCCCGAAAATCTTGATGGAGCTGGGGTGATTTGTCGACGTTACAAACTTAATGACGCGTCATCAGAGAAAATCGATAGGTTGATGGAAGGTTGATGACGAAGGCACGTTGAGAGGCAAGGAAGGGACGAGAGAAAATTTCAGCACTGAATGACGTATGCACGGTGCTCGGGTATCGATTATAAATTAATCAGTCGTCTTAGTGACAGTACAAAATTTTGACACTCGTCATTCGATCAATTTACATCCAGCAACGTTAATCTCTACGAGCTGCTTATTTTTCTACTTAATTTAAATAATCTAATCCATCAGCTTGAACTGGTTGAAGCCTTGTATAATTGGCATCACGATGGAGAGCAGAGGAGCAGCATACGTCGTTGATTACTCAAAGACCAAAAGGGTGTCGTTTCTCGCGTGGAAACTGATTTCGTGACTTTAATGGATCTGCGGACGGGACTTTTCTCGAACTCTCAGTCTCTTGTTAATAACTTAGGAAAATCCGAAAATCGATTGGAGTACAGAAGAAAGAAGAGTCAGGAGTGTCGAGGAAGAAGACTGTCAAGGAGAGGAAAGGCAATCCCCAAACAGACAATCGGGTCAAGCTGCTATTTGGGCGTCATATATACTTCTTTATAAATACCTGCTCTAACGGTCGACTGTGTCAGAATACAAGATAATAGGGATTTTTTATTGTATGAGAATAAGGTGAGAGAGAGAGAGAATGAACGAATGAATATGGAGAGAAAGGAAGAAAAGTTAACTAGGGAAAGACAGCGTGCAGTCTCGTGCTGATCTAAATATGATCACGGAAGCTCCTGCTGCCAAGCAGTTCACCATCCAGTCAGTCAACAAGTTTCCCATGACATCCCCTTGAGAACCTCCAGAATCCAGTAGGATATACATCTGTAAAATTTTGCTCCGCAGCCATCCCCTAACTCTTTACGGAATACGTCAGTACGACTGGCGTCTTCTACAGAATTTATGTAAGAGCCGATCGCCGCTGTTATACGCATTTTTGAAAAGTTTCGCTTCACAAAATCCAACTGTTGGCTCGCGTTTATATTCCCATACATGGATAACATACGTCGGTACGTTTCTCGACTCCTGGCAGAGGTGTTTCATGCGTAGCAGATCGATTCTAGGGAAGATGCATCTACGGTGCGAATCTAAAACGAAGTGCAATAATGTTTGATAATTAATTCTTAAAATTATTATCATTACTACCCCTGTCTGTCTCTTGGATACTTAGCCACTTTGTACAGAGAATAACCGATGCTTCTAACTATACCTCTTAGAGCAGTGGACTCTTTGGAATAGTCAGAATAAGGATTCCGTTGCAAAAATCATCTTTCGCCTCTGACAATTCTCCTTTCTCCAGCCTCTGGAGCTTCTTCATCTGCCATCTTGAATTACTCATTTGTCTCATTGAATTAATGTCTCCTCGGCATTCCCTTTGTCACTAGCTTCGAATATATATATTATAACTTATTATGTATACAACACGCACACACGTTACTCCTGCAGCCATGGGCAAGTATGCCTATACCTATTGGCAAGGAAGCAATAGATATATGTTTGTTTATACAAAAGGACCTGTGAGAATCTAGAACTAGAGGGAAAGTTCATTATTACAGGTACTGATCGCAATGAGCTGAATGATTACTCGTAATTAGTGCATAAAGCTGTATTTGTACTGTATACGGTAAAATTGATAGGATTCTTCAAATGAACTGATTCGGAAAGTTCAAAGTCAATCTGGAAAGTGTAAACTGCGAGATAAGGTAACTCGAGATAATTCTCTTGATTGCAGATTAACTCGAGATGGTCCCTTGGGCCTGAACTCTGTGACATGTGGACCATCAGTGACGTACTGTGCTGCACGGCCTCTATTCTACATCTGGTGGCCATTGCTGTCGACCGATATTGGGCTGTCACCGATCTCAACTATATACAGGTTAATTGTCCTCCATTTTGTCGATCGCCGTGGAATTCGCGAATCGAATTCTCCAGTACGAGTATTCTCGACGCATTCGTTCGATGCCGCGGGATTTCGAAAGATCATGGGCTTGATTGAGGGTGGGTGGGCGGGTGGAGGGGGGGTCAGGGGTCAAGGAGAGAGAAAGCTGCAAGATCTTCTCTTCGTGAAAGGGATGCGATGCTATCGGGGAATGTGATGCAATAAAGGGGGTTCGGTATTACACATTGGTGGCATAGCGAATTGCAAAAGAGATCTGATAGAATTTAATAATGGATATGCTTATATGTATGCTATTCTTTGCTAGCCGCTGGTAAGGGATTCTTTTGTCTTTGTTCCGTTATCCAGAGGTAAGCTCCTTTGTTTTTCAATATGAAGCTGCTATTACTTTTTTTGTGGTTATTTGTAATACTGCTGGTGCCGATGATGCGATACTTTTTCGATTAAACACGAACGATGATACATTCCGGTGAGAATCCGTCGAAGAAAGGAGAGACGAAATAAAATGGTCGAGACTCGAGGCATATCGTATTGATTGTGCCTGTCGATAAGGATTTACGAGTTACGAGTGGACAGACTATAGTCAGGAATGATATTCCTTCCTCTCGCAGGCGAGAAATCCAAGGAGGATCGGAATCCTGGTAGTGGCTGTGTGGGTCGTATCCTTGGGAGTCTCCCTGGCGCCTCAATTGGGTTGGAAGGATCCTGAATATTTAGATCGCATTGCGAATGGGACGTGTCTCTTGTCCCAGGATCCTGCGTATCAGGTGAGTTTATTCTGAAAATTATTTTATTGAAAATTTATTATTTGACTTCGTTTACTTCAACTGCGAGCTGCTTCGAGTGGAATTCGGAAAATTTGTTTCTTTTCCAATTTCGACCAGTCCCTTTTACCTTAGCCTTTCCTTTGAATAAAAAAAAAAAAAAAAAAAAAGTAAACTGATTTTCATCCCTGGAACAAGAGGGGAACGATAACGCAGGGGATCTCTTAAGAGGATATCTCAGGGGTGACTTTAGTGGATCCGAGCACATATGTAGATATATAATGTACAAACCGGTTTACATAAGATCGAGTACGTCTTTCTGTATATACGGTGGAACGAGGGAATGGTTCTTGATAATCCGAAGTATTGAATGTGAGCAGACACTGATCGAATTATCAGAACCCTCGACCTACGTCTGTTTCTCAACGATGCTTTTGAATCGATTCTGATCCAAGAGGCGTCGACGTCCTCGTACTCGTCTTCGCTCGAGAGCGGGAGCCGCGCTAAATTGGATTTTTGTTTGACATATTCGAAATCGAGTTTAACGTGACGCAGAGTGTCAAGAAACAGGCGACTGAACTTTAAAACTTTTCGAAGATTGTTTCTTGTTCTACGATAGTCAATGATCTACGTATATACATTTATCACTGATAGCGCACACCCGATCATATAAATTATGTCAACCTGTCACATATCAATCACAGGACAATACTTTTCACTCAGATTTTCGCTACTTGCGCAACATTCTACGTACCTTTGCTGGTCATTCTGTTTCTCTACTGGAGGATATTTCAAGCTGCCAGAAGGCGAATAAGAAAACGACCCGGTGCGACGCTTCAACCACCGCGAGAGAGACGAGGAATTCTCAGGCTCGTTACAAGAAGGTTAATATATATATATATATATATATTTGTATGTATGCTAATTTATTTCTTAAATTGCGAAGTACACGGAGAGAGCAATTAAATAGTAACAAATACGACTCACCAGGAATCCTTTTTCTCGTTATAAATAAATGTACAGGCCTAGAGAGGAGTCCACGGCATTCACCATAACCAGATCAACGCCAGATCATTCCTCAGTTTCCCCAGAGAAGTCCTCTTCGTACAACGGCGCGAATGCACCACAGGTGACGTCTTCGACAGCGTCCGCACCTGCCTCGGCATCGTCCGTACCCGTTCAGTCTGGCTCGACAACGAAGAAAACACGCGAAACCATCGAGGCGAAGCGCGAGAGAAAAGCCGCGAAAACGTTGGCCATCATAACCGGAGCCTTTATAGCCTGCTGGCTGCCATTTTTCCTAGTCGCGCTCTTGCGGGCGGTCTGCGAACCTTGCGAGCCACCGGAGTTACTCGCCAGTGTCTTCCTCTGGCTTGGATATTTCAACAGTACCTTGAACCCGGTGATTTATACGATATTTTCGCCGGAATTTCGACAAGCTTTTAAAAGAATGCTTTGCGGAGGTGCCAGAGCACCACGCTGACAATGGGTCTAACCGTCTAGGGGTGATAACAATGTGACAGACACGGGACACTAAAGGAATTCGCGAATTGATTGTGGATCTCGTGGGACATTATTTTGACAAGGAACTGACGAGGGATAAGGATGACTCTAATTATAGGCGTGGGAGAAAGAGAGAGACAGAGAGAGGAAAGAATTTGTAGAATGTCGACACGAAAAATTGAAGATTCTTTTATGAGTGCGTGCCAAGGAACGCTTTTGAAGGTCTGCGTTTCTTATTTAATAACGCCAGCATGATTCTCTTTCGCGCGAAGAAGCTGGTTTTCTGCGTTTTTACGCGTCGGACGACACTTTTCATGCTTTCGTAAAAGATCCTCAAACAATTTCAGAGCGTCCATGGCCCTTCTGTTTCGTCTTGAGTCGTCCTTGTCCCTTTGCTACTTTCTTTCTGTTATCTTTACGATTTTTCAAATATCGTCAGAGTCCAATTCGATTTTTATCGTATGTCAAATAGACCCCGCGACACGTATTAACCAGGATTTCCGGATTCGACAATCATCACGAAATGGTAAGTCTTTTTTTCTTTTTCTTTTCTTCTTTTTTTTTTTCTCTCTCTTCCCTTCTATTTCCCAAGAGTCTCACGACAATTCGCAGTTCCAAATTATTGCCCCGCATTGTTAAGGAACAAGGGAGGGCCTTTTGTTAGACACAATAATATTTTCTATATATTTCTCAGTACATAGGAGCTTACAGATACAGAATCGAAATACACGTTATACGCGATATAATATGCTGTTCGACAGTTTCTATTTATCACCAATCGGTTATTTGATTAATAGTCTAATAACTTAACCAAATTAATATTTTCCGATTGTTCTCTTCATCCTCCAGATATTTCCGTCTTTCGACTATTAATCTCAAAACAACCCCAAGTGTCTCGAGCCCTTTTTCTCTTTCGATTCCTTCCCTTTTCCAACCCCCTAGGCGGTTCTATCGAAGATCAAGAAATGCGCACTTCGTGCGAATCCACAGAGTAACGACATAATCCCTGTGCAATCGAAACGCTCTAACGATTGAAAAACATTCACAATTTTTGAAAATCAATAAATCAATATAAACAACTGTCTTTAACGTGATTTCGTCTTGTATTAGGTAATACTAGAAAGCAAGATACCGGTGAACTGTCATACGGAATAGACTCGAGTGTCAAGAATTGATCGAAATCAATTTAAACGAAAGGCTTTCGATTAATGAATTTCTCTGGAGGCAAGAAATATACTTACGGGTATATAAATGCGTGACGTCACGTAACGCAATACTTTCGCTGGATTAATCACGATAAAGCTTCAAGTTTTATTAAACTCCATAATTGATTGATCGTCGATTCGACATTTTTCAACGTTGATTCGTGGATTCGTAATAAACAAAAAAAGTACATCTTTTAGTGAATCGTGAAGCGCGAAGAGTGTTTTGTTAAGGATTTAAAGGTACTCAGGCGCAAGTAATAAATATAAATAAAAATTAATAAGAAACATCCATCGACGAGTACGCCTATATAATATATATATATATATATATATGTATAAATAGGCAAAGAAGATTGAACAGACTCCACAGAATTAGACACACGTCACAAGCACTGTCTGATTTAACCAATCAACGGCGTATTGATAAACGGACATTAAACTTAGTTCGGAGATGCGCAGCTCCTAATTAAATTTCATGGAGATAAGAACTTCAGCGAGTTTCCAGAATCTTAATTCACGCCCCTTCTGGTCCTTTCTACGCTATAAACAGTAAATCTATTGTCTGTAGGCGCCTACGCACCGTTACACACTGTGCGATCTAGAATACAAATAAATCCATGTGTCGCCGTGGATTCTCGAATAGGAAATTTTGTTCGTAAAAAAAAAAAACTATCTAGACTCTATAACTTACTATGGTTACTCCTATAAATCCTATACACACTTCAATATATAACTCGTGTCCGTTTAGCCTGTACTTGGCGCTTTACCACCATGAGCGAATTCAAAAATGAATGCTGAAATTTTGGTGCTTGCCGGTTTCATCCTACTAGACTAGACGGAAGTAGTATCGTTGGTATCTATTATAAAAAAAAAATTAAAGAAATATTGATATAACGAAAAGTATGTTAAAATCATCTATATTCCACAATTTATCGTGAAAAAAATTCTTGTATATACTTTTGCTTCATTTCACTTAGGTAGACAATGTTTATTCATTTTTTAAATTCATTCTTTCAATTTTGTAAATATCTCAAAAGCTTCCGAAACGAAGCGCTCTTTATTGTTCGCGCGAATCAAGGTCGATAAATTTGGTATTTAAAGTCTTAAATTTACCAAAGGACGCCGCCACTCGCTGAACGTATATCAAGGTGCGTTTTACACGCGGTCTTACGTACCTATAGGTTATTACGTAAGGATTCGGGATAATAATGTTAAAGCGGATTTATCCGTGTCCTGTGTATTTCGTAGATGGAGACACTAAAGCTGAGCCTCTGTAGTCGCGCTAGAATTCCTAGACTAATTGGACACTGGAGAGAAACGTGACGCGTGCCGAGTGTCGTCTCGTGGTGCGTTGTCACTTTTTTTTAAATATATAATAAAATCCTAAAGAACGTAGCTGAAAAAAGGAATTTATTGGAATTAACGAGAGAGAGAGAGAGAGAGAGAGAGAGAATGTGTCAAACGGTGCGAATGAATTGTCGATATTATAATTAAGATCGAATTGTAGAAAAGATAGTCTAACGTGAATATATTTAAAAGAATATTTTTTTTTCTAATAGAGTTCTGCGAACTTGCCACCATTTTTTAATAATAAAATCCATATATTACGCGATCATTTGGATCAGCATATTGTGTACAGTGGCTCGATCGTCGATATAATCCATTGCTCAAGATCAATGTCGATTTTTTTTCTTGATCGACTTTCTTAGGTAAATTTGAATTGGATAAATCGTAAGTAGCTTCTCTTTCGCTCCTTTTCCTTGAATTTATTGAAAAAAAAAATTATCTACCTGTCACTTGAGCCCCAGAGGTGACTGGTAGACGTCGAAATTTCAAGGATCAAGGATCGAAGGATCGATAATTTTAAACAGAGATATACGTAGATCGTATGATTTTGAGCGTTTCAATTTTTGGATTAAAGATGGTAAACGTGAGATATTAAAACGGCAAAAATTGAAATAAATGCTTCTTAACCTCGTACAAAGAAAGGAGCTGTACCCCTGTTTAATTAATTGATTTGCGATGGGTCCAAATCGATCATAAATTATTTAGAGTTTAATTATCGTCGTGACGTCGGTTACGAAATCGATTACCGATCCGATCGTTTTTCTCTGCGTTTCGACGATACACATATTCGGGTATACGGGGTGGCATGTGTGACCATTGGAAGAAAAATAATGGATCTCAATTGCACGTGCCAATTATCTAACTAATCTAACTCTAATCTTTAAGTATCGCATAAGTTTTCATAGTGCACTTGCAATATAGTTTTAACAACGTGTTAGCCTGCTGATCGTCGCTGCGCCAGCAATTATTCACGGCTGTTCGAGACGATCGAACATTTTCAGTGGGTCGTTTTTCGATTGATAAGAAATGATAAGAAAAAAAAAAAAATGCAGCGTCCCACACGATTTCGTTCGTTTCGAACTCCTTGTATATTACTGTTATAGTTTTTAGTGAGTACAGGTGTATATATAAAAAAAAAATTCGTCATTTTTCATATCTAAGGACGTTCATTAAATTTATGTGTATTTGCCAGTGATATATAAGTCCTTTAATCAAATAATTAATAATAATCCATATTGTCCCGATAGACGATTACGTGAACGTCCATAGATATTAAATAAAATTAATAATTTTGTCTCCTCGCTAATTTAGTCCCTAAATTAATACGCTCATGTCACCTTGTTAATTAATAAGTCTTATATGGATTAACGAGAGTGACCGATTTAAGGGAGGGTGCAGGGGGGGGGGGGGTTATTAACCATTGTAAGATCGATCGTTGAATTTTAACAAATAAAAAATACGACACGTAAAAAAGGCCAGTGAAGAATATTTATTACGATCCATTTACTTATCGGATGGAAGAGGAGAAAAGTCCGTTTAATATTAAACGTTTCAAGGGATGAGAAGCAGTCGGTGCGAAGGGGACGATGAAGATTTTATTAAAGAGGGTAGTTAATATCACTGGGTGAGTATACGTTGGTCCGGTTGCTTTTTTTGACTTTTCTACAGATATTTTTTTCCTTTTTTTTTCCGTCTCTTTCATTACCTTGTCCTCGGACCACCGTCGGATATCTTTAAACGATGAGAGTGGCGGTTCACTATTTTTTTTTCGACTCAAAAAATCATATTTCCTTTCCTCACGGTGGAGTGAAAATGCCAGGCAGTGACGCGGAACGTAAAACTTGGAATTTCTTCGTTTGACACTTCGTCGACACCCCTTGGGGCTAACTTCCCATTTTTACTCGGTTGACGTACTTCCGGCGAAGGAAGGGTACGGCTCCTCCAAAGAATCCTTCGCTGCGAGTCTATATCTCTTATTCTCGTGACTTTTCGTTTCTACGCGAAATTCTGTTGGCGTCGCCGAGCGACTCGAAGCCCACAGGCCTCGAGGCGTCGCGTCGAATTTTTCATCCCTTACGAACGAGAAGACATTTAACACGGCGAAGCTGGCGGAGGGCTGATAAATTTTTGTTGTCACTCTTTGTATACATATATTGTTTTTATTGTAGTTATTAGAAGCGCCAAGAAAAACAAAGACAAAAGATGCCGTGCCAGTATGGAATTAGTGTACAGGTCCTTTTCAATTTGGAATTTCCGCTCGGTTTGAAGCGAAGGAAAACGAAACGATAATGGCTATTCGATTCGGAATGGCGAACGGCGCGGCGAACAATGGTTAATCCGATATGGAATCGAAGGGAGATATAGGCGATGGCGTATATGAATAACGTAGGAATCTACCGTACCGACGCAAGCTTAAACCCGTGTACAGGATTCTTCGTTATTTTTCATCATATCGAGGACGCGATCTCAGCATGGGAATAATAATAATTTATCTGCCGTGCCCGAGAGTCATGCGGCCTTGGATGAAAATGGGAAATAAGGGTTGAAGGGTCAGGTCAGAGGGAGATGGAAGTACTGAGAAGGGTGGAGGTTCCGGAGTTAAGGCTGTCCAGGAGAAACAGGGCAGGACTACGTCGCTCCACCACTCAGGGTCCTGGGACCGAAGGATCGGGTTGTATCCTTGCACGAAGGACCTGGACTAAGATGGAACGTTTTTGCGATTTCTTGTATTTTTTTTCTGTATTTCATTTATTTAATTTCTTCGTCCCGAAAGTGATCATTCTCTACATTTTCACGAGTTCCCGCACCTTTTCCATTTCCTCGAAAGAATTTCAGACAGATTGTCCTTACGGCTCGTAACAAGCCGATCCCTCAATTATCCCGGACGAACCCACCCTTATTTCTTGTCTTTTTATTTTTTTTTTACTTTTTACGTCGCCTTGTTAGATTTATACACTTTTTTTGCCTTTGCATTAATTTATTACACCTTTCGCGTCAATTTATTCCTCTCTGTCTACCCTTTGCGTTTTTATACTTAGTCGTCACTTTCCGCTCGGACTGTCTCTTGTATGATATTCCAAGTGTATTTTTCCACCCGGTATAATAATTGTACCGAAAGAAGATTCGGCATTTAGGTTTTTTTTTTTTTTTTTACGAATGGCGTTTTTTGGGGTTCCTCGTCCTTCTTTTTTTTTTCCTTCTCTTAACTTTCCCTCGAATAAATCACCGATATACGGTAAAAGGAACAAGAAATTCGTGGGGAGGACCGTTAATATTCGCAAAGTGTTTTCGCACATTCTATACCGCGCGTTATTATCACTCTTTCCCATTAGCGAGTGCAAATTTGTTTGGCAACGAATTTACCGATTGCGAAATATCCGAGGGATCTTGATAACGTTGACATCTCGTAATCTCTCGGTAGCTTTTATTATTTGTACGCGGTAATTTTTTTTTCTATTTTTTCACTTCTTTTCTCAGTCACGATTTTATCGAGAAAAATTTGGAAAAGTGAATGCAAATTTAAAGGGCAATAATCAATACTGGCAGGGATAGCTATTATCAAAAAAAATGTCTAAAACTTTTCATACACCCCCTTCGTCCTACGACCATTCGCTCTCGCGATCCGCCAAACTCGCCTGGAAACCACCGACTGGATCATTTGATATATCGGCAATGGGAATCATAAAATTATTCAAAAACTCGAAAATTCGTATAATGCAGCCAAAGTAGGTACTTGGAAAAAAGAATATGAAAAACACGAGCCATTATTCAAAAAAGTAATACCCCATGACGTGAGCGATAAAGAGAATGAGAATTGGATCATCCCTCGTTCTCCGAAGTAATAACGCATACCAACAAAGGGTAGTTTCCCTTATTTTGTCAAATTATATTGCCCGCTGGTATCGATCCAAGTCGTGATTACGGTTAACCTCGAAAATCATTATTCACGTGAAAACTAGCCTTTCGTACCGGTAAAGGATCATGCGGCCAACCCCTTCGCCCACCCCCAAGCAGCAGGACAATTATTACCTAAAGGGACTATAAATATTAACATAAAGTTATATCGATGCTTCAGAAAATTACGATGAAAACCCCTTTAGAATATTATTATAGAATATAGAAAAGGGCTATGAAATTTTTCGAAATCCTCAGGATAATAAAAATTGTCTGATAAAAATATTCCGAAAAAGATCACGTTCGTCGTGCGAGACGTGGGATATTAAGTCGAAAAAAAAAAAAAATAATAAAAATAAAGGATCGCAATGGCGGCGTGCGGTATTGTCAAGGAAAATAATTCCTTCAGGGCAACGATGGAGTAAAAACGTTAAAATATGTCGTGGCCCTTTCCAGCACTGCATATCTATAGCCCTTACGGGACTACCAACCTACGAGCCTTCGTGGCAACCACATCGTTTAGCCGGTAGCTCGCGTCCTATATACAAATCTCCAAATATTTTGTATACGTAGCCGTATGTAGATTTCTATCTGGTTTCGCGTATATAATAGGCGATTTATACCGGACTGATTTGCCTTGTCTGATTCACGACTGGAGGAAGTCTGTCGCGAGCGTCTCGTATCGCGGTGAAGGGAATCGAGAGTGAAAATAAATGTAGAAAGAGAGAGAGAGAGAGAGAGAGAGAGAGAGAGAGAGAGAAAAACTTGAAAAACAAGGAGTCAGAGAGAAAAAGTAGAGGGATGATAAATGGTACAGGATTTTAAACTCGTGCAAAAGTCGTTTCAGTCGCATTCGGTCGAGTGGGACCGAGCGTAATTTAGCTTTAAATAACTAACTGGATTCTCTTTATTTCTTTATTGATTTGGTACAAGCATAAAAATAATAAAGAGAAGAGTCAGAAATTTGGTAAATTATACTCAAGACTCGTCCTGTCCCGTGGTACGTTGGGTCTCTTGAAACTCTCTGACAGTGACTGTACCTATTATTTCTTGTCGAAGAGAAGCATCGATGCTCGACGAAGTCTTTGGTCCTAATGCGGCGCGCAGCATCCTGGAGCCACGGTGATTCTGATGTTTCCGACAGGTTTTGCTCCTCTTGCAAAGCCTCGAGAATTCTCCGCGCCCGCTAATACGACCTTTTTTACATAGTTCAAGAGGTCGATCCTCCCATCTGTTTCGTATTCAACGTAACACGTGCCTCGGATGTAATCAGGGATCGTGGTTACAGTGCGAATCGGATATGAGAATCAAGAGACAAAAGTGACTAAAGTCAAGACGTCAGAAGATGATGGATGCTTGTTTCGGAAAATTTGTCAATTCTTGACTGAAAATCAGCAGAGGATGAAAAGGGGACATTGAGGTTTATTGAAAACTGAAAATTTATCGCTCAGCTTCCTCCCTGAAGCCCCATACTCGTTTCACCGATAGTTCTCACGCTCGAATCATCCCCAAGGAGCAAAGTTTCGTCCGCTGCTGGAGTTCACTTGACATTGACTTTCTTCGAATTTCCCTGAATCGTATGTGTACAGTCGGTCCATGAGTTCGATGCTGCTTTTCTTTGACAGATGGAAAAAAAATGAGCTCTCCAGCCAGGAACACGTGCCACTGCATATCAATATTTTTTTACAAAAGTCAATATACAGGCTTTTGAACTGAACATATTTTATTTACCGTTTTCAGTATATATTTACATTTTTTTTTTTTCATAGAAGACCACGTGAGATTTACTTAGGACTTGATTATTTGCGAAGTGTCTAAAAAAAAACACTCCGATCTCGTGGACCGACTATATCTACCAATAGCAGAAAGTCTCGTGAAAATCTTATCATACAAATAAGTATCGTTAAAGGAAAGTATTTACAGTGGACTTTCATCCCTTACGCGACATATACGTACACGCTGGGTTCAACGTGTGCATAACGTACCAAGAGCATCCCAGAGATTGGCAATTTTCTTATTTCAAGATTTGAGCCTTCGAAGCCCGTGAGGGTTATTTACCCTCGACAAACCTTATTTGTATTTGACTGTGGGCGATGGCCCATTCTTTGGATTCCTCGTAGGCCACATTGGAAAACGCCCTTAAAAGATACTTTAGAATTTGTCCTACGTATATCTACCTTCAAATTGTAAGTCCAGTGCAATGTGGATAATTTTTTCCTTTTTTTTTTTTTTAAATCTGAACCTTTACGCATTTGCGTCCATGTCTCTTTACCTACTTCTGGTTTTACCCCTTTCTGGTTTTACCCTCAGTGCCATGAAAGAAGCGGGTTGGCTTTTCGAGAAAAAAAAAAAAAACGTTGCAAGGTGGCATAGCTGAACCAGCAACGTTTTACGATGTCGACAGGATGGCTATCTAACGGGTGTGCGGTTGCGACTTCCGTAACGAAGCAACTTGTATTCCCCTGGCAGCCTAATATCCCTGTCAAAATGAAAAGCAAACGAAAGCTGGATAGGAGTGATGGAAGATGCAGGGATTGCAGATCTTTTCCTCGTAAGAGGACTCGTCCTAGGTTCGAGCTTACGCTACCAATTTCACTTGGAATTTCTTTTTCCCTTCTATCCCGTCTGGTCTTACTCTACGAGACCTTTGACCCCGAGGCAACTTTTAAGCGAAAGGTCACGAGACTTTACTTTCAATTTCGTCGAAAGCCATCCGAAGATCCATCTGATACGTAAAGTGGATATCGAACACTGTAACGAGGTATCGCACGGACTCTTATCATTGCAATCAATTTATCGAGACGGTACTCAATAAATTAAATTCTTATCAGCGAATCAATTTATTTCTTAAGAGACCATTAAATTCCCTGGGAATTTCAACGTTTGTCCGGATAAAAGTTTCTTGGGAAGGTACAGCACTTCGTGGCGAGCTAGTGAAATTATATAAAGTGCAACGAAAATCTCTGACTTGATCGGTAAGTTTGCGGTTATCGACTTTCGAGAGATTTCCTCTTTACCAGCTTATCCTTTGAGGCGTCGGAGGAAGGTAGCCAACGCTAAAGCTATTCTACGGCCGAAACCTCGTTCAGCCATCATGTTTGGTTCGTTGGTAACCTGGCAAAAGTAAAACTTCAATTTTCTTCGATTGTTCTGTGCGCGAGGAGGACAAATTGCCGGAATTTACTTTCGGCCAGTCAGGTAATTTCAGGTGAGTGACCTGTTGATAAGAGAGTCGCGGACGAGGCTGCCTGATGGCGGATTGATTTTTTTATTCACTGCTAATGCGGATCTTACGTGTAATAAAAATATATATGGAAAAAGTTTAAGGTCGAATATTGGAATATTAACTTTTGTATTATTTAATCAATTTTTTTATTGAAGTATTTACAAGATCTTTGAAAAAAAAAATTATTTTCCATCTAACTGTAATTATATTGATTAAACTATTTAATTGTTCTCTAATATTCTATGTCTGATTTCCTCTGGGATTTTGACTAATTTATGCGACGCTTGACCATGTCTGTGTTCACGCATATTTTTACGGATAGCGTAATCTAACGGGTAACAAATAACAGTAAACAAGACATGTACACAGTAAAGCGTATTGAAATGTATGGACGTTCGGAATTGCGCGATAAAATTCAACGACCTTTCAGATTATTCCCATCGTTTCATTCGATTTAGAGTTCCGACTGGTTTTCAGGATTACAGAAAAAAAATAATGGCGTTTTCGGGCAGGGATGAAACAAAGTCGATTCCCTGGACGAGAGGCGATGAGATTTTGTTTCGTGTTCGATTCGTAAAATTATTTATTAAAAAAGAGCAGAAATATTACATTAAAAAGAAATATAAATGTAAAAATCGCGAATTTGATTTTATGAAAATAAATTTTGAGTAATCCCCTTGTAGAACGCGTGAAATTGTCATATATCGTACGGATTAAACAATTTTTCCAAAAATATTACGAGTTTATACAACAGTGGCGGTACTGTCGTGAATTCTAAAATAACTGAAAATTTTGAAATTTCTCAAGTGACAGTCGGCTGACATTAATTAGACTTATACCCGGTGGCATTTTCCGACTGAAACAGAGTACAAGGATACTCGATGAATTTTCTCCCTGGACTCGTGTCCTTTCCTCTCGCTTCTCCTCAGCAGGGGTTCAAAATTACCTGGAAAGGGGGATCTTACAAAACTATTCGAAATAAGGATATACGGTAACGGATGCGAATAAAGGGTTGACGGGATGAGCTAATTAAATTCACGACTTGCACCGAGCCACAAGACAGATCTTCAAAAAAGAAAAAGAGAGATCGAGTTTTAAATTAGCCACCCGCTATATTTTTTAACCGAATCGTCTCCATGTATTATAAATGAGTATCTCACGAAAGATTTCATTTGTCTTTTAATGAAATTATAATCCAGTCCAATAGTAATTGGATACGGTATCCATACGAGCGATTAAATTTTCCACATACGTAATGAGAGATCGAATTGTATCTCGTTATTGGCCATTCAATTAGAGCACGAAAGTCCAGTTCACGCGCATCACCCGAGCATGCCTCGATAATGTGGCCACGTTCAGTCGGTAACCACGAGGAAGGAGCTCTCTCTCTCCATTATGAAATTCAGGAAGTGTCCTCGATGTGCCTTCTCAAATTTCGTAGCCATTAGCCTTTTCAAAAAATCCGTGCACGTTCGTCCATCGTGCACGAGCTCCTTTTACAGTGTCTTGCAAGATACATTTTGACATTGACGGTACATTTTTGTATTGTACAAGAGCGGATAATCTTTTTTGTTTCTTCAGTGCCGACAAAAGAGACAAGATAAAGGCATAGGGGAGAGAGAGAGAGAAGGTTAGGTGGATAAAAAGTATCGTACAATGTTATCAGATAGCGTGCGAGTATGGTCTTATAGAGTCCAAGAGATACGAGAAAGAAAAATCAATAAATATTCCTCTGGATGTCCTGCTGTAATGTTTAATAGTGGACTAATTTTTTTAAGGGTTAAATTGATGTCTAATAAAAATAATACGTATCGACCTAGAGCAATAGGGTTCTGTAAAAATGAATTGATCCGCCGTCACGTAATGTCCGACGAGCAGTAAAATAGTCGAGAGACTCCGTGTTAGCAGAAAATAATAATCTCCAAAATATTTGAGGAACTTGGCGAGTCCGAAGGGAGCGAAAGATCCTTTATACCGGCGAAGGCAATAACGTTCGGATCGTCCTGTGAAAATGAAACTGAAAAAAAGAAAATCAAAGGCGAACGATGCACAAAATATATGTGTATATCGTAGCGGTGCCCCGAAGCGCAAGAGGCGAATGAGAACGGGAGAGGTGGAAAGATAAAAAAAATGTATTAATTCCAACAGCGACGTAATCGCACGTCGTACTTTCTTTTTCAGGGCGATGGCAGTGCCGCAATTTTTCATGGCTATTCATTCGCATCCGAGGAAATATTAACAACGCGGTTTCACAATGGAGGTGAAAAACGGCTGACAGCCTTTTAATTTTTACCTGGTTTCGGTAACGATGCTCTGTGTCTTCTCGAATTAAACGCGTTCGTCAGCTTTTCTTCTTCCTCTTCTTTTGTTCCTTCGCGTTCCTTCACTCGGTCCCAGTGTCATTACAGCCAGTCGCATTTAACTTTATGAACAGAATGAGCTGTTGATTTTTCCGGGTACCAGGAATTTTTCACCGATTACTTATATTCCTGTTTCAGTCAGCTGTTCGCGCTTTGTTTGGATATGAGTCTGGAGAAGGAAGAAATATGGCCGCCCTGAAGCTTCGAAAGAATAGAACGTGATTGGGAGTGGTACGTCATCGCGAGTCATCTCGCTCGGAGGACCAAGAGATGCTGGAACCCTTTAATTAATAACTAATGAATAAGAGGCGCCGGTGCGCCGAGAAATTGAAGTAAATTTATATTATGAAATTATATGACTCCCTGGGGAGTCTTACGCACTTTGCGGAAACAGCTTCGGAATAAGTGTGCCAAGAACCCCTCTGCTCCAGCTCTTCCCCGTCCTCCTCTGAATACACTGGAAATAGGAGTGTAAGAGTAAGCGTCGTAACGGCGAGTAGGAAAAAAATTCTCCTGCTGAAATTGCCCATTTGGAATTTTTCCAATGAGCCTAATTAACGGCCGACGATTATTATTTATCAACGTCCGCTTTTGCAATACGTACTTGTTCATTTTTTAATATCTCTCTCTCTCTCTCTCTCGTTCCCTGGACTCTTTTTTAAATAGCTGTTCTTGCTAGAGCGAGAACGCGATAATAAATTGGAAATACTAACTTGCACCGACTAATTAGGAAAATGTCCTTATTAATATACCAGGACGTAATAAATGTTAAGTTACAATCTCTGTGACATGAAATATTTTCCTTTTTTAATAATAAACAGAGAGGGAGAATCGTTATGGAGGAGGGTGGAAGGGAGAGAATTAAAAAAAAAACGAGGTTATGTTGAAAAAGGGGCAAGTTTAGAGACAATGGAGATATTACAAAAAAAATGTCCCTGGACATCGTTAGCTCGTTGATAATTACCTTATGTATTAATTACATCGTTTCCACGGAAGCAGTGAGAGAGAGAAAGGGAGAGAGCGAGAGAGAGAGAGAGAGATTATATAAATGGCGTGTAGCACTGTCAACTCTGATCCTCAACCCTTTTCTATCGTGATATTCACGGCGTCGCGACTTTAATTGACTTCATAAATCATTCGACCTGAGACGAACAATTTTTCTCCTTGTTCTTCCGTTATCCTCTTTAATTCTTCGTTCGTCATTTCATCTCTTTCGACTATTCACTTTATCATCTCATTAACAATTATCTTCTGGCAAGGTAAGGATCCTGACACACTTTGATAATTAAATCTACCTCGGTGTCTTTACTCAAATTAATTTTCATACTTTAGCAGTCTGCTTGCACGTTCAATTCGCGTTTCGTACTGGACGAACAAGTGTTTGAATAACCCGCGAAATACGGACTGAGTTTGAATAGCAAACCGAACAAGAAGGCAGCGAAAAGCAATATGGCGGCGATCAAGTGGCCTGTCGCGTGTTACCGTGCAACTCGAATATTTTGTTATACATTTGTATACAAGAAGAATGTTACGGATACGTGAAAAGTGCTTTATTATATAATCCTTATTAGTCTTGCAACACGTGAAACAATATTGTTCCGACATAGCATTGAAATCAATTTAACCTTGTGACTATATGAATTTTGTACGACAGTTATCGGGACTCATTCTAGCTCGATTCTAGCCTTTAACGTATTTGTCTGCTTTGACAGAAAAATTGCCTAATGATGTGGCTCGTTCACGGGATACATGACACTATTCTTCGTGAATAACATATCTAACAATCGATATTTCGAATACTTATCGAACGTGTAGATATAATTACGTGGGGCAAATTCTTGATATTCACATAGAACCAGCTGCTTAATGTTATATTACGAAAAGGTCAGTGAAGTGAAAGTGGATCTGTCAACTAAAGCACAATAGAAATTTCCTCGGATCAAAAAATAAATATATCGCGAAATAGTAGTTCGGGCATCAGACAGGCACTTATTCTTCGTGATGTCTTCGTCAGGTTTGATGGTTCTATTACGTTATTGGTATTACAAAAAGTTTATTCACAGTGTCTTGGCGAATTCACGCGGTGTGTCGTGTGTGTTTCCTCTAATAATAATAATAATAATTTAAAAAAAAGGAAAAGTATGAACACAGTGACAATAAGATTAAAAATTGGCCAAGAGGGACGACGCCAGTATGTGAATTGGCGAGAAGGACAGCAGGACTCGAAAGTTGGGACCTGATGAAACGGATTTGTCTTCGGGTAAGTCTTTCGTAAATCACTTAGATTTCCCGGGCGGCGAATTGTCAGACACAACTAAAGCCCAGGTTGACGTTGCTGAATGCCAATTTCGTGTCGCGGCGAGTTGCACCAGCTTGTTCTCGTTGCTGTTGTTTCTCTTGTCGTTGTTTACCGATCCTAACAGGAAATTCACATTAACTCAGTCCACTGCCGGAGGAAAGGTGGTTGGGCATTACGGTTGACTACGTTTCTCAAATGCACCTCGATGCACAAACTTCTCGACTTCCAGTGTCTTTCAAGGGATTCGAAGGCACAGGAAATGCATTCGGTGTACACAGGATACGTGGAGGACTATTCGGACAGAGAGAGAGAGAGAGAGAGAGAGAGAGAGAGAGAGAGAGAGAGAGAGAGGAATAGAAAGATAGAGTTTTGCGAACAGGAAGCACTTGTACCAATGGACGATGTCCTGGACGCCTCGTTCCCCGAGGATAGTGGAAAGTGCAAGAAAGAATGAAAATTCTATAGCAAAGTCTGTACAACGCTTCAGAAAATTCAAGTCCCTCCAGAATTTCCAATCGATGTCGGAAACTACACCCGTTTCTTATCTCTTGCCGATGTCCTTTTATGAAATTATGATATCCAGGTCGGTACGCCACATTCTCAGGATCTTCATCCGGATACACGTAACTTATGGTAACGGGTGATGCGCGACTCCAGCGACAGAAGCCTGCCGTTTATGGATTGTGCGTGATACGAATCGCTGGATTGAATGTAACAATCCCAGAGGATATGGAATATCGATGGATAGGGACGTTTGCATTTTATATCGAAAACCATCCAAATAGCATTAAACGAAAATTTACCATGGCCCGACTCTACCGACGTCTATATACGTACGTGGGACGCAAGTGCGATTTATATGTTCGTCATATGGCTGGTGGGGAGGAAACATGCCTGGCGTCTACGCTCGACGTCGTCTCGACGGCCACGGATGTTTGACGTATGAAATTGCCATTTTGTATATTTTCTTTTCTTTCTATTATTATTATATATTGTCATGCTTACGTCTATTCGACGGTACCTTTGAATAGGTATACGCGCGCACAGTGGGCCGCTTGATATTTTCATTGTGGTAAAGGAGGCAATTTGTTTCTAGCCAAACGGAAGACCCAAGGACGAAAATACATAATAATAAGGAGTAAGCGAGAGCAACAGCTTTTAGATTTGCGGTATCGCTTCATAGAGTTAATCAGGGCGCATCTCCCTGGAGATTATTTCGGTCTAGGTACAAGTATAGGTTTACTCTCGTCTAACTTGTTTTAGATTTCCCATCGGAGAATGGTTAACTGCTATACGTTACGTAACTGCGGGTATACACACCGCATACATATGAATTATATATTCCCTGGTGTACGGTCAAATAAGAGCAAAGACAGTCTTTCAATAGACGGTTAAGATGCAGAGGAAGTTGGCAAAGCGATGCAATAAATGTTAATAGAGAGGCAAGTGACTGAGAATTATGAGAACTGTTTAATTAAGTCTGTCAAACGTAATGCCGACGGTTTTTACTTGCAGTTCCAGTTGTTAGAGCCACATGGGAGGAAGCGCGCCCGGATAGCTGCTGGTTTACGTCAAAGACGTTATTTCAGCATCCTTTTCTCAGCGCAGTAAGCACTACCGATGCGAGTGCAGTTTCCGGTAACAGTTGGCAAACTAATTAAAGCAGACTATGTCGGCGAGCCCTTGTAAAAAGTGAAGGAAGTTGCTGGGCCACTCGTTCGCTTTACTCTTGCTACAGGGTGTCTGGTATGTTTGGTACACAGCTAGGTTGCGCAGAGGAAGACAAATTACGAGGATCCTTCGAAGGCTCAGGAAATTTATGATCAAGGAGACAGCTCATTAACCAGACATTATCTTAAGAATCGATTTTCATTGTACTTCCGGATGCACTGGTTAGTCTCAGGCAATTTTCCCTGCAAATTAGCTTAGATGGTTTGACATGTTATTTAAGAGTTTATACGAATTAAAGCTGTACTTAAACGGCTGATCTGTTTTGCTTTTCTTTTCACTGGGTTCGGTAGGAGGGGACATTGCCTAATGATTTAAAGCAAGTTTCTGAGTTTGAAACTGGGCTTACTCGCAATCGCAATAACCGGCGCATTAAACATTCATTGAATTTGTCATGAGGGGATGGTTTAATTAAATTTGTCACGTTCAATTCCTTGCTGGAATTCGAATCTGGCCAACAGAGCTGGCTTGTATGGTACGTAGGTAGGTTGGTATTCCTTATTGATGCTTCAAAACTACTATACTTCCTACTGCGAGTGCGGAACGATTTATTTAGAAAATTCACTATAATACAATAATGGTTGAAAAGTGTGCTTCTTAAAAAATACGAAAACGTGAAATGAACAGGGCAAAGCTGGAGGATCGAGTTTGGATTAATTTATCGAAGAATTAATGGTAGATCGACTTTTCATGAGTGACATTAAAAGCACGATTAATCAACTCTAATTACATTAAAGCTTGCGCTTACCTAATGACAGTCTAACGTGTTTCCTCGTTTGTTCTATTACGGCAGCGCAGAAAAGAGTAATCCATAAAAGGGTTAAGCGATGCGTGCCAGTATGAAAGATGCAATTAATTGCTCTTCAATATCTTGCCAAGAGGATAATATATATTAAACTATCATTTTTTTCAATATTTTATATTTGTCTTATCAAACATGAATATCGCGGACGTACATGTTAAGGTGCATTTGGCACCGTTTCTGTTTTTCACTGTTCTCAGTACTATTCGCATTGATTTAGGAAAAATGTATAAAGGTCAGATCCTTTCGGATGAAAGTAAAAAAAAAGGTTCTTCGGTTAAAGACCCGTTTTTAGTACAGGATTCCTGAATTAGGTGTAATCCTTATGTAGGTATTAAAAGACATGCGAATATATGGTTCTAGCATGTATTTATAGCTAGATTTCAGGTGGTTTGTGTTTCGTGAACAACCCTGTATATACACAGCAGGTGCAAAAGGAATGAAATTACATGGAACAGGCTTAGCATGGTATATTAAGTGGAAATGAGGATCAGCCATGGTTTACGTGGTTAGGTATTAGGTGATTGCTTTTCGGAATTGCCTGCTAAGTAAATCGAGCTATTTGCTTGACCCTTCCACCACCTAAGGACTCTGGCGGTTCGAAGATACCGGTCCATTCGGTAGCCCAGCCAATTAGTCTGCTGAGTTTTCACGTGAGAAATTAGACTGGAGGAATTTTCGAAAAAGTTAAAATTCTCTCGTTTATAATTTCATTTTTTGGTTTTCACTATTTCTTCTTAGCGTCCTTTGGCCTTGTACTAAATTTCGTCGTGTCAGTTTACAATGAAAAAGAAAGTTATCGGCTTCGGTATAAAAAATTGTCCAGTTTGACGTGCCAGGTGAGAAGGTAACGTAGAAAATTTTTCAATTACTAACGTGACAGTGGGAGTAAAAATAAAATTGAAGAAGTTTGAGAAACCCTGTAGGCTCTATTTTTTGTACTCTAACCCATTATACTATGGGTTTACATACATGAGCTCTATAAATAATCGTACAGCTTATCAGGGCCTAGAAAATAGAACGATAGCTCCGCGCTAGTCCTGGTCAGGGGTTGAAGATCCAAGACAGAACGATCCTTCAAGTCTTTCTTATCTGATAATGGCGTCGCTCGAGCTTTTATTCCATTTGGCAATAGAAGCACGAGGAAATGGATGCTTTTCTTTTGTTTTATACGTCGAGACGGCGTTTTCTGAATTCTTCAGAGAAATCGTGGCAATCGCAAAAGGTTCTTCTCGGGCAAACGCGGCGAAAAAGAAATACCTCTTGGTGAACGTGGGACGTCGGTATACTTGTTAGTAGAAAAATCATGTCTGGGCAATGGAGAAAAAGATCGCAGGGTATACAAGATAAGGTTGCTTGTTTCGATACAGAGGACTTCGGCTTCGCTTGTAATCGGGCAAACGTTTTTACTTGATTGGATATCTTCTCACGATAGATCCAGGGACGCGGCTCCACGTCCATTGATCCCGAGACAAGCTGATCTCCAAACAGTGGATCCCGAAAGCGAAGACAAGGCAACCTCTGATCAGGATCAGTAACAATAGGCACTGGGTTCGAATTGTCTCATTTTCCTAAGATTTCTGGAAGCCTAGCGAGGCTGAAGCAAGTGGGTTAGCAAGTAGGCGTGTGCTTGCTTTGGTCAGTGTAGCTACCAAGCACATCGTCGGGTCTAACGCGATTCCTGATGGCGCGTGTTAACGTCACTGTGTTTACCTAGAGACTTGTGTATGGTCCAGCTGCAAGCTCAAGCTCACCGAGTGCCCTGAGGTGTCCAGCCAATGGCTGACCCAGGTTTACGGACAGTTCTTTGAATCCTGTCGAGTCTTCTTCCTGCAGAGTGTTCTGGACGCTCCCTACCGACTGCCTAATGTCAGATCGAATTTCTTTGGGCGGATGGTGACGCATCGTTGTTGTTGTTGTTGTCGTCGATGTGCAGTGCCCGAGGTAACGTTTCAAAGGGCGACTCGAACGTTTTGAGAGATCTTGCTGATTTTAGTAGCGATTGGGTTAAATGTCCAAGCAGTCAATGGAATGAAGTTTTATGATAGCAATAATATTGAAATTTTCGGGTGAGATTTAACAGTTGGAGTTTGGGAGCTTTGGGGGGATCGGGTGTCGTGGGATCAATTGACGCGATACCCCAGGGCGGCATCAGGTTGTTTCATGAATTGAAAGTAAAGTTTCCTGCTGATCTTCCTGACATCGGAGGATGGGGACAAGGATTGATTGAAGTTAGAAAACACTGAAATTTTATTTCAGAGAATTTTTCTTCAAGATTGCCAACACTTTAAATACTGACGTTCGGTGACATTTTGGAAATAATTCATTTTCTTTTAATTGTTACCGATGAATTTTTTAATTAACTGTCCGGAATTTCGCATTTTCTTTAGGGTTTTTATCTTTTTTATCAGCCGTCGAAAGTGGCGCTAAGAGTTTTTTGTATAGGAATTTGAGGATCTTTGCAATTAGGAAAATGGCGACTGCTACGCATGGCAAATAAGAGGCGTAAACGTCGATAGACGAGGAATGCGAATTCGCCAGAATCAATGTGATGTTCCGTTTCAATTCTTGTATATCAGGCGCGTCCGGTTCAAAATATTTTTTCGATAACGATTAAAGATAAAAAGACGCTCCTTATGTAACATATTTTCAAATTTAAAAAAATCTGTAAAATAATTCTGAGATGGTTAACTGTGTACGGACATGTATATATATATATATATATATCATCGTCTTTGGGTTAGGATCTAGATAGACATGTAAAAGACAATAAGTTCGACTGGTTTGCATCTTGGAAGACGAGGGTGAATGCTGGATGAAAAAGAATTGGGACGAGATGAGAGAATGAAAGGGAGTGAAGGGGAGGCTGAGGGAAAATTAAATAAAATGGAAGATCTTCCTGTTACTAAATTGTGTTTAATCAAACTGGGCAAATTGGACAAGACGACCGAAACACTTGACAGGCATTTATTCCTTTGGTTTCGCTCTCGTTGACACGGTTTAACGAAAATCAAACCTCGTTAAGCCTCTCCCCCCCCGAGTGCGAGAAACTGAAAGGGCGAGACCCACTGTAGTTTTGTTAACACCAATGGAAATAGCCTTAAATTAAATGCAAATTCTACGAGATTCACGGTGGCTCAATAATATATATATATATATATATATATTTCTATATACAGTCTTTCTTGCCCACTGGCGCCCCGTTGTATAAATTAATGTTATGCAATGGACTTAAAGAAATACAATGGAATGACAGAATAACAAGATACGACGCCATTGGCTCTTTTGATGTCGTGAGATACACAGAAGAACTTTAATAGCAAATTATAAAACACAGTAACGCAAAGAAAATCTCGTAACGTCGATATCCACCTGGATGGTCTAAAGGTTCAAATTGCTTTTCAGATTTCGTTCAAGAGAATCGCTGGGAAAGGTATATCTATACAAAAGCTAGTGAAACCTGCATCGGAACGGAACGAGATCGGCTGTCGAGGAAGAAGAAATAAAAGTGGCTGTCGAGGAACGTTACGATAACATAAATAGGAGCTAGGCTGTTATCAATGAAAATATACTGGGTTGATGGCGAGGCTGTGTTCTCATAGTTAGACCAAAAGAATAAGCACCTTTTATATCGGATCTAATGTCTGTCGTTGGTGTAATCGGCGGATGACGAATTGAGTCTTTGTAAACTATAAGGTAAATAATAGAGTAGCTTATCGTCGTATCTGACAGAGGCTGAGCCATTAGCGTCCAGCGTTACATGTTTGTGACATTAATTTACCATATAGATTTCTGCCTTATCGATTTTTACGTTTTTGAATGTTCGTTACGCTACGAATGCTCGGCACTGAAAGGTTAAAGGTCGTACAGCAAATGATAAGGTTATCGAGGAAAAATATTTTGATAATATATATATGTAAAAGGGACTGGCCTATTTGCTTACTGGATTCCGTCGTATGGGATTGACGTAATTCTTGCTTTTATTCTCAAACGTCAATTTTAAGGTTGCCCATTATCTTGTTCGATTCTCACTGACATTCGACGGACAAGTAAATCGAAGAAAGCCATTATAATTTCACTTGTATTATTTCCTTCCATGCGAGTCGTTGGATGCCAGTTTCGTATGTATTGCTTCCGTCATGGCTGCCATGAGAGAGACTAGGTATAGGTGTAGACGTCAAAAGAGATGAACGGCCTCGTATTTCTCAGAGTCTAGGACAGCTATGCGATTAAACGGTTCTTTACTTTCCAACGTTACACGCAAACCGTGTATTTTTCTTCCTCTTATTTTACCCCTTTTGCTTCGTTCCTTTTTCCAGGACCACTGGTGTCTGCCTCTTTCTCTCGCTCCTCCTTTGCCGCTGCTTCGCGACTGTATTCGCCAGGTGCATTTGACCTAGTAAAAAGGAAAGAGACGAGACACGGTGCATTTCGTAGAAATCCATGGGGAGCCGCACTGGTGCTTCCAGCCGGATGCGAAAGGTAAGGCAACGGACAACCCTGACCCTACGGAGTCACGTCTTGAAGCTCTTGGAGTCGGACAGAGCCAATGCTCGTAACAGAAACATTTTGATGCTGGCTTTAATAATTAATCGATTTCAGGTTCGACCTACCAAACCCGCCGGATCGACTCCCATTTCCATTCGATGATTCGATTGCGCATAATAGGTCTGCCAAACGATTATACCTCGGGAAATTCCCATTGAGAAAAGCCAATGGACAGAGGGTTCCTTCCGTTTGACGATCCGTACTACGACAAAGGTAAACACAGTGATATCCAGCCTCCTGTCTCTACGGAAGGAGTGGAATATAAAGTAATTTATTTTTCTTATTTTCAGAAAACTGCGCTGTTAAGGTCTCGAACGAGGGAGACAGTGTTGCCTTGAAATATTGTCAGTATCGCGGTAAATATAAAGTTCGAGATACGAAAGATCGTCGAGTCAGACGGTGGAAGGGTGACCTGAGAGAAGCGAACAGCTGAGTTATGGCGCCGCGAGGTCATGGAACGTTCGCTCGGAGATCCAAGGCTTCTTCACGGGAGAGATGCAAAGGACGCCATGGCTAAGGATCTATAGTGGGGTTGGAAAATCCGTGGAAAACTCTCGGGTTCAGCAGCACGCCTGGAGGGTGTGCGTTGGTACGTTACGCGCAGGCGTCCCTAGTGCCGCCAGTCGGTACCTCAGTTCTCCGCGATACACCGTGCGAAACGCGCGCCGTTTTCCTCTATTCGCAAGGATTAATTGACAAAGCGAATCTATTTTCATTTTAGCCGTTTGATCGATCCTCCCGCGGGTACCCCTTTACGGCCCCAGCATCCCCCTGGCCGGAGTCCTCGAATCCATCCTTGAAGACTTCCTGCCTGCAACGTACCGATCGGAGAAGGACGACCAGAGAAACACGCTCCGCTACCCCACCTCTGTCATCCCCTCGCGTTACCTCAGTTACGCTACCCCTATCGCGCGCGTGTATCGCCAGTAAGAACTCCTTACCTCGAGTACCAGGAGAATTTACGACTTCTTACAGTTTTTTTTTTTTTTTTTTTTTTTTTCCGAATCGCCCCGATCTTGCCAGCCTTTGGGCTGCTTTCCTTTTCTTCTTCATTTTTTTATCTTCCTATCTCTCCTGTTAAACTACCCCTCGTGCCCTTTTTTTTACTCTCGTGATTCATGTTGAGAGATTCGGTGTTCCTGGAAGATCCTCGAGAATCAAGATTCAGCCCTCGGAGCATGTGATTCGAGGAAACCCAGGATGGATCCTTGATGGGGGAGGGGTAAGTTTTTATGTAACTTGTCATTCTATCTTGGTTTTTTTTTTTTCATACACTCATATTTAGATTCACGAATCATCGTATTCTGCACTTTCAGAACTTTTATCGCTTTCATTCATGAATATCCTGGGACGATCGCTCGAGAGACTCTTTCATACGGATCTTCGATACGAGCATAGTTTCTGTGTAGTCGAATGGTTATCGCACGTTTGATGCTCTCGTAAAGTATTTATGCAATTGTCAGGACGCTATCAGGGTGGCTCTATTGAAATTCCTTTTCCTTAAGAGGATCCTTAGGGTATTTTATTATTTTTCTTACTTTTCAATGATTTCCATGGTGAAAGGTGAAACGTAAAACATTGAAAAGGACTCTGACCGGGGAACTATGTGATTTCCAGATTGATATTGATCGTCGATGCTCTTAATTTTGCACGCTATGTATTTTCGGTGTGAGTGTGTATATGTGTGTGTATACATATATACAGTGAAAGTTTTACGCTGACCGGTATCGCCACATACCACCTATATTAAACCGCAAGTATCGAAGCACGTTCCATCAGTTGTTTACCTACATGTATGCTAGTTAAACGTAGGTGGTATTCACGGAGAAACTAGCTGATATCGGAGGTAAGGTCACCGCTACGAGTTTCCATGATACATAAAATAGTTTGAGCAAACTAAAGACTTACGATACGAGGCGGTAGATTTTTAATTGAATTTCTCATTTATTTTAGACCATAATGGCGAATGCCGAAAGAAGCAACGGAGTGCGGAAATTAGTAAATTACAGGAAGCCCGTGTAAAAGTGACTACAGAGAGAACAGGGAGAACAGGGAGAACAGGGAGAATAGGGAGTAAACAATGGAATAACGAACGGCGCGCAAGGGACGTAGGATTAAAGGGTTTAGAATTTACCCGGAGTTGAGCAGGTTCGTCGACGTTATTCATTTATCACGATATTTAACGTTTTACGTATCAACCCTGCTCACTTCTCGGTGGGAATTCTCGGCAGCCCATTTACATGAGGATGCGTGTGTCGACGAGTAGCGCCGTGGATATCATTGACGAAGACTGGAAGGAGTACGAAGGACCAGTGGGAGGGAGCCGAGAAGGAAAGAAGAAAGAAAGGTACAAAAGAGGAGGAGAAAGGGCAGAGGGAGAGGCAAGGAATGGCTGCTGAGAGACGGAAGGGAAAATTGTAGGAATTCTTGTAGAAAAGAAATGTGAGAGCGGAGCAGAGATATCGGAGCTCGCGAGGGGTCGCGGAGACGCAACAGGCCCCTTATAACATCACCCTCGACTCTAGGGGCGGTCTCGGGAAGCGAGTAGCTCGATGTAGCCACTGGTAGACAAGCTTCGGGATTTAGCTGGAGGGTTTGGGTATCGAGGAGGAGGAGGAGGGAGGGGCGTCTTCCTCTTTCTTCCAGTTGTTAAGATTCCTGATAAAACTGTCTTCTGATCTTCTCGGGCACGTACGTATAGGAATCGCAGATGTTACTGGGTAGATACACGCGAATCCGAGTACGCCACGGATGCTTAAGAAGCTGGGAGAAACTGGGGTATGTAAATTGACAAGTTGCCAAGAAGCGACCCTTTCGCTGTTCATTGGATATACCTTACAGTTTATCTTTGCCTTTATAAGAAAAAAGGTACTGTTACGATTTCATTGTTCGATTTATCTCTCGTCGATACGCATAATTTATGGGCTAATAATTTTATTGTTATTGTACGTATAGGAAGCTTCACAAGGTGGTACGGTTACCGTTCTCTTGGATCCTATACTGCCTTCGCGCTAACGGGTCTTCTCGCTCAGCCACTGTTCCATGGAAGATCCACTGGGTAGAGCCAAACGTAACGGAGGCGACCTCTACGGCTTCCAACGTTCTATGGAAATTCAGGAACAGCTTTCTGGGCTGAAACGACAGGCACGATCTTATCGGCAAAGCCTTACGCGTAAAAGGGTCCTATCTGGCGGCACGTCGAGTAGTCTCTTATCCAATGTACAGAGAGGGAGACTCGTTCCCTTGCTACTCTCGAAAATTCATAGAAGCGCATTAGGCAGTCTCGCAATTTCACGTTTTAACGCCTTCAGCCCTCGAGGCCTTCCACAAATTGCACATTAGCTGATGAGCTTCTGTGTGGAGACTGAGAAGCGACTGCTGCGCCGCATGCGAGTAACTCTCAATATCAATGGTAGGAAACCAGTCGTAGCTTGTGCCTACGTATGCAGTCTGATGACCTTAAGGTGCATCCACATGCTATATCCAGCACGTAAATGCATTTGGTTAGGTGCATATATGTATATCACATGTAGACTTGCATCACAGGCGGCGGTATCGAAGCATGCAGAGTTCTTGCGTCATCGCGTACCTCGGGTTATCAAGGTCAAAATATAAGGAATCGGTAAAAAGAGAAAAGATTGTTATTGAAAAAGTCAGGAGCTGTCACCAAAGAGAATATATTGTCTGAAGTAATTTAAAAAATCCTTTATATACGAACGGATGGGAGAAAGGGGGGAAAGGGGAGAAAGGGTGTCTGTGAAAAGAAACAATGTCATCCTGAATCATGTCGTTGCAGGTTATCTTTTGGAATTTTATATGATGCCGACAAAAAAGAAGGTAGAGTCTGACAACGGTTCACAATGGTCGAAAGAAAGTCAAACAGTCAAGGGACTGTACGAAGAAGGGATAGTGTAGTTGTTATAGGGAAAAAGTTGCGGTAACGTCGGAACGACGTTGTTATCCTTTACGATTTAATTGCAAAAGAAGGTACGAGAGGTATAACTCGAAAATGTTTTTTTTTTTCTTTATCTTTCGGAAATCCCATTGAGAATTAGTCAGCTACGGATATTCTCGACAAAGAACAGAGAGACGGTAGCGGTTACAGAAAGAAGCAGAAAGAGAGAGAGAGAGAGAGAGAGAGAGAGAGAGAGAGAGAGAGTAGAAAGTGACCGAAGAAAATGGAAGATACCTGCTAGAGCGCAAAGCCAATCGGGTTGATGAACGTAACATCGGATGCTGCAGTGAATTCTCTTGTTCCATCTGTCTCGAATATCCCAACCCACTGTGCGAACTCGGTTTGAGGGGGTGCTAGGTCGAAGGTCAGAGTGTGCTCTGTTATTCAATTTTTTTTTATCACTAAAAATCCACTAACGTAAACCGGCAACTCCTTTTAGCCTTTTAGCCTTTTAGCCTGATACGGCAAAGGTTCTTCTGCCCGAGTTGGCAGGTTGCTCGTTTTTTCTGGTTTGGTGGAATCGAGGTCGATAAGGTTAATAAATGAATCCGATATAAAAATGCACTGCGATATTAAATAAATTCGTCCGGGAGTTATCGGTGGACCGAATCGAGCATATATAACGCTTGTAGGTTAATCAGAGCAATGTAAATTCGTACTAATGTTTTCAAATCATGCGTTTTTAATTTTTCATGAATTTTATTTTAAAACCTCACAGAGCCTTTCGACGTTGATCATTTTACGATGACAAATTTCTCGTGTCCTGGTAGATAAAAATATTTTCATATCTTCCCAGGCATCTTTCTATGCACGCGCACCTCTGTATGGGCTCTCATGAGAAATTTATACGTTATTGGCACAGCATCCGGATGCGATCTGGTTATGATAGATATCCTATTTATAGGGGTGTAAGATAGAGGGCCTAACATTTTATGGGCAGTTTGCATCGCGGCCGAAGCATCGTAGTCGCACGTAGGGTCGTAAAGGGCTAATGAAAAGCTATAAACAAACATTTTGCGAATCGATCTTCGTGTATACAGCTTCCTCCCACTGGTCAAGCCGAAAGAGGCATTCTTACGGGGCATGAAATATTTTCGATATTTTTTTTTTTTTTTCCTTGTAATTGGATGGATATCCACCTTCGACATACTTGATTACCGAAGTTTATTATCGGCGCATCATCATTACCTTAATACGTCCTACCGATGGTCTGAGGGTTCGTTCAGATCAAAGTCAACGACCAATGCTATTTGTCCGTGGTCCCTGTACACTGTTTTTGGTGTGAGAGACCCATAAGAAATTATATATACTGACCAAGAAGTTTATTCTCTTATATCGTTACAAGTAACTCTGTTACGTTAGACCTGAGTAATATATTAGGTAACTTTATTCATCTGTATTAATTAATTTACCTGCCTCAGCTGCCGGCTGTAATTTGCTGTATTCTATTTAGTACTCTTGAAACTTATCGACGAATATTTCCTACGTTTGTTCTTCTTCTATCTAGAAGAATAGAAAAACGAAGAAAAAGAAAATAGGAAAATCCTGATAGAAAACTCTGCGCGAGTAACGGACTATCGGCGTACGTTTGTCAAATGGACCGTAATATTATAGCCCTAAATTTATTGGCGAATTATTTGCACGGATTAACAATTGGATTGGGTATCTTAAAGCATTACATAAATCACAGTATGTTTTGTGAATTTTATATAAAAGGTCTTGCTGTTAATCGCGTCGAAACGAATAATAGGTTTTTAGTCTAGAATCAATTTTATTGTTGATTCTGCAGCGACGACCTAAACCTATTTCACTGTTGTTGTAAAGAAATACATAATTAATCCATAGTCGTGTAAAAGAAATTTAACGAATGCTCAACCGGTAGATATAATTTTAAAAAATCACTGAGAAACTGTTAATTTATGAAAAAGAAGGGAAATAATGGAATCCACATTAATCTCTTTGACGAACGCGTTACTCAAACTATTGTATTGCCGGTTTGTATAGGCGGCAGCTACTTGGATGTTATTTAGCTGCGAGCTGTAATTATTTTTCCACCTTCAAGTTGAAAGCAGTCGAGAACGAGACTCGAGGCGAACTTGGGGCTTCAGTCGCGCAAGGGTTAAGAATATTAGGCTGGGAAATTTTTTGCTTTAGAAATTAATCGCTTTTCAACTTTACCTCCCGTCTCACAGTCGGCTGTGTCTTTTGAAAAGGAACGATACAGTCTTATAGGAAAACCGACAAAGTCTTCTCGCATAGACACAGAGATATACCAAGTGCTACCCGGTGAATTAAAAAGAAATTTTTCACTAGCCCATACGAGAGATTCCTTAAAATCTCCCCAAAAGGATTCCATTGTTAGACAAGGACGAAGTCCACCTAATTTCATTTTCTTATTAACCTCATATGAATATTTCATACAGCGACGACCTCAGAGTCGTTCCCTAATTAGTCGTTAGTCAAGGACGGTACGCATATACATAAAAAAAAAAGCTTACTATTTACCATCTCCATATCAATCATCAAAATTGACCTCGTAATGTATATGTTTGTTTGTCGACGCTGTTGCTATACGCAATACAGTAGCCACGGGCCAATAACACATTTGGACTTTTCCAAGTTTCATGCCGTTAAGGTAAAATTGCCAATTTGTTCCTAACGATCTTCAAAAATAAATGTAGTTTCGCGTTTTCTTCGTCGCAGTCAATCTTTCAGTTAATCTCATGCGAATTTCAATGTTTTGCCAATTATTGACGCCCACTTACACTGGTGTACCTGCTGTCTTGGTAGAGTCAATTTCCATAAGAAATTTCACTCCTGCGCTCAGGGCCAAATGTCGATAGGGGTCAAGTTCACGATTCCTGCTACCAGCATACAGTATACCTGTATATATATCTACCCTCACGTTTTAAGGAATATTTATTGATCGAAGATATACCTGCACGACACTGTCGAAATGTTAGACGTATACATGGCGAGAGTGAATCTCAAGTGTTACGTGACTCTTTATGCTTGTCGTGATAAGGTGATAGTGTAGCCACTAGGCACTCGAGAATTGCCGGAAGCTATTTGCAATTCGTGATTGTCAGTAGAAGGTTAAGGGTTCGATTCTAGGCCGAAGTTCGATGTCGTGAAAGGATCTGAAAATGCTGAAGTATTATAGCAGCTCAGCGGGAACGGGTGAATACTAGTGGCAGAGCAGAGGGGTGGTTTAGTATCGTAATTGACTACTGGAAAGCGTAACAGAGTGAGTGCATGTTTATGGGGAATTGTCTCTTAACTCATTGGGTCAATTCTACTGGATTATTTATGATAATGATTTTGGGACACGCAATGGCGTAACACGTAAATTTGGAAATTGCCTCAATTTAGGAAAAGTATGATAAGGCACCGGGAAAATCATCTTTGTGTTTTAGCCTGTGTATATTTTAGTGCCTCAATAATTTTAACGACTCGCTGTAACGTTGTCTCGACGAATTTTTTTCTTTTCAGTTACTGTACCTGCATTAAGTTTCATGAATAATATCACGATACGTACGTCACATATTTATTCGTCGCTTATGCTAATTAACTGTATCGGACTCGCGGATTTATACTCTAAGTCAGTCTGCGGTTTCTTTTTTATAAAAAGTATAAAGTCTGTGAGGTATCCGCTATCTAATCGAGGTTTATTTAGCTTTACCTTAGTAGCGGCATGCGTGTAATTTCTTTTTAATTGTGTGGCGACCTTCTTTTTTTTATTGACCCACATTTTCAGCCGAACCTTGATCGAGCTTCGGTTCATTTTTATTTTTTCTTTCAATTTTCGCGACCAGCACTTTGCGATAAAAGCTGCGGTAACTTTAAAAGTTTTCAGCGTCTCGGCTCGTGAAGCTATCGACGGATCTGAAAACTACTGAAAACTATTTAGAGTGCAGTTAGGATTTTATGGTAGATTCCCAGGAATACGGCCAATGCAATTTGGTGCATTCGCCGGTAGAATTGCATTGTTATTCTTTGAAATTCTTTGACTCGTGCTCAAATTTCAATTTTCCCTCGGGCCATGGAAATCATTGGCACTTTGAACTTTTAACGATTGACAGTGAGTCGTGTACCCGAGCTTATAGATATGCAACGTGCGATCACGTGGCTGACAGCACCTTAATGAATGTAACTCATTTGGAAGTTCTTACAAACTATTTTTGCCTGACGCCCTGCACGTGCTGTTCGTTCAAAGCCGTGACTGGTGTAATAGCAACCTTTTTTTGAGGTGGCAAAAAGATTTTTTTTTCTCAGTGCAATAAAAGTGACCGTAGCTGAAACTTTTAATCAGTAAATCTATGAAGGTTATAGGGAAATCGTAAGAGCTGGATCGGAATCAAGTAAATGTCAGAATAAAGAATAATCTTTAAAAAAAATTTGATTTTTTCACTCAGTAGAGACGATAAAATTATCGAAATTTTCTCTCGCGGAAATTGAAGCGTACAAATTTATCTGGATTTGCCCTCAGAATCTCCTCTGTCTGTCTCTTGAAAACAGAAGGATTATCACAAGACACTTAGCTGGATTGGTCCATAAATATTAGAGACGTGTCACGTGTGAAGTCTGGAGCCTCCAATACAATTGAGCTTACACACAAACACGAATATATATAATTTACACCGTTAAAGTTCATTGCAAAGTCCTTGACGCACCCCATAGAATCATATTTCCCTATAAAACATGAAATTTCCCAACGAAAAAGATATTTTACATAGTTTCCCAAGGGAGTGAAATTCCTCCCGAAAGGAGCAAAGGGAATATCTAGCCATTCGCCATGCGTGACGACAAGGTAAAGTATAAATGGTGGAAATTGAATCTAGGGTCCTTAACCTTTTACTAGGAGAAACAGTCGGTATCTCCAACAGGGAAACTTCCGACCTTTGACATTAGCTAGCCGCGCACTTTAACCCATTTGAATTCAACTCGGTTTCAGCGACCCCGTATCACTGTTATCGCTACTAATATCCAACCCCTATAACAGCCCCAGATTTTCCTTGGAACCCGTTATACGATTTCTCCCGAGTTTCTTCATTATTGTTCTTTATCACTGCCATCTACCTTATCGACCGGTATCTACGTCTCACGTATGTAACGATATTGTAGCACGTGTCTCCCGTGAGGTTTCCACTGACGTAACGATTTTTCTCAGCCGTCGCGCCCCTCGCCGGCAGTGCGTTCCCTTAGAAAATCGTTAAATTGATTTACGTTCCTTTTTCCCGCGGTTACAGGGCTTAAGGGTGCCTGAGAGGAATAATGGTACAGCCGACCAGAGAGGAGTGGATGGCTTTCACGAGAAGAAGGGGATGACGGGAATAAAATAAAAATGAAAGACTCCACCAACCTCAAAAGTGCAGCGCGTCGTGTCCCGGCTCGAGGAGGATGATGAAAATTCGCTTCGAAGAATTTGTGTGCGTGCGGTCCTACAAGTTTTATTCATCTGGCTCCATTGACCTTGCAGCATCCGAGAGACTTTGAGGACTTGGATCTGTTTTTTTTTTTTTTTTTTTTTTTTTTTTTCGTTCTGACGCGAGCATTCTTTTCTTCATATTTTTATTATGGAACGCGATGACATTTTTGGCCTCTTCTTTTCATATATATATATATATATATATATAATTGAATGCCGATTATTTGGAATTAAATTGAAGACATTCTTTCGCGGCTGAGGCTGCTTTTGTGGAAGAGGGTCGATTATTTGATGTCGGTTCAATTATACCGTTCGATCAACCTGACGATGGGGGAATCATTAGAATTCGTCTCTTTGGGAAGCTGTCGCTGTGTGTGTCTGTCTGCGTGTGTATTGCTGTAATAATTCGAATCTGGTGTTTTGCTCTGGATTACTCTGCTTTGTTTCACACGGTACTTGGAACTGATGCAAAAGTTGATACTGCCTTCGAAACTCTTGGATGCAATTAAGATGGCGCCGGTAGAGAGAAAGAGAGAGAGAGAGAGAGAGAGAGAGAGAGAGAGAGAGAGAGAGAGAGAGAGTCGGTACTTTGTTAGGGTGAGTTTCTCCGTTAAACGTAGTTCGATTATCTCGAGTTTCTTATCTCTCTTACGTGTGACTATCCTCGTTCCACTTCGCTGGTCTGGACATGAGATTACTGTGATCTTGTTAAAATTTTACACGCGATGATTTATCTCACGATTTCCGAAACTGGTGCAATTCCTGGAGGGATGCTGCTCGCGAAATTTCAGACGAGTGATTCAGTCGAAAAATACGAATGACTGGAGAAGAGAAAAATAATAGATATGTAGATTAAAATGAATATTTTCGTGGGAAAAATTCTGTAGGACCGTTTGCCGGATTTTCCATAGATCACTCCTGGATCTTCCATGGATCTCAGAGCTCTTAACTATTTTCCCTAGTCGTTCACAGAAGTTCACGTGGCAAGAAAGTGACACACGGTCTGCAGGTGGTGTGTACCGCGCAGAATAGTTACTAGAATATTTAAAAGTCGCTAGACGACGACGAGGAGCGTCGCGGCGTTAGGCGTCCTTGTAAAATCCTTTTAAAACTTGATAAAAGCGTCGGGCCCGCTACTTCATTGGCTCTCATAGTTCGTACAATTTCAAGCCCTTTCGTTCCCACATTCCTTGTAGCTGTTTTGCCTTGGTCCTTCGGCGCCTTATCCTGCGAAGGAGAAAGAAACCCTTAAGAGATTTAGGCAGAATAAAAAACAGACGAGACTTCGATACCACGCTCGAACTGAATCGAATTTCTCTCGTCTGGGAGTTCGTGAAAATTTTCCAAATTCCACCAATACCGAATACGGCATTTTGAGGTAATCAAACGTAGAGACTTCACTTATCGACTGAGCTTAATCCTTTAATTTAAATAAATTCTGTAAGCCGTTTACCACTTGTCCCTTTTTTTACATAGAAGAATAAACAGCCCTAGAGACTCTGGGATTTATGGGACAGAGTGGGCGCTGGTCCAGCCCCATGGGCAATCAGCGAACTTCTGCTGGCAGGCTGGATGTGACGTATGTGAACACGTTCCAATGAGAACCCGAAGGACGCGAAGTATAAGAAGGAGCATCGGAGTACAGGAGCAGAAGATGCTGCTGGATTCCAGTAACTTCCAGGAGTCACGCGCACTGCCAACTAATACGAGACAGCCTGAGCAGAATATTTCATTTATCCTTTCCTTTTCCTTGGGCTATCCCGTGTCTCTTGCGGGACCTGCGTGTTATTCTTACTTACTTATATATATATAAGGAAGACTTTCCACCTGTTCTTTCATTTTTTTTTTTTTTTCCTTATGGAGACATCCGGCAAAGTTTTCAGGACGAGTGTGGTAGGAGTCCTTTATTTATATTCTTTTTTATTTTCGCTCTTTAACACAAACTCTTGTCCCCGCTGATACCAGGTGTCCCCTGGGATAAGAAGAGGACGATAGCCGTGGGAACGTATCACCGAAGGAGGTCGATGCTATCGTATGGACCGAACGATTCAATTATTTATCGGCATTACCATTTTCATGGTACCGGAAGTGAACTACCAACCGACTTGGAAGTGGGAAGGGAAGGTTCTCCGTAACGCTTAATACTTTCTTCCTTGAACTGCCAAAGAATTCCGCTGGCGACTATGAATAATTAAAGGCTCGAGGTAAATTTGCAATTCCTAGCGAGCAGACGCCCTTGCGCTAAACATAAGTTTAACCTATAAAATAAAATTCACAAAGTTATAGAGAAGCAATGTGTCATCGTAGCCATTTTTCAAATTATCGACGACGATGTTCCGTATCCTGTTTCAGAAACGAAGTAGGAATTTTTAATTTGAAATTCTTCATGCGACAAGGATATTACTAAAATTTGTAAAATTTAGATATAATTAATTGGCTCGAAGAGACAATGACGATTACAGATCTCGGTCTTTGTTGAACTCGTAGATTGTGCTGGATCTGGGATCAGGGGAAAGGGATGAGTTAATGATAGGACGTGCCTTGTTTATTACGTGTATCTAGAGTACGGTACCGCAACTGTCGGTTCAACATGTTCTGTATTAAGTTTGTTAAAGGGTTGCGATAGAGATAGAGCGTGCGTTTATTTTAAGCACTCTGTGTATACGTGACAATGGATTTATGTTACGTGGCAACGTATATGCATATATGGCCTTTGATTGGGCATTTACCGTCATCGTGTGTACGACTGCTCTATGAAAGTCATATCGTATATTCTGTGACAGAGTGAGAAATTTTGATATGCTTATATGCGGATAAAAATCTATATACACTGTCTATCTACCTACATATTGTACAGGCGAGAATTGTACACGATAGAATTTAATAACCACAACGTGCACGCGACATAAGACACGCGATTAACTACGTGTTGCTGCTGTGAGATCTTTTCCCTGTGTTGTTTACGATTAAGAAATTATTCCGAATAATAATGCGAATTCAGGTAACGAAGTATAGCGGTATAATTTGAAGACGCATCTAAGATAGTTTCTGGATTTTGAATTTTCGCGGGTATCAGTAAAAAATTTTCATTGCCACTTCAGCATCGATCGTGTATGTTAATTAAAAGATGTACATCAATCGCGATGCTGAGTTTGCTCTTTAGTATGCGCGGGAGATAAATTGATATTTAGTATCTGATAAGAAACGATAAAATTGAGACGAGCATCCTTGGGTGACTCTTTGACGGGAATTCGAAAAGGGGTTGAATAATGTTGGGACATTTTTTTTCCACAGAGGGTGATGACGTTTCGTCGAAACGGTCAGGGGTCAGGGAAACGTATAAGGGGTGGGTGCTATTAGTCAGGTTAAAATCTACGGAAAATTTGTCGTTGACGAAGTTCACGCACTTTAACCCCGCCCCCCCCCCCCCCCGCCGTGTGCGGATCGTGAACTTAAAAATTACTGAAATCAATTGCGAGCCTGGAAAACTTTTTTTTTTTTCTAAAGCGAAGTCAAAGCTTTCAGAGATTCCCTCTTTCCATTTCTGAGGTTTTTTCCCCTCAAGATAGAGGTTATTTCATCTTCTACACCCTACTTTATTCGCGCCCTCTTTCCCCTCTCACCCCGTGCTTCGTTCATCTCGATTTGACCCTCGTCACTGCAACCCTTCACGTATAAATATATAGGCCAGACGTATCTTAGCATTGCAATCTGCAATCAAAATTGGATGAGTTTGTTTGTCGTAAAATTTACGGGGATAAAAAAAGTGAAGAAAAAAAAAAGAAGAAATTATGTCCAACGTACATCTTTTTTCCGTACTCGCTCGTAACTGTGTCGACGCAGGTACCAATTACGTCACGACAGACGTACCATTTATTTTACCCTAGAAAAAATGTCCTCCCTGTAACAACGTGCGATATTAACTGCTCGTAGAATTTTGGGCGAGTAAAATCGATTCGACACTGACTTCAATTGGGACAGATAAAGCGCAATGATAAGTCTAACAAAGAGATCCGAAAAGAACGATAAACTCGTATCGGTTGATAGGTCGGTTATAGGAAAAACTCGTTAAAAAGAAAAATGTTCTCGCAACGGCAAATGTACCTTCAAAATTTTTCATACTCCGACTACCGATTACAGTAGGTAGGCTCATTTATTACGATTGATAAATGGAATTCCTTTTAACGTGGGAATATTCAATTTTTATAAGAAAAATATCGATTACTCTTTTCTGCAATCGCCAAACTTTCATTGACCATTCAGCGCGCACAGTTGGTACGATCCTGTAAGAAACCGACGCATCGACTACGGAATTCCTTGTTATTCTCTTAACGGACCATCATCCCGTTTAGGGAGCACATGCAAGCGTAAACCGAGATTGCACTATTATCTTCTTTGGATTATTTAACTTCCACAACGTTATTTCACGTTGATGTATCCCACTGTGGAATTCCCATAAGACTGGCTATACTGTTGCTATTTCTGTTAGTTATGGCGTTTGCCGTTAGCGGCGCTAGCTCCGTCAAATTCGCCTCTTCTTACCAACGTTATTAACCAAAGCACTTTGTGACAAGTTACTCGATCTCATTCGTTCGTGGACGGCACAGCAGTACGTAGGTCTTGGAAATAGGAGTTGAAAACAGCTGATCATCCAGGTAGAATCCCCCGTATTAATAGAATCGTAAATACCGTCACAGACTTATATTATTTAACATTATCATATATTTTGCCTAAGGGCTGAGCTGCGTCACTTTTCGTCTTTGTCCATTAATAACTAATACTGCATTACTTCATAATCATAATCAGATGTTGCGTACGTATGATAACGATGAGTTACTATGACCCTGGTTCTGACACTGAGCAGACAGCCGATATCCGATAACAAAATTGTATGCTTCCCTAGCCAAAATGTAACCTTGCGAACGTAACATAGAGATATTCGTTGACATCCGCCTAGGGTGCTTTAGATTTTATTATACTGCCCGATAATATTCAGTGTCGCATATCGAGTATCGATGATATCAATTTTTGAGCGTCGATGGATTTTCCGTTAGCTCGCAGCGGGGCGACGGAAGAATTGAAAGAATTACGTCGCAGGGAAATCGGGGGATCGAAGAGTAATCGATGTTAAAAAATCCTTAGATAAATATATATTATAAAAGCTCGACCTCTATAATATTATAGATATATCAGTGAAAAGGGTTAATTAAGAAGATATAATAATTTAATTATAGATTATTAATAGAATCCATATCTCTTTATGTACATTATACTCACGCGCGAGTAGTCGCTTTGTTCGTGGTGCATTATGGGACTTTTGAAAGTGCATGAAAGCTCTCTCGAAAACTTTAATTATGGAATTAGTATCGACATTGGAATTTCTATCGGTAGAATCAGTGGTCATTGATACTCATCATTTTTATATCGATCACTTGTAAAAAGCATATAGATAGTTGGTAGGATCGTGAAAATACTTTTTTTTTCTTTAAATCCGTGACGTTTCCGATCCTTCTTATCAGCCTGATAGGCAATGTCTGATTAAATGCAAATCAGCAGATATTCTTACCTCTTCAATTGGCTAGATTCAATTGGGCTGCCTAGAAGTAGAGGATTGATTGGCTATCGACGGACTGGAATCGAACGAATAGAGTCATTGGTCTTCGTTACAAGGCTTTCTGATATTTATTTATTTAGCTAATAGATGCTATATACATTTTGTAAGAAATAAATTGCGAGGAAAATTGAATTTTCAATTAAAGTCCATTTTGAATCGATGCACTCGTACGGATTGATTGCTCGAAGGTTCACAATGATATTTGAAAAAGTTTTAGTGCAATGTTCCATAGGGTTTCCTTCTATGATAAGTAAGAATAGAACGAATATCCTCCATGCGATCTTTTACTTCTCACAGTAGATTCAAGGAGAATCGAATTTTGAATTTTTCAAATTTTAAAGAGGATCGAAACTATTTGCCGTCGATCGGGGAGACAAGAGAGCTGTGGATACATGTGGATATTGGATAAGCTTTGAATAAAATTGCAGCGCGTTTACGTAGTTCTGGGCGGTTGGGATTCGGTTTGAGATGAAGGATGATAGGGTGTTTTTCGCATAACGCGTCTGATGAAATAGAGGCGAGATAATTAAAAAAAAAAAAAAAAAAAAAACCTGGAATTTACGAGGGACCGAAGGTATGGTTTTGATAAAGGGCCGAGTATTTGGCAGTTTCGTATTGGCCTTCGGCGGCTGCTCGGATGTCGAGTCAAGCTTGCGGATCAAGGGTTAATGGCGAAGGGTTGAATGACTATGGAGTACAGTCAGCTGGAACCGCAGAAAACTAAAGATCGGGGGAAAGCGGCTTACCCCATATTTGTTCGTGGAAGGGGGTCTCAGGGAAATTCATATAAAGCATCACTGAGCACGTTTATAATGGTTATTGTTTAAGGGAAAATAGGGACTCCTGAGCATTGCTTAAATCATTTCCACGACCCCGTTATGACGTCACTGATTTCTCGACCACGTAAGAGTCACGTTTTCGTTCTTTTAAATAGAACGAGTATTTCTCTCTCTCTCTCTCTCTCTATATATATGGTTAACCAAACCGATTTGTCGTTACGTAAAAATTGACCCTTAGCTTTTCTTAGTATTTATTTGACTTATTCATCAGTATATTTGAGTATTTTGATTCTACCGAATGACTGAATAGCATCCGAAGAATGTGTACTTTCCAAAGTATTGCGTGTACTATAGATATATTATAGAATCGACTAGTCGTCCGTGATGTCTAGCGCGTGGAAAATTTGCAAAGAGGGTGAAAACTTGTAGATGGAAAAATCGATAGACCATCGATGGATAAATAAAAGCATAGGACGGCTAGATGGAGGAAGAAGAAGAAAAAAAGTCGTGAAAGCTTTCAGAAGAATATTAGCATGGAAAAAAAAATATATTTTCATAGACGTATGCTCGTGTTTATCTTTTACGAATTTGCCCAGCCTGGTAATCCTATATCCATTTCCGAGTAATGGCAAAGACGTGAAAATGGCTGCCACTGTACGGGAAAAAAAAAATATCTCGCCGTAGGCGTTCCGATTATTCGTGCAAGAGTGGCGGAGCAACATCCGCAACGGCAAAAGCAACGGTAATGGCGCACGGCAGAAGGTTGCAGAATGATATTGGATTCGCGAAATGGGATAAGGGGGGTAGGGTAGGGGGTAGGGGGTAGGGGGGTGGGGATGATGGAATATCGAAAATCTGTGAGTTGCACAATTTATTTTTTATTTAGCCAAATTACATGGAAATACAGGAATACAAATAGTAAATGAAGACCCGCGGACAAGATCGGACGATTGTGCGTCGTCGCTCGTACGCGCGTTTCGATACGTTATTTCAGATAGCGAATTGCTTCGGATATTTTTGTATCGCATGAAAATCGCCTTTACGATATCCCCACTCACTGCCATCGTCACTACGCGTACACCGAAACCGATAAGCACAAATATTCTCCCACCCGTATTACGTGGTCACGTACGATATTCTATATAATGAATGTTCCATATGACAAATCGAAAACTTATTGTCGTTCATTTTTCAATTTCAGATGCCAGACAGAAAGCTCGAAACGTCCATTGCATCGATCACGTGATGCTGGGCTTATAGGAGGAAAATACGTGATGCGCTGATCGAGTTTGATCCAGGTAAGAATATATAAAAAAAAATAATTTATCGAATTAAATAATGACAATGACATCGTCGTAGAAATATCTAAGATCGTTAATAATTGAATCAGTAATGGGTGGAGAGAGACTATGGTGGACATGGGGAATGGCAGTACGTGGCACCGCACCAAATTCAAGTCTCCCGCTTACGTCACTGGGATCCAATTGGAACGGTACAGCGGAACAGGAGGCCGCCATAAATGGCACAGAAAATTCTACCTGGAATCCATCGAGTCCCGTTCATCCGGGATCCGAGTATGATCTCGTAATTATGATCGTCATCGCGACCATCCTCAGCCTTCTGATCCTGATTACCATCGTCGGTAAGTCAGAACGCTTTTTATTCCAACATTCGATTCGCTCTGTTTTATCGACCGCGTACGCAGCGAAAAATTTTTTTTCCCACATTTATTTCTCGAATCAACGAGTACAGGATATTTCGTTCAGAACCACGTTTGATCCGATTGTATTTCACCTCTGGACGCAACACGTTACCCATACTGTGCTATAAACTATGGGCTATTGCCTTTTATTCGATACTTCGGCATCGCATTGCAATGACATAGTGCTGTGTATCAAATGCACGTCGGATCAGTCAAAGCTGGTACACGCTATAGATATATTTACTGTTATCGATCGGTTGGAAAATTTATCTAATAGATTTTTGCGATCGGTACACCTTACGAATAATATATTCCTAGGACCTTAGGTTAAAAAGAAATTGGCAGGATTTACCAAGATCAAGGGAATCGGTCCATCCTGAGTTTACCAATAATTGTACTCAATGCGTGGATAAAATTCGTATCGATTCGAATTCGCACTTGAGAATCAGCCGTAACGATTCATTGATTCAGCAGCCGCTCGCTGCTGCAAATCAAAATAAAAATCTTTTTTTCGATGAATGCTCATGAGGTTGAGTGCTTTACCCGAATCGGGCTTGTTTTCAATGTAAAGAGAAGGCTCGATCGAATTTCGTCTCCTCCCTTCCCCCTACCCCCTTCGTTCACACTAGCCTATTTTCCTGACTGAACCACCACCCCTCACCCCCTTTCTACGCTTCTCATTTATATCCCATGAACGGCATAGGCGGACCGATTAATCCTCAAATAGGAATAAACGTGCTTCTAACGATTCTGCCTTTTCCATTAAAGCTTCAAAATTTATCGAACTGTGCAGGTATCGTGTAAACGCGCCATAACGACCGAGTCTCGTGATTGAGGTGGGCATTAAAAAAAAAAAAAAAAATTAGGACGGTGAAATGTGTAATGGGAAACTTTGATAGTGCTGTGGCGAATGCGAAAACGTGTTTTTTAAAATGTCCAAATTTTAAGGATTTAACGGACGACTTTTTCTAACCTTTTTGACTATGGTAGAAGCTGGATTACGCAATTTGGATTTACGGAAAGACAAAGCACGAGCACCAGTAGGGATTTCTCTTTGTTTCTCGTACACGACAAAAGGTCCAATAACACTTTCACTCTGAACATTTCTACTGATAATAATAAGCAATTCCAAATTGTTAGTATGATATATATACAGGGTTATTCAGTAAACGTAACACAGAGTAGATGGTTGTGTCATAGAAATCAAATAAACAGGCTAGCTTTATCCGGTGAATTTGACCTGAATAACCCTATATCTATATGTACAGGGTTATTCGCGGCAAACGCACCAGCTGAAGTTGGACGCGATTGAAGAATTCTGTTAAAGGAGGCAGTGTGGCCTCGTTAAAGAAAATAAACAATATCAAATTCCTGATCTTAAAAACGTTACTACGTTAACTTTCTTTTCTTTAATGATGCCACCCTGCTGTAATTCACGAAATCGCCCATTCACGGCCAATTTCAGCTGGTACGTTTTCCTTGAATAACCCTGTACATATATATATATATATACACACACACACACACACGTCACCTTACAGCGAGAAGGATGGATACATTGCATATATATATATATATCGCTATATAGTTTTGGCCTTCGTAAACATTCCGCTAAAGTTTTCTCACACAAGTTTCCGAGCGAAGTCGAAGGGAGAAAGAAAAATGTAAAGAAAATCTTGGTTCGCCCGCGGCTCGAGTTAATCTCCTCCAAGAATCGTCCAAGTTCCTGGCTCCGGAGTAAATAGAAGCAACCCTTAAGATTATCTTTGAAACCTTCTGTTCCGTATAATTCACCACGTAATTATATATTTATATATACGTACGTATAGATTTTTTTATCATGCTTTACACTTCATCCCCCCTCGACTGCCACCCTCTGCGCAAGAGAAGCCCTCCTCGAAAGGATCTTTCTTCATCGTGGAGATGATATTTCTTACTTCTTTTCTCAAGGTCCGTAAGAAAATTGTTCGATAAAATTTCGATTTTGTTCGGATAAAAATTCACCCTGTCCTCCCGCTCTTTGCCCTCTCATAACGCCTTTAATTTATCAATGGCGCACCTGCCGAATTACATCGAGCAGAGATTGCCCCATTCGTTCTCGATACTTGCCAATCTAATCAATTGCTCGATATATACAGGGTGTCTCACCCGAAAGTCCATACCCAGATTGTTCAAGTTACCAATGAAGATACGGAGAAAAGTTTAAGACAAAAGTTTTATGGTTTCGAGGGGGGCCGATTTTTCATTCGAATAATTTTTTTTATATTTATTTCATTTCGAGATACAGCACGTTACGTGTTTTTTTTTTTTTTAAATGGAAAATCATTTTCTGCTGTTATGGGAAAATTTTTGATCAATTCCTGTATATTCGCAAGGATGGTTACGTCTCGATGAAATCTGGCTTCGTTATTTTCAAAAATCATGGCCGCTACGTTGATCTATATGTTTTTTATTTAGTTGACAATTGGTTCGATTGTGATTTTCATTTTTTCGTATCGCTGCGCGAACCATCGATACGGTATCGTTATACGCAGCTTCTCGATTAATGATAATTAATCGTGTAAATGGATAATAATTGATCTTGACAAAGATCACAGATAATTGAAAAATTGGATCTCTCGACGCTACGGCGCGACTGTAAAAGGTGGTTCTCAGGAGAAGTTCCGTGGGATCGAGTCTTCTTACGGCGGGAACTGCAATTACCGATTCTGGGGACAGAGTGGGCGATCGTTATGGAAAGCGCAATTATGCTGTGCAATTAATGGCCGCGACGGCTGCACGAGATATTTCGATGACTATAATTAGCGAATGGCATTATACTCTTGTAGAGTAGTCTAACAGATATAGGACATAACATTATATATATATATATATATATATATATACATACATAGTGTGCACATAAAGTGGCCACGTGATTTTTAATTACTCTTAAATTAAAACTTCTATACGCGTTATGAGCCTTCGTTATCGATAGCGAACTGCAGCTATTTGAAATTTAAAAAAAAATATATCGTAACGATACGTACAGTCTGTTTAGGATTTTAATGAATATTTTTATTTGACAGCTAGCAATGAATTTGTAAACAAAACACACGTGACTGCACGAAATGACGTAAAATATAATTACATTCAGTGACACGTGTCGCTTTGTAGAAATTTGAGTGGTTTGGAGCTGTCAAAAAAAAAATACGCACTCTTTTACCTAATGCGTATTAAATATCCTACCCATCAGCCCATCAGCGTACAGCGCGAAGGCAAAGCATTGCGGATGACAGACTGAAACTTTAGCACGTGGCTTTGTTTACCTATTTACTCGGCCGGATGTCCATCGGAGCCAGCTTCAAATGAAACAGTGTACGCAGTCAATATTTTGTCTTTCCTTTGTATCGCGCCTACAGGCGATCCTAAAAGTTGTTTAAGGCAACGAGGAAAACGTTCGCGGATCGACCTACAATTCGATGGATTATTTATTTAATCGAATCCTAACGGTTCGGTTCGCGGGAAACTCAGAGGGAAGCAGAACACGTGGTTTCGGTCTTGTCTAAAACGAAAGGGAGTGAATAATCGCAGTGCGAATAATCGAAGAACGTGGCTTGTAAGCTGCTCTCGGGAAGATTAGATATTCTGGTGAATCTCTGATAGTCACTGTGTTCGTGAAATCTAGGGATCAGTGGGTCAACTCGTAATTGGCGTCGCTTGGGACGCGCGGAATAATTAAATTAGCAAATAGATTGGGGACCTCAGGAGATATTTGAATTAACAGAGATTTTGGAATTTCTTAGCTGCCGCTTCAATTGCATCAACCATTAGCAAATTCCAATATATAGTTTTACCGAACGTTCTCTTGTATCTCTCGTGTCTGCATAGTTGAACTGCATTCCGGTGCATCTTGCATCCACCGAACCCGATGCTGCAGTCGGACGACTCGAAAGGCACGAGGCTTTGCAGCTTTCGAGGCTCCACACTTTTCTGCACTGCACTCGTAAATCAACGGTGCACCGCTGTCACTTGCACTGCCATTTAAAAGGCAATGCACTGGCTGCAATTTAAATTCTCCTACTTGACGGTCGTTCGCGACTGCAAAAAAGTCCTTCTGGCTTTTATTCGCGTGTTTATTTCGCGAGGGCTTTAGGCTCTGTTGATTATCGGAGTTTTTTTCTGTTTTTCTTTTTCAACGCGGATTTTAACGTTACTTCATCACGGGGATATAAGTTGGACTAGACGCGTGCTATTTATTATTGGGTCCTATGATGTTATTTCTGACAGCCTCTTTATACTGGGGTTCGTAATCGCGATATCACTGGGATACAATTATACATTATCTTGTCTGATATTTTTAACAGTTTTATCTCTTATCGTGCAGATACTTGAAACGAGCATGAACTTACATTGCTCTGGCTTTTCTTGTTTTCTCGAGTGCGAGGGAAACTCGGTGAAATTTGTATCTCCGGAGAGGAATGCGTGCCTTTCAGTGCGACAAGGCTGATATTTGAAAACCGTAGAGGAGTCAGGAGTTGTTTTTATTTTACGGATGTAAAAGACCAATACTATTTGACAGGTGTCACGCGATTCCTTCGAATTCCAGGAACACTTGGTTTAGGCGTTTTAAAATCGAAATCCGATCGACCTACTTTGGATTTATTTTGCTGGAAACATTTTTATCGTATTTTACAAAAATTGTGCAATTTTCGAATTATCAAAGATCATTAATTTTCATTCGACTGTATCTTTACTTTTTTTTTTTGTTTCCTGCTATGAGAAGAACGAAAATTAGTTTCTCACTCCATAGTGTACTGGATATGGAATATAATTGAAAATGAATCTCACTGATTTTGAAAATCACTGGAAATCTTTCGAGGCTCGATTTTCCATGATTCACCTAACAATATTTGCCTCGCACAAAATTATCCAGATGTTGAACCTGTAGGTTGCGCTTACGCAACTGTAACCAGTGTCTCGCGGTCGAGTCTCCGTGAAATTTGATTTTGCGGAAAGCAAACTGGAAAACCAAATTTACTCGAGCGTTAGGAGCAAGTAGTATAATATCTACATGTATATATGTATATAGAACCAGTACGAAACGTCCTGTCACTCGCACTTGCTAATTCGTGTATTCAGAATTATTATTTTGAATTAATATTTTTATAGGCGTAATAGGCAGCAATTGCAAATAACATTGTATACCTATATATTAATGTCTTCATACGTGTAAAAAGAAGTAGGTAATCGCATCGATAGGCCATGTAACGTTGTAAATGGGTATTGCATGTTTACATATATGTGTATATATATATATATATTTGCGAATAGATATTAAGGGTGGAGAGAAACGCTGGTAGGAATAAGTGCGACGATAAGGAATGGAGGAAAAGGCCGAAGGGTCGAAGGTGAAAGGGCACGGGAAACGGGAGGACCGGCTAGGAAGAGTGAAAAGTAACATAAATCAGCGGGCAGGGAACTCAGAAGTGCTTTGCCCCCATATTTTATTGGTGCCGCCATGCTGTCAATTTTCCAAATAAATTTATGTACTGCGATGAGAATATTTCGCGTTTAAAAAGAAAAAAAGAAAAAAAATTCCTCCACACTTTATCGATCAACGATTGTTCACTGATTTACGAGGATCCTCGAACGTCTTGGTCGTCGGTATGAAAGTATCGTTTAAAAAGTTTCCTTTTTTTTTTTCAAAATTGATCCTCAATTGCAAAATTTTTCAGGAAATCGAGCATTTATTTGTATTTTTCGAAAAATTCGTGGATTTCGTCTGACGCGGGGAATCGAATGTCAGGAAGAAAAGTAGAAAAGATTTAAACCCCTCATATCAGAAAGTAACCGAACGAAGTGGAGAAAGAATGAGAAAGGGGAGTAAAAAAAAGGAGAAAGCACGAAGCAATACCGGACGCTTTACTCGCTGCAAAGTAAAGAGCTTTCGCACACGTGATATACGAGAATGTAACTTTTTCTTGAAATCTCAAGTTCGTCCGCCAATTTCGATTAGACTATTTGAAAAGATTTCAAAGTTGCCATTCCACGTTTCCCGTCTATCTCCATTTCCTCCTTGACGCTACGCGCAGCTCGCGTCTTGCTGGACCGGAAAGGCGAAGAAAGAAAGAAAGAAAAAAAAAAAAAGGTAAAAAGTTAGCATAACCAGAAAGACGCAAGACCAAGATCCCAAGAAGAAATCAATTCGATAAAAATTTCAGCACAAAGCAACCAATTTAGGTGAATTTAAAGTTTGGCTGATTTCGAAAAAATTTTTCGAAAAACTTATCTCCCCAGTACCGAGAAATTTATCCCGATTTCATCTTTCCTTGAGAAATATAACTCTATCTATTACTGGTGAAAAATAAAGTCACCGTCCCTCGCTTACGTGTCATTTGAGTTTACATCGAAAGATACTCGAGATACTGGGATGCTGTCTGGAATACATTTCATCCCGCGGAATATCATCTCTACGTATACATTGATCTCCCAAACTCGATGACGCAGCTTCCTTAACTTACTTTATTGATCTGAAAAATAATTCGGAGATCCTTCGACTCCCTCGAGTCCTTTCATCCCTTCTCGGTACACACAACCCTTACCGCCACGTGATAAAAGCCTCTTCTTCGCGGTGGGCATAACTCTTATATTATTGTAGCTTTCTTATCAAAGCTACCAAATAATAATTCATTTTCCCTCAAAGCTTTCGCGCTTTTCTTTATTTTCCAACCCTCTACCCCTTCCCACCCCCTTCCCAACCTCACTACAAAATTTCCCCCAATACAAACACTCGTCTTTATTATCACGAAATTTCTCCTGTTATCCTGCTATCGGACGAGTTCTCGGAATCCAAACTACCCCTCCGAGAGTGAAACTACCCTCCTGCCTTAAGATTCCCATTTTCCTCACTGGTTCGAGAAACAACCCCTTCCTACTATCGATCTTTGTTATCACTCGCTCGTTATCAATGCAAATGAAAATGATAATAAATAAACGTACCGATATCTCACTACATGTCAATCGATCGGCGGCTCAAAATTGATTAAAAAATTACATGGCATGACCTTTGGCAAAGCGAATGATATTGGCAATGGAATTCGCAAAATTAAATGACGAATAACGGACCGAAAAAGTGTGATCGGTACCTCGGTCAAATATCCCATACAGCGAAGGTTCAATATTCTAAATACCGAAAGCTCAGGGAACGTCAAGCACCCGGAGTATTTGGACTAATTCAAAATTGGCGGGCTTTTTCGCAAATTGAATTTGCACGAGCATCGAACGGAGTATCGGTACATCCAATACAGGAAAAATATGAGTCGACCGTATATACGACTGTGGACAGAGTAATCAAAATTGTGGAGAATCCATTGATCAATGTCAATTTTTTTTCACAATCAATTAATACAATGTTAACCGAAAATCGATCGATATTCGTTTAGTATTATTTTTACATATTTAGACTTACCGTTATCTTATCCCGCTTAGGTAACAATAAATCTTACTCTGCGCTCCCAGAGACGAATTTCGATATTCAGAATTTTACACGTATCTTCGACGCTTGTTCCCCTATAGCCCCACCCCCCCCCCCTCCCTCTATCCCGACCTTTCCATCTTTTTGCATAAAATTGAATTTTCAGATAGCACCGTAACGTAAAGCAGAATCCCTGATTTATTCCGCTTATACTATGCAAGTACTAGGCTATATATACGTATATATAGAACATTGCTACTGACGTCGCGACGCCTCACCGATTCCAAGCACGTACAGGTAAACCGTTTGAATAATTAGGAATTCAGCATCCGAAGGATCGTAAGTTTTGACGATATCTCTGGAGAAAATGTAATTATCGCATATATATATATATATATATATATACCATATATATATATATATATGTGTATTTCTTCGATTTAATGTTCGTAATTTAATTCCTTCTTATCGGCTACCTGTGTACATACACGACCCGATGTTATCGGATCGTTGAAACGGGAGGAGACGGATGCACTCTCGAGGATCGCGATCGTCAAGACAAATAATGGTTACGGTTAATCGTTAAACAGTCGTACCTATAGAAACTGCACGATAAAGGACGACGACATCTTGAAGGCTGATTGCGCTTTAATTAGTAATTCTCTGAAGCTCATTAGACATTGCTGAACTTGATGGTTATTGGCGTACTTAAAGATCCTCCAGTAGTTTACGTTATCTGGTTTAGCTTCGCGATTCTAACGCGGAATATGGTTTCTCTCCCAAAGGTAACCTCAAAGGATAGAGATCGATTATCGAGGATTTTTGCCTTAAAAGAAAATTACGTGAACGAATATAAAGAAGACGTAAGTCCCGGGAGATTCAGATTTATCTTTTTTTTTTTTTTTTCGGAATTCAAAGAGAAATAACATTTTTGCGAGCTACTGTCAGAGCCTCCACGGGCTCGAACGGATGTTCGTTATGGAAGTAAAATTTAAAGGGGCGTTCACAACTGAGCTCTCAAAGTCGATATATACGTATACAGATTTACTCAAAGATTTATGTGGGTACGAGTAAAAAGAAAATCTTAAAATTTTTCTTATCAAATCAATGACCTGGCCCTCGCTCTCGATAAAATCGTGAATGATCAACGAACACGAAATCTATCGGGAACTGAAGTTACTCTAAAGGTACTTTACCAAAGAGGCACTTTAAATCCAGGATAAATTTATCAAACTTTTAGAACGTTGAAAATCCAAGAGGCACCTCCCTATGTATACACACACACACACAATCAATATATCTATATACCCATCACCAGTAAAAACTAAGAGCCAGGGTGGTGCCGTCTCCCTCCCTTTCGAGTTTTGCCTCCCCCCCCCCCCCAAATTTACACGAATTCCCCTTGTCACACGTGACGACGAACCGATCGGACCTAATCCGATGCTCGTCAGCCCTGACCGATTAACCGGCGAATAATCCCATCGACTCACTAGAAACGCTCGCGCCAGCTCAGGTGTGCAGATTCATCTTGATTACAGAGAATACGGGCGGGTTAACTCCCTGTCATAACTTAACTCTTAGATTGGTATATATGTTACCCGTGTACCGTATCTACACGTACGTACCGAACGTACGCGTGTCCCGCGTCACGTGGTTTCGGGTCACGTAGAGGGCAGATTTTCCAAAATTATCCGTTTCCAGAAAGTTTAACGTCCCCACTCGTATATCGTCCCTGTTTTGGCGATCCTCGAAGCCAAACTTATCTTTCACGAAAATTCAATGTTTATCGTCTGTACTTTATCCCACGGTCTCGAGTCCACGTGAAAGAGCGACGCGCAATACCTTTCGTAAAAGGTCACCCGTTATACGGCACTACGAGTAATGAAATAACACGCGGAACAAGGAGTCTCCTTGTTATCGTGCTATATATTCAGCGAAGAGGCGAAACTTCATCCGCCAGGAAGAGTCGCAACAACGACGTCTTACTGCTCTCGCCGTCGTATAACGCTCGCGGGGTCTTTTACTATGGAATTGGAGCCACTTTCAGATTATCACTGTTATCAGCCAGCAAGCGAAAGGAGAGTAAGATTAGACGCGGCAGCCCGAGCGAAGTGACAGTAGCCATGAGGAAAATGGTCGCTCTGTGTTATCCGAGGGGTTTTTCGTTGCAGCTATTTCTATACTTCTTTTGCCGGACGGGAGAAATTCCAGAGCGAAAGACAGTCGGAGACGAAATTGAATTCTTCAATTGCATAAGAGGTGGATACCCCGGAGGGAGTGGGAGGGAGAAGGGGGGCAATGCTATACCGATGCTCAGGAAACGCGAAACATAAAGAAACAGGGAAAACTTGAGAAATAAGGTGGATCGTCCTCGTCTCGTTGAACCACGAGATGATATTAAAGGATCAGTTCGGTAAAAACGTTGTTCTTACGGCGAAGTGCAGTTGGAAAAATTAGAAACGAGAATATAGATCGAATTTAGGATTTTTTTTCAAAAATCTACGCCTTTCCTGTCTCGAGCGTCCATTAGAATTAAATTTGACAGCTGTCACCCAAACGCCTTGATCAAGCACCGCCTGGCAACATCGTTAAGCCTCGTGCACATGTAACACGTGTCCGACTTCTCCAGAGACGGTCTCGTCGGCCCAGGATATCGATTAAGATTGTTCCGATGGACGAAGGGAAGATTTGAGTCGATTCGAAACGTCGGCCTGCATAATGCAAAGGGATATGGTCAGGATATATTACGTGTATGGCGTCGTGTGTGTGCGCGCGTGTATTTAAAGCCAGTGACAATAGCCTCGTGACAGGGAAAGGGTCAATACGTGTTGACAAGACGTACACGTACGCGGGCAAAATAACGCATAGTAGTTTTGGTTAACGAACGAGCGTCATACGTCACGTTGAAGGTGTCCCCATTGTTTGGTAGTACAGTTAATCCAGGAGCGTCGCGACGCCGGTTCGCGTTATATATTTCGTGACAAACAATCTCGAGCCCCATGGTCAATGCTTGGGATTAACCTGTCAAGGCCATTTTACCAAAGTACCGACGATCTTTCAGACTCTCAATTAACCCAGAGACGTCCTACGGGACTAGGTAAAAGCTTCTATTTTGGGAGATGCTCCTCTTCCTTGACGTTACTTCGTTACCGCGTCAAAGATGCTGGAAACGCGAGAGCAACCAATGGACCGAATTCACTTTCCCAGAGATGTAATCAGATTTGCCGTCGGTTAACGCGTACCGACCATTTCGAGCGATCTAATTGGACCCGGCTGCGAATTTTTTTTTTTTTTTTTTTTTTTTTTATATAATTCATTCTATACTTCTTCTCAGTTTACTCACCTCTGTTTTTGATTCGATGAATTTGATAGTTGTAAAAAAAAAATATGTTTTTTTTCTCTCTTTTTCCTCGTATCTTTCCCCGTGGCAACAGGTCGCGGTTTACGTAACAATTGATTATACATACTCTGTGCGAATGCACTTTACGCAATGCAATTATTGCAGCAAGTTCAATAAGGACATAATGCACTCAAGGCCGAGACATAAGTCGATGCGTAATAACACTAGTCAGTTAATTGCATTGTACTCGAAGGAGCCTCGAGTCGGGGCAAATTTGATAATCAAAGGACCGTGCGAAAGGGATTTTAGCAAGTTACGTCATACCCGCCTGATAAGATTACGACCTCAAGAACGAAGCCTCTTCGTAACAAAAATAGAGTTTTCGTAAATTCCGTACACGGTAGAGGGGGTTTGTGTGAAATAGAAAAGAGAAAAAAAAAAGAAAGCACTTCCAAGCCCTTCTTTATTCCAGCTGGCTTTAGGCACGAGCCTCCCGCTCTCATTCGTTAGACTTCCCAGGCCCAGCATCCGGGGAGTAATGAAACTTGACTTCCGTACTATAGCGGCGGTCCATTATCGATGATACGCCACAGGGCATGTTCCATTCGGAACCACTGATTGATTTACAGACCTTATCTGTTCGATGCAGCTTCTCCATTTTCAGATTACAGCTGCGAGATTTGATCTCCAGCTTCGAACACTGGACCGACGACACGTAACCGCTGGACACGATGACTCGTGTGAAAAGGCTCTCTCGTACGTTTCCAGAATTATCAACGATATAGGGACGTTATCGGCGAAGCGGTCGATGGGAATGGAAAAAATATTAAATTCAACGATAACAGACGGATAAGATTAATTTTCAATTAACCCAGAGGGACAACCAGTCGAACCAACAAAATTAAGGGTGTCTCCCCCTTAAAGGGTTGCCACTGTAACAGTTTGACTTTCTCAGGGCAGCAATTCGAAGTATCGTGGGATCTCTCGCGAATTCCTCCTACGTTCAGCCGAGGGTGGCATTGTTGCCGAATGCTTAGAATTTAATGAGGGGGTGCGCAGGATAAATGCGCACTGGAGGGGGAGTTAGGCGGCCGGATACGATTTCTAAGGGTGCCTCAGACCGAATGTAAAAGGTTGACTAGAGAGGGGTTGCTTTTGATGATCATGCTTGCGTTATAGCTCAGGCTTGCGTAACACTTTATACCGTGTGCGTGTCCTTCGACTCGAAAGGGGATGGTTCCTCTGGTTTGCGGGGGGGGGGGTGGGGCTAAGGGGGCGTCGGCAAGAGATTCAAGGGATGCTCGGGTTTATTGCGGTCGGCCATTGTCTGTTTACTGCCCCTGGCCATATTATACCGATCCACGATGAGCGAAGCTGAATTTATAATGTATTATATGGTCTCTGGTACGATCCGACGATCACTCGTAACCACTGGCGGCCGGGAGTAATCGCCAGCGAGAAACAGCGAGAAACACGCTGCTGCTTGGAGGATCCAGGATGTGTCGTACGACGGCAGCTACGTCAGACTGTAGTCGATATATACTAGATATCCATATGCTAGACGCACGGGATCCAGCCGCGTGTACCTTCGACTATCGGGTGAACGCACTACGGGCGATCCTTGCGGAAATGAAATCGCGATTTGCGAATAATTTAACAGCCTGCGATTTTTTTTTTTTTCTTTTTTTTTGTAAATATCTAAATTCACTAAATTTTCAATCGAAATGCGATTAACGAGCGTTTTGGGAAGGAAAAGTGAGGATCGGACCGAAAATACCTGAGACTCCATGGGAAACGATGGAACGAAGTCAATCTCGGTTTGGCCCCAAAATAGAATATTTGACACACGTGCATTATATATAAATCCCTTTCTCCCTTGAGCCCTTGGTTATACAAATCAAATTTATCGAACCTTCTGGCTTTTCATTTCAGATATTTAATAATCCACCCCGGTGGCAGAGCTGACAATCTTACGTAGGCGGAGAAGTCCGTACGGAGCATCGCGATCCGGATCGAATGCAACTTATCTCTAAAGTGAATCACGAGTAATGACAGAATCGTAAAATTGGCTCTTGGTATTTTTAATCAATTTTCGATAAAAAGGGGGTCGACGAGGGTTGAAGATTTCAAGGGGTGGGGGACAATGTTGGCGGAACGTAGTGCGAGATGGGCAGATGATTCCGGAGGATGGTACAGGAGAGGTTCATCAATTATAAAGTTAGGATTAAAGCATCCCCCCCCCCACCCCTTTCTCCCCAACCCTAGTTACCCCCTCACCCCTACGATAAAATTCTCCGCGTCCAGCAGCCATACTCAGGGTGATTTTCTTGGGGTTGGTTCTTGGCGGGGGTAGGTGGGGGCGTGCTGATTGGTTCCCATCTCGAGGATCGACGAACATCCCCTCGAGAAGTTCCTGCCTGAATCATTTCAACCCCGTTTCAAATATCCGAACCATCGAGTCTCATCAGGGGTGGGGGGAGGTTCCTTCGGGGGGGGTGGGTTTGGTTCGGAACCGCAACTTCAATAAAACTTGCCAATTGAATATTCATGTCACTGATTTATCGGCTGTAATTAGTTTTATCAGCCTACCCCGTGGAGCTACTTTTTTTGTCCCCCTCTCAACCTCTCCATCCACTTCCTCCTCCCCTTCTTTCGAGTTCTTTCATTTTTCTTTTTCTTCTTCTTTTTCCTCAGCCAGTCGGTTTGAGTATTTTCCTCTTGGAATCGCAAAACCTTTCCAGCTCGATTAAGCCACTTCTGGGCTTATCCAGATTCAAATGCTTCGTCCCGCGGACGCACCTGCCTCCCTTATGCTCGGCATATATGGCGACGCGTATGATAACCTGCATCCACGTTCCTAGTACATAAATTCTAATGACTAATGAGGGGAGTTGCCAACGTTCTGTGGGAATATGCGAATGAATGCGCTCGAGAGCTCGATTTATGTGGGACTAGATGGACCATTTATGAATTAAAATGACGCGAATTAAAATTGGATAAAAAGTATATATACTTTTAGGAACAACTGCGTCCTGTTATCGTATCTCGCTGTAACCGTACGGACCATGTGCTGTACGCGTATGCAGCTGGCTGTGTTAAAAATAAAATAAAATTCTCAATGCGATTTGCACAGCTGCAACGTGTCGCCTGTACTTGGGAAAAAAAAAATGATGCGCGTGGGTCAGTGCAGTCGGCGGTCCATCGTGGGAGAGCGAGAAGGTGGAAGAGTTAAAATATTGATACGGAAGGAAAAAAAAATGGAATTTTGAAGCAGGCTGTTTATAGCGATATTTTGAAAGCAACCAATAAAAGGTCAAAAGGTACGAACCATCCAACCATACGTGAACTCGTGCAGTATGCAGTCTGGGCTCAGAAAATTTATTTTACACTTTATTTTCCTACGTATTTACAGAAAAAAAATATATCGCTGGAGAAAAAGGGGCGTTTACGTAAAACCGTACGATCGTAACATTTTGTGTTAAAGTGTGAAAATAAGGTGTTGAAAATATTAAAGAGTATGTTGCTCTTGGTAAAAGTTTCAAAAGAAATTTGAGTTTCAAGTGAAACCAAAGATACGAATGGTTGCGGTTAACTAATCCTTGTTACCGATATTTCATGATAATTTACGAGCGGAACTGTATAACGGGAAAATGAGATGGATGGAGGAATCACTCGGATGCTGCGTTGGTTACGTAAATGTTACGCGCCATCTCCTTGAACTCCTTACTCACTCTCCATGATTCAATGAGGAAATTTATATCCTTCCGTTTCAAGGTTTTTTTCTTTTTTTTTTTTTTTCAAATTAAAATCGACAGTAGATCGACATTCAAGGACGCGCGAGATTCGAAAGGACCGAATTCCAGGATAATCGTAAAGCTCCATTTTTTTAGACACGGGTACAAAATCCGTCTTATCCTTCCTATTTTTGTATTTAAAAAACATTGTTGTAACTTTATCGTGCCTCCTAGGAATTGTCAAAAAATCCCCAAAAATTGCTTTAAAAAAGTATTTTCCCTTATACTTTATCGTCCGTAGCTTCCCTGTCGCTATTCGCGCATGCGCACGAGACTTAAAAAGGATCCATAGATCAAACAGCCCTTGGGACACACGTAGCTGAAACGGTGCGGTTTGACATCTGAAAACTTTTCAGACAGCCCTAAGCCCTATTCCGCGGTTGACAGTTATTATAATGGTCGGGGGTCCAAAAGTGAGTTTACCCCAAGGTTCCCTTTTTTCTGAAATATTGAGATGTTCAGCGACAGGACTTTCCAACTAAGAGAAAAAGATAAGAAAAAAAGTTCCATAGGAGTTGCGATGTTTCTACCTTTTTTTTTTTTTTTTTCCTTTCCAGATCCCTATTGGAATCCAGTTTCATCCCTCTTCCCCAGGGATGATTCTTTAAAACATCTCCTTTACCTTCGTACCGACGTCACTTTTTACGAAACACCATGAATTTATCCTCCGTTAAGAATGTTCTCGTTCTTCGTTCAACCCTTTCGTTCCATCCCGCAATTGCTAAATCGCCTCGCGTTGCGCCACTCGCCCGATTACAACGGAGCAAAGCAGACAGCCGGGCGCATTTCTCGCTCTCTTACTCGGCTTTGAGCAATTAGGCATCCTGGGTTCTCGAGGATTAACTTAAGACCTCCCGGAGGAAACTGCTAGACGGTAACTGCACGAAGAGGCTCTCTGAATAATTAGCAGGACAACAACAAGACGAATTAAGCGGTAGACTTTAATCGTGAACTCGCGGCCGCGTTTAATTATCCGAGGATTAACAGCGATAAGAGTGTCAAATCGGCAGCGTCGTTACTCGAGTAAATGAAAAATAATATTCCCGAGTTACCTTAAATTCCGTTCACTTTTGACTTTGTAAAAAGTTAATTTTTAATTGATAAAACCCGTCCATTAAAAAATGCAGAAACCTGTGGTCTTAAAGTTATGCACGTACCCACCCACTGCACGGATGCACGTGGCGAGCAGGTATCGCGTTGATAAGCGGTTATTAACCTCGGTAACCAGCAGATTGAACGGGTCGGGCTGGCGAACCAAGTACTTTCCGGATGTTGATGCTAATTTAGTCTGCGCGGCTTCGGGCTGCGACTACTTGCTCTGCCGAGACCAGCCAACCCGCTGTTGCGGAAGCAGCTGCTATTAGTCACTATGGCGAACAACTCCTGTGCAATCGAACTAAGTTGCCGCACGGGTATACGGGGCGTTTGCATGGAGCGAAAGCGCCGTGTGTGCGGGAGGTTGGCGAATAAATTTTCAGTTGCTCCCAGGGGGGGGGGGGGGGAGTGGCAATTTGTAATTCGCACTGATGACCAATTGGGATAAACAGCTTCCAGAGAGCGGAATATAACGAGAGATTTCCTGGGATGTGCTTTGGCGAAAGGGAGGATGCGGATCCTTAGGGATGAGAGTAATGAGAGAACCCGGAGAGGAAGGAGGGTGGGGGGTGGGAGGTTCGATTTGCGATATATCGTTACTACTTTTTCACTGGCCTTCGAGACTACCCCTGGCCCTGTCCTTTTCGGCGAGATAAATTAGAAAGAAACGTCCAGCCGAGTGGGGTGGGGTGGTCAACCCCAATTCTCACCCCTCCTTCCCCTCCCACGAAGAAGACGCGACAGCTGTTGCTCGATCGAGCGAGAAAAAATAAAAGAATGCTTTGGCTAATATTTCTCCCTTGGTCTCCAAGGGCGAGTCTCTTTCTGGCTACTGGCAGGAGACTAATTTGACAAATTTATCAGGGACATTCGAGTGGATATGATTTTTTTTTTTTTTTTTTTTTTTTTTTTACGAAAAAGGCTATTTCATACGCGACTGTCCATAAGGGTGCTGCTGGCTGCTTTCGTGTTTTCTGTGGCTGGCAAATTATTCATTTTTTTTTTTTTATAAGTCGGGATGAATTCTCGGAGGCAACGAGAGACAGTCCTGAGACGTTCGCTAGAATATTGCGTCAGAGGAAGGAAGGCTGGGAGTGGGAGGGGGCTGGGGGTGAAGGCCATACAATTTACATATAGCTTCTCGCCACCCCAGGTTTTTTGAAATCTCTTCCACTTTGGAGGATTTTTAATCGTGGCTTTTAAAAAAAAAAAAAAGACCCTCGGGTTGAACTTGTTTTCCTCGTATAGGCTCGGGATTACCGCGAGACGCGTGACAGCCTTGACGTGTTCTTTTTTTCCTTCTTTTTTTCTTTTAGAACGAGAGAAAATACGCGCAAACAACAAAAAGGAAGAAAGAGTCCCGGCAAATATATTTCGCCGAAGAATTTTTATTATTTTCTCCTTGCGCGAAGTCGAAAATCCCGGCGGCCATTATCTGTCCTCAAAATCTCCTCGAACCCATCTCGACGCGTACAGTACGTAAATTCGTAAAACTTTTCCTTTGTCTCGAGGAAGAATCAGCCATAAAAATGCATGTTAACTCGAGTCTGTTTTCTTTTTGGTGTCTCTGCTTGGCTATTCTTCGCCCAAGAATTTGCATAGACACCCTCGTCGACAGCTGCTACTTCGGAGATCCTCGAAAGTTTACATGAAAATCGATCGAATTATCCCGTCCCTGAAATTCTAAGTGACCTCTTAACCCTCCGCGTTCAACCCCTCAACTGTGAACCCTCCTTCCGACGGAACACAAGACCATCTGTCACACATGCGCCAAATTCACGGATTACGTCTTGCGCGTGCACCGTATACACTTGTCTATGCATATCAACCCGTACCACCCGTTAGATTTTACCACGCGGCACCAGAGTGAATTTTGATTGGCGTATCTAATTAAAAAAAGAAAACGGTCTCCGATCTCATTGATTCGACCAGACCTCTTTGACTATTCGACTAGGTTTCGACTAGGACTGTCCGTTCCACGTTAATTGTATCAGGAGAGGAATTATTTAATCGACCGGATGCTGCGACTGCAAGGGACGATACCCGAAGTCGTCGAATTATCCAAGTAAAAAAGCTATTTGTACTAACGACTTTTCCAATAGGTTATCGGAACGAACTTTAACCGACAATAACTCTTTAATATCTCGAAGAAATTCCTTAATGTAAAATCGCTTATGCTAATCTCGAGGCATCAAAGGAACATCGAATTCCTCTTAGCTCGCGAGTAACAGCCTTAGGTTAACTCGGTACCTCGAATGTCTTTACCCAACCTTACGGACAGCCGTTGCGCATCTCTTAGGGTTTCCAACCCCCCAAACTGTTTCACCAACCATTTCCTACTTCTCCGTGCTTTCTCTTGCAGATCGATTTCGTCCGATACGATAAAATTATCGTCCTACCCCCCCACGCTCTGTTTTCATCCCTCCCACCAATTGGAAATCTAATCAGCTTACCTGAATTCGTATAAAGTTCATGTAAAATAAAATTTTGTATTTTTTGGGGGAAAATTTATATTTTCCACGATTATACCATGAATCTCTGATATCCCACGCGATAATACCTTCTGTTATGGTATTTGCTAATCTGCACAGGACATAGTGTTTTATATTTTTTTTTTTTTTCTTTTAACGTATTTTTCTCAAATTTGAGAAATTCTCCAAGATGTATATATATATATATACACAATGTTATTCCAAGGTCGCGACACTGGTTCATACATATATGCACATGCATTACGTAGTTCAACACTCAGCCAGTATTAGGTGGTTGGTATTCCGAATCTACGTGGCTATCAATTCTCCCTCAAATTCTGACCAGCCGAATGCTTTAAGTTTAATCAGCTCGCTATCGCCGAGCGCGTATATTATTTCTATCGGGTGAGAGTGATGAATTTGATAAGAAAATTTTTTTCATCAAATTTATCTCGTCTCGTGTTATTCCTTTTGGGAATGTTTTGCAGCCGTAAGTGGGTATCTAGGGAAACGAGGGTTAGCTCGAAACGTATCCCGAAACGGGTTTGATAATTTCGTATCATCGATAACGATGGATACGGATAACGCTTGGTTATACCGTATACACTCGGGTATAGCGTGGATAGATATTACGTAATTAGAATTTACGTAGTGTAATTACTCTACGTGATTATCCCATTGGTTATTGGGTATTTCGAGGGCAATTCCGAATCAGCCGGTGATCCTGCTGAATTCTGTTCTTGGAAATTCGACAATTCGAAATTCGTCTCGATTCGTATCTCTCCTCCACTCTAGCGTCACATACTATATATATATAGCAATTAAGGAATGATACGGTAAACACGAATCCCCCACGTCGCCCCTATGTAAATATGAGAATAGAAAACTTTTTCCACAGACTCCTCGCAACGCGTCCTAGATTCCGCGTTACGTAATATTCCGTGTATTATCAGCGAAAAAGAACTGTGCCTTCCCCTTTGGCTTCTTATCAAATATTATCGTGAAACGAACCCGAATCAGCTGGCTGTTTTCGGTCTATTGGAAATCCAGGGAATTCGAGTCAAAGTCTTTACACCGATTATACTTAACGTGCATTTCATTGTATACGAGATCTGGCTGAAATTCAAGAGATATCGTACATAAGAAATTTCACTGTACCTTCGGGCGAAGAAGTATGGAGGCGCGAAAGAAAAGGAAATGAAACGGAAGCAGATAGAGCGTGAGGAGATGAGGGAGGAGAGAGGGAGGGGGGAAGATGGCGTAAAATACGTGGAAGTTCATCCGAGGGGGAAGGGGGGGGTGGAACGTGGTTGAGTCTAATTGATGCAATTAAGGAGACGAGAGAAAAATTCTGTCATCCTTATTTCATCTCGTGGTAAATTTTTCGCTATTGACGATTGCGGGTCTGGATTGGTCCAAACGGATGCTGGGACTGGTCCTTATCGTTCCTTGTGACTCGGGACCACCTGATGCTCGTCTCTTTGAAAGGACTGATGCTGTGTACCTAGAAAAAAAAAAATAAAGACCACCCTACTCAGCATCCCTTAAAATAAAATGGAGTACTTGACCTTTGCCATTTCCTTTTTCTTCCAGTATTCTACACTCGGTACTTTCTCCTGGATGCTTTACTTCCTTACAGGGTTGTCAGGTACCGAGGTACCTTGCACCCTTATTTTTCCACCCTCCGTTTCTTCGCTTCACTCGCACCGGGTTACGTAGTTAGCGCCTTCGCTCTCGGTCCTGTTTCATCCCTTAGAGCGTTATTCGCACGGTCCGCAGGTATCATCCCCCAAAATATTATGCAGCCATTGCCCAGGACCTTACTTGCCATAAGGGATGTTTTTATGATAAGGAGCTTGCTGGCAAAATTGCACCACCCAAACAGTCTGCAAGGGCGAAGACTTCATCCATTGTAGTTTGGGCAGCGGCGGTGGGCGGGCACAGTCAGTAAACGCCGGATGAACTCCTCGTTTCCCGGGAAGCCGGAAAAACTTGTTAAATTCTAGGGGATGAAAAAAGAAAGTACGTAGCCCGGATAGCGGTAACGTCCTGTTTTTTTTTTTTTTTTTGCCGGTACTTTAATAGACGCCCGACGTCGTCACGTGCCAGCCTGATCCTTTATTAAATATCATAACAAAAAAGGGGCAGCAAGGGTTGTTTGGCTGCCGTGTAACGGAAGTGGGAAGATCCTCGATCGTCGATCCTTGATTCTCTTTCGTTAAGGAAAGGGGTCGGGGGGTGGGGATGATCTACGAGGCGATCAAGGGACGAGTCTCGTGTTAACGTACTGACGTATATACGGGCAATGACTTTTATCCTTTCAAGGGGTGGTTCAGCCAATTAGTCGTTTAGGGTCATCGTTTAGGGGTAAACGCAACCGCACGACACCCCCCCCCCCCCCCGCTGGACCCCGACCCCTTATCCACTTCGGCAAGCATCCTTTCACCTTATCCTGGGGAATTCTCCAATTTTACGCGTTCATCCTTTCGCCCCTCTTCATTTTCACTCGTCTCGGCCGCATTTCGTTCTACCCCAAAATTCCAGCCTCCGAATTTTCAACTGGACCTTTGCCACGCATGAATATTCGTCCCGACGATCCCTCCGACGGGAGAAACATCAGCGCGGATATGGGGACGGCTGTTTGGCAAATTTTTTTTTTTTCTTTTGTTTTATTCGAAACCGGAAACAACGGTTATGTACTCGCAATTGCTAATCAACACTGGGTAGTCTCGTTGCGATTAATTAAATTCGTTCCAATTAATGGGGTCCGCGTAAAAGCAAATGACTTTTCCCGTATGCCACGCGCAATTTCAATCATTATGTTGACAACCTATCGATACCGAAAAGGTCAGCCTTGCAATAGGAACTAATTGACCTCTGGCTGAACTCGTTACGAATTACGTCGACGGAATATATTTTTGAATTAATTTTCTTTTTTTTTTCTTAACAACGATTTACGGATATTAGAGAACCCTCGTTCTTCATCGATCAAACGATTTTTTGACGAAGATTTAGCACGGAGGCGAATCAAGTTCCCTTGTCGTAATTAATTTGGAAAATTTCGAGGAGCCTCGATAACGAAGCCAATAATGAAAAAAGGAGTTCAACATCGTTTCAATGACGTCATCGTGCTTTGCTGTTTCTTGGAAATTCAAGCTTTCGGCTGTTTATTTGTAGCTTTTTCCCCCCCTCTTCTTCTTCCTTTCTCTTTGGTTCTCCACTGGTTTTTCGGTTCCTTTGTTTTTAGATCTTCTCTCTTCTCCTTCCATCCCATCGGAAACCTACGCGACTGCCTCTCTCCACTGGCTCTTTTCCATTCGACCGCGATGGACCTGACTGGGCTTTTAGTTTAATCGTAGATAAAAGCTTCGTGCTGCGGATTATGGCGTCTATGGCGTCGCGGCGATGTGCCGCCGCGACTCGTCCACTTTCATCGCTTCCGTCAGTTCTCAACAGTTTTCCATAATGCCTTTACAAAATTACCCGGAGATCGTGGTCCAGAATTCATCTTTCGAAGATCGAAAATAATTTATTCGAAGACAGTCAAAGCTCCAGAACGTTTTGCTTGTATTATAAATTCTAAAAAGAAAGGGGGAAAAAAAAAACAATATCCATGCTTTGCAAGAAAAATTGTCCAAACTCGTTGGTCCTTTACGACAAGCAAAGTCTTACGGGCCGAACTTCACGTGTCTCCGCTTACCGCTGGCTCGCTTATTCGCTTGATCGTCGTATCACATAAATTGTAATTAAATTAATTTTCATCAAATCCACGAGTCCTTTTACGCAAATAGGTAATACGACCGAATCGTCGTGTCATCGCAATCTGCAAATTAAATGGCGAATCAAGACAATGGATTCCTAGGCGTATAAATATTCCCGATAGCTATCTAACGGAGATCGAGCAGCCATTAAATTTCATCTCCCCTTTCCCTGGCTACTTTATGGACCAAACATTCCCGAAGACGAACACGGAACCAGAATAAAATTTACTGGTATCGAGATACAAGCTCCGCAGAAGCAAAGGACAATCAGCGTGCGTCCTGGAAAGGAGAAATAAAGGGGAAGTAAAAGGGGTGAAGAGGATTTTACATAAATTTGCGTAATTCCACTTAACGGTATCTCAACCGGAAACTGTCCATTCTTTGTCCCAGGGTTTCTATGCGATAATGGACCAAAATTGAGACTCGATAGATACGTCACACGTAAATGTACAGTAGTACCACGGTGCTTGGACGCAGTTTGGTCTGTCATGAAGCCAAGATAAAAAAAAAGAAAAAAAAAAGAAATAAATTGCACAGCCTCCAGCAGCCACGTCCAGTTGGCTTTGAGGATTTCGCATGGAGCTCAGAATCGTGGTGTTGGGAAGGGCTTTGGGAAAGGAATGCAAGAGACTGAATTTTGAAAAAAAAAAAAAAAAAAGTTTCACAAATTTATCTCCTTCGGGATGATCCTTCATGACTTTTAAGCTTCGACGAACTCATCTGGAATTTCAATATTTATTTGCGTTTCGCAATTGCACCATTTTGCGATTACTCGACGTGACTGACTCGCTGGGCCAAAATTCAATTACGGCGAACAAGTTTTATCCATAACCAATATAAAAATCGGCGCGTGTATCGGTTTTGTCAAATTTTATTTGACTCGACGATATCAAACGTTCTACGGCGATTCCCTCCCGGCGACTTTTACTGCAATTAAGTAATTTCTTGGATTAACCGAAGTTTCCTTCGGTTCTGTGCTCCCATTGGTCCTCGATAGATCGATCGGACGATTCGATAACGGATTACACCGATAGCCCGTCGGTATCCTTTGAAGTATCCTACTGCGTATCTCAGTGTCGAATTGATAATTTGATGGAGAGTCAAAACGTAGTTTACCATCGGGCAATACGTTTTCGTATAATTTTGGGAAATTAGGTGACACCTGTTTTGATTTTATAATTTAATGATTTGTTATTAAGGTTAGTCACGTTGAAAAAGTAGTAGACGCATATTAAGTTATGAAAATTTTTTGGAGGACTTGCAAGTTTTTAAAATTTTTAACTGAAGGCAAAAAAGTACTTCAAATCTTTTCATCTTTCGTGTACGGCATCCGTTATGGAGCTGCAGCATCTCTTTTGGCTGAGTCGTATGTAAACAGGATTTTGCATATTTATAGCGGTACGAATGTCGCGCATAATTAAAATAGTACACCCATGAAATATCTTATTAGCATAGAAACTTGGATACAAGTTGGATATTCAGGTGCATCGAGGGAAAAGAATATTTTTGTGCAACCAACTAGCGTCGAGTGGCGTAATTTTTGCATTTGACGTCGAGTGGCTTGAAAGGGACCAAAGTTACGTAATAAAGCACAAGAGTCGTAATTACTTTTAATTGATCCGCGTGTAGCCGATAATCGGTAATTGTTAGTTTTAATTTTCCCTCGATTCTCCCTTCTTTTTTTTTTTCTATAGGCGTCAAGTGTAATGTACGAGTAGAATTTTCCACCTCAATAAGCCACACGTGGAGGAATTGATCTCTGGTAGCTGATTGATGACTGAATTGATGGACTGAAGCTTCGAGCTTACGATCATCGATCAAATTGCACATTCGACTAAAGCTTCTTTCTTATAAAGCTTCGATCGAACGTGCGGGATAACATTTTTGCTGGTTGACATTAGTCAAATTTGATAACTTTGTGGAAAAATCAATTTTCAGTTAATAATTCGACACGGTATAGATAAGTATTTAGCAGTTGGACAATTGTACTTGAATTTTATAATGATTTATAAATATGGCGAAACATTCGAATTTTACTTGAAAATTAAAAAATTCATTTTTTACCACTTTTTTTGTAATGGCCTTCATAGTCTGTGGTTTCGCAATTTCGCCTGAAGGATAGGAAGGGTAAAAAGATGAGCGGAATGGGAATTTTGAGAAATGAAAAAAAAAAAGAGAGAAAAAGAAAATAAAAGATTGCTTTCGAGGTAAAGCGCGCAGCGCAGTAGTAGCAGCACGTTCGATCGAATGGTCAGACAAGAAGGCGACAGCTGGTTCGCATGCTCGAGGAAATTTTCGAAATTGAATTTCTCCGCTTTCAAGAACCGTCATATCCGTCGATAGCAAAAGTGATTGGTCCTTGCCCGAAGCTTGGTCAACTAAAAAAATATTAAGGATTCGACTAATCTGTACGCGTGGGATACACATGAAAATAATAACAATGAGTCATACAATTTTTATAAATATTTTCACCTTACATATAATATATAAAAAAAGCAAGAACTTCACGAATTTTCAAAATAGAACGCTAACTCGTGGGAGTCGACGTCAAGAAGAAAAAATAAAAATTGTAATCCTCAAGAAAAATCTCCCCAACTTTCCGCGTACACGTTTTTCTTTTGCTTCGCATGACTTTCTTGATTTTGTTTATCGCGAATTAAGGATGCGCCTATTACGACTGGACTCTATGTGCCATTTATATTTGCAACTTCTTTTATTATACCTTATCGCAAAATATCCGAAACTTTTTAATGGAAGACGTGTTCGCGAGTCCCCGTGGCTTTCTTATTCTTATTCCTCCTTTTATCTCTAAGAGCATTGTTGCCTCGTCGCGGTTTGCATTCGTAATGGGAAAACTGCTGAGCGCGTTGAAAAGATGGAAACTCCGAGAAAAAAAAAAAGATACATGAAAAAGCATTTATTACCGTCGCACTCGAAACTATCGCAGTTTTCGGATCTCAAACAACACAGGCAGCATCGATGAAATAAAAATACGTTAAAATAAAAATAAAAACCATTCGATCAAAGATTCTCTGAATCACGTTAAATAAAAATGTCAAAGTTCCATGGTCCACCCTATCGTGATAAATTCGTAAAAATAATTCACGATCTTTCCACCCTTAAAATCAACTCGTAGAATTGACTAATCTCATCCTAAATCTCATTCCCGATTAATCTCACGTCATACATTTCAAAGTTTGAAAAAAAAAAAAGACATTTCCCTAGCCGGAACGCGTGGCTCCTTCGATCTCTCTTACTTTCTCTAGTTATTTTTTTTTTCGCCTCCTCTCCCCTCCTACCCTCTTCTTTGCATACACTCACTTTCTCAACTGCGTGACGACTCGCGACGAACACGACTTTCCTTTTAAGTTTTCGCCATATTCGAGTCCCTTAACTCTCTTTGTCCATATTCCGTACACTCTGCAGCCCCTTGTACGTACAAAATCGACCACTTGGAATATTGGCAAAGCTGTACATATATTTATTTTAAAAAAGTCCCAGTAACACTCGCACATAATAATCTTCCTTACACGGATTCCTGCCACGGAGGATGCCAATTTATTTTTAAGTCATCTTACTTATCGATACTTTATTATCTTTTTCAAGTGTTATTTATGGCGGATCGATGAGGCAGGGACTAAGGGATCTTGCCCAGCTCGAATCCAAGGATTATTCCTATGGTAGTAACGTAGCTGCGTATAGCATATCATATACATATATCTATACACATATTTAGACTTTCTAGGGATTTTATATATCGAAAATCCGTATTCTGTTCCCGATTATGATTTATACAGCCAAATGTTAAGAGAAGGGTTAGGACGTTTCTCATCGTTTACGTAATCGCCCCCTGATTTTTCCAATCTCCTGGATCCTTTAAGGACATCGCAACTTTACGCCCGTTACGTCATCTCCAGCCGCAGATACTTGGCCGTCCGTGAATATTACAGGAACAATGGAAACTGTGAACCGGTGGGTGGCGGGGAGGGGGCGGGGTGGGTGGCGATAACTTTCAAGAGCAAAGATACTCATCAAGTGCTGCTGATATTCTCGAATTGTCCTCCGAGAGTCTGCAAAGTTTTGATTGCTCCTTGGAGTCCGGCGTCATCTTTCTTCCAGTTAATTGATAACACGATCTTGCATCGTCCCAGCCTCCCTTGCATCTCGTGAACAGGAGACAAATCCCGAGAACGAAAAAAAAAAACAAAAATAATAATAACAGCAGCATGGAAGAGAAATAAGAGGAGGGAAAAAAGAAAAAGAAACATAATTCCGGACGAGGTATCGCAGAGGCTTTCCATCCCCTGGATCAAAGGGCGACGGTGGGGAGGGAGTGAAATTGCGTGAAAGAAAAATTCGAAGAAACGGAGAGAATAGGGGTGGAGAAGAAATAACGAAGGGGGGAAAGAGACGTAGGGGTGGGGGTGGGGGGGGAGTACGTTTTCACCACGGAAATGCTTCGTTACTCCGATAGAAATCTTCGCAGTCTATCGTTTTTGTCCATACGCCATTAATCATTGTACCTGAAGAAGATAGCGTTTCTACCCTTAATTCGAGGGCGGTTCGATTCCGTTATCGCAGCAGTGGTGGCTTTGGTGCTTGTGTGCCTCTGTATCATGTGTGTATGCGCGTGTGTGTGTGTGTATGTATATACGTGCCAGTCGGCTATGGTGTGTAGGAGGACTGTAGAAAATTCTAACGTGGCGATGAGAAAGTCCTGAGGAGTTGAAGGGGACTGGGGGGGGGGGGGGGTAAGAGGAGCTATAAGGGTTGAAGAACCAAGTAGGGATTTCTTTCCACTCCGTTCGCCACCCTGTTGTTTGGGGAAGCACTATCTGGAACCGAGTGGATCGACTAATCGAGAGCCACAAGATATATCAGAGCTGAATTCTCCACTCGGAATCAGCCGTGTTTTACCAGCACGTTCCTGGGAGGGTCTCTGTGTGTCGGTGTGAAAACAGCCTTAGCCGTGATAAATTTTGAAACAACATATACATATATAGATTATATAATCTTACCAGCCTCACTCGGGTTTCTCTGTAACGCCGCTTGACATTAACGCATAGAAACCGCGTCACCTATGTGTCTCCTTTATGTAAAAGGTTATGTACTCGGGAGATTTTACGTAGCTCGTGAATCTTCGCGAGAGAATTGCGCCGGCGGGAGATTTATCATAAATGCTCTTCTGATTTTCTCTCGGTGGATATTGTGATTCTCTTTCAGGAATTGAGAAAAGAGAAGAGAGGGGGAGAGTAAAGGAGGGGAAGAGGAAGGGATGGATTCCTCTCGGGATGCAATAAATGGTCATACCTGACAATGGCGTTTCGCTGATTTAATGCCCATCTGTATTATTATGCATTGTATTAATTCTGCTAAGGTCAGAGTTCAGGATTTGAATATTTTCATTATGGCGACTTTATCTGGAATTTCATTGTCTTTGGGAAGATGATACGCGCGGACGGTTTTATTAATTAGTTTGAAGTATTTTTCAAAGGAAAGGAAAAAAAAAAAAAAAAAAGAAGGAAAAGGTGGTTCGTTAAAAATATCGACAGGCCTACGGGTATAAGGGCGGGGTAGTAATTACTGATTTCGTGGTATACTCGATTATATAATCGCGATAAATTTTCCTTTTGTTAATTAATGAGACGGGTTCGGGAAAACTGGCGAACGAACGACGATACGAAAATGAATATTGATAAGAAATCGTGAGGATGAGCTAAATCCACGAATAATGTAATTTAAAATAATTTTCGTTAACGAGCATAGACTATTTATAAAAATTTGTCTTCTCGCTTCGATGCTCATTCAATTTGACGTTCCTCGTGAATATTCGAGTGAAATTAAAAAGCATCGGGGATCGGGACACTGTTAAAAAATTTTCTTTAATCTCTCCGGATCTTTCGATCACTCGGCCGTGCTAGCCCCTTTGTGCGTTCGTAAATCGAGTAAAAGGTATCACTGATAATTCCTTCAAGACGAACTCTCGTTCCCCCTCGTCCCGCGGCTCGCGGCTCGCGGCTGCTCGAACGCAAAGAGCGTGAAACCATTTAAAATGCACAGTCGCCAGAAAGCAGTGGTCGGGACTCGCGAAGTGCTGCGAATTCTACAAGGGCATAATTCATGAGAATGGCAAGGGGCGCCGGCTGGAGGGTTGGTTTTGTGCGAAAGGATTCGCGGCGGGTCGGCTTAACTTTTCGGAGGCAGCAGACCGTGTTTTCAAAAGCGTAAGAGTTATTCGGCTGGTGGTAACTTCTATGCTCTATTCGCTTTAGTTCTCGTATCATAACGCAGCCGAGTCTTACGATTTCGAAATTTCTTTTTTAAATCCTCAAATTCGCGTGAAAACTAAAACTGTCTCATTAAAAAATAATTTTCCTCACACTCGATTCCATCCCAAAGTACATTTTTCGCTTACAACGTCACTTTCCAAGGGAATAAGGAATTTTCGTATTTCCCTTAGGATGCAGTTGCTGCAGGTGAATCGGCCAGTTCTCAGCTGTTACTGCTCGTAGATTCTGCTGGATATGGTGGACAGTAGGTTCACGCTATATGACACTCTGATATGAAGGTTATCAGAGTGACTGAAACTACTGTCCTCTTAAAGGAAAACGGTCCACGCACGTTCCTCGTATGAATTACGCCAAGTGCACGTAGCGTCGCGGGCCTTAGACGTATGGTTAATTATTAGCGGATGCTCGTTAATAACTCGGATATCCTCAGGCTCTGGATAACGTATACATATATGTTCCATATGGAGGTTTGCAGGTGGCACATGTGTATAGGCGAATGTCCATGATCGATAGGGATATCGTAGGATCTGATTAATCTTATGGAGATTATTGGGAAAATTACAAAAATTTATAACGATTTGATAAAGATAAAATTATGATATCGTTGATATGTAAATATAAGAATGAGTAAGTAGACGGTCGCGCGATGGAAAAAATTAAAAAAGAAAAAAATATATAATTTTGGAATTGCCTAAATATTCAACCTGAAGAAAGTCGTGTTTTTTCGAACGGGAGATGGGACAGCGGGAAGTTGGCAAAAAATAATTTCGTCACGAGACAACCAACGTAATCAGCCTTAACAAGAGCGATGGGCGTCCCGACGCCCGCGACGGAGAGTATAGAAATGGTAATGGGATCTATCTGACGATCCGTCATCCGTTTCGCTCGAGTCTTCAGTCTCCCAAGAAAACCGCGGGCGTCTCGATTTACATTTTCAGGACGTGGATTCGGCCTCCCTTACTCGAGGATTACCTTTGGAGACGTTAAAAAATGTATATTCCTATATACCCAGGTCAGCCATGTTTTTCGCTTCTCGACTGTCATAACTCTTTGTCAAAAAGAGAAGCGCCAGTTTCTCCGCATCGCATACTTATTTTGGGGGGTTGAGCCCACGGAAACAATAAGGGAAGGAAAAATAATTTTTAATATAAAGACTGAGTCGCTCTTGTGTCTAGCATTTTTTTCTTTCACTTGGCCCGTGCACGTATAAAATTTGAAAAAAAAAAGACTTTTTCATTTGCTCTTTGCAATTTTCTTTTCCGCAATGGTCACATTATATTCTGTACGGTAACGTGCACGGGAGCCCTGAGAAAAATTTAACGGAAGATTAAGTACGAGATACGAGGAAGAGTTGCGAAAAAAGATTATGAAAAACTCTTCCTCCAAGACCACCTGAATGTTCACAGCATCTCTTGGTCCAGCGCTACTTGTCTTCTCTTTGTCTTTTTTTCTTCTGTCTTTAGTCCTCCCGGAGTCAATGGCGCGTATATTTTCCGGCGCGCGATACGTAGATCTGTGTCTACTTTGCAGGGTAGGCAATCGAGGGATGAAAAAAAAAAAGATAAAAAATAAAATGGAGAACGGTGGCGTTCTAGGCGAAAGCAGGCGTGCCGCAAGAAAAGGCTCTTGTCTTCTTACTTTGCATATAGCGAGTCGAGCAGGATTCCCCTTGCGGAAAAGCCAAGAAGGAAAGGGAGGAATTCAGTGGGTCTATAACGTTGGGCCATTTTGCCTTCGCATACTTGCGACACCCACGGTGATTTATTTTCGCGAGATTTGCACAATTTTATATTCCTTTCGCTTACACGACTGTCGCCTACACGACGCTACTAATTTCCTCCGGTTTTTTTCCCCTGGATCCTAGTTCTTTCTTCAGTTTTTTCCCCTAGACTCTGTTACGTTACGAATACCTACACGTTGAACAAAACGAATCGAGCTACTTGGTCCGCTTTCGTACGAAGATACCTTGTGCATCTTCCATATGGACCATAAGCATGAAAAGCTGTAAAAAGATACCAATAGATAAAAGTATGGATAAGAGCCCGGAGCACTTGAGGTTCTCGGGGAAAAAAAAACCCAGCCATGATCCGACAGCAGGGAAATTCCGAGATAAAAATTTATTTGAAAAGTGCAGCAACGTCTGTTTATCATCGCGAAGGAAAGAAATAAGGGTTGAAATGAGATACAGTGAGTATATTGAAAAAAAAATACAGATATTATGGCAAAGGGGTTGAGGGGTTAGGGGAAGGTGCTGAAATAGATTTTCCAAGGGGTAGAAAGTTCTCTCGGCCACTCCAAATGATTTTCCATCGTAATTTGGTCAATTAGTCGTTCGGATCTAAAATCAAAAAATCACTGCCAGCCAAAATCTATTTAGTCGAGCATGTGCGTAAACATGGCAAAAGCAGGAATGCGCCGCGCGGATCCCTTGTGGATTTGTAAATTAGCACGAAATTAATTACAGACTCTATTTAATAATTAAGATACACAGACGACTAATAACATTAGTCGTTGACTTTAGTTAGTCTATTATAACCGTCGAAGTAGTATTATCTCGATAGAAAAAAAAAAAAAAAGAAAAATACACAAAGTTGCTTTGCCTCATAATTTCTAATTCGCTATAATTACAAAAGATTTAATCCAAAATCCCACGAGCCGTGGCCGACATACAATTATCCATTCTAATGTAATAGCAGCTCGATAAAACTTTCTGGTAATTTCGCGAGTTAATCAAAGAGTTTAAGGACGCGATGTCCCAAGGCAAAAGTGTCAGCCGGTCGAAGAGACGGACCAAGTATATAGAAGTTTTCTGGTGTCGAAGATAATCAAGCAGAATGAAAGCAAAATGGATCGATAATAAAAACTTATTCGTTTCCTCGGTTATCCGCGGCTTTGACTGTAACGAGAAGAAAAAGACGGATGATCCGGATCGTATTTTTAGTGTATGGCTCTAGTGGCGTATATAGAGACGAACATATATATATATATATAAGAAGCAGCAAGCTTTTTCCGAAGGGATCGGTTCCCAAGTTACGAGCCATAACTTAATATTCCACGTGTAGAGACCAAAATCGTGGCTTCTTTCCGAATTCGTTTTTTATTTTCCTGAAAAAAAAATCCAAGATGACGTATCACGTGTGTGTGCCTCGATGACGTAATCGAGAGCGTTAACCTCCTTCTTAGTAAAGACCTCGTTCCGATATGAGAAGCTTTTCTTCTTACCTGTCGCAATTCTCTTTGCCTCTTTTCGTGTCGAGTGTCTGTTGGCTCATGGTAACTGCCAAAGGAGAGAGAGAGAGAGAGAGAGAGAGAGAGAGAGAGAGAGAGAGAGAGAGAGAGAGAGATTTGATATTTTTATGGAAATGATCGTAATATGGGCAAGTATTTGATTACTGAAAATTAAAGAAAAATATGTAAACTGTAGGTTTATGGTGTCCGGCAGAAATTTGCTTATCAGCGATTGCGTCACGATTTCAAGGTACAGAACGCAGCCGGAAGGCTCAGGGCATTACACGCTATGGAAAATAATAGAAATCCTTGTCGCGTCGTTGGAAATAATTAAAATATATGAAATGTGCATCGGATATGCTAAGCTTTGCCGGAAATAGAAAACGCATGTGTATTCCACCTCGTGTAACGCGCGGGAAAGGATATGGAGTTTATGAAATTGATGCAAATGTGGTCAATGCGTGAGGAACGTGCGAAGGATGGAAAATTTTGGCTTAAAATATTTTAAGATTTCGAAAAAAAATTAACCAACTGCATCTTACTTGCTCTCTTGTTTCGTTTTTGTACTGGCTGTACGTAAGAGTAAACTTTTTCTTTCACGAGCGGCAAAGTATGAATATGTTTGCTCGTAAACGTGTCGAAAGATTGAACGCGATCGTAAGTATTTATACAGGCAAAATGGATGGACGTTTTGGTGTAAAACGGGAAGATAGCGTAAACGAAGGAAAAGTCATGCGAGCGCGTCTTGAGGAGTTGGGAGATGCGTTATCGATATATAAAGCGATTGGTCGTTCAGGTAAAATCATAAAAATTGTAACTTCCCTGTACAGCAGTATCTCTACGCTTCTTTCCTTGCATCTCCTGTTTTCTTCGCACGTACGTCAGCCTCCTTGGTCCTCCCTTTTTACCTACGGTATACGGGTTTGTATGTTTTTGGACTTTGAAAAAAAAAGCTTGTCTACCTCATAAAAGCACCCTCCCTGTAAATTTCAAATCTGCAAATAGCAAATATTTGTTTTTCATTCGAACATTGAAAAATTCGTATTAAAGTCAACTGTCGTAAGAAAATGAAGAAGAAAAATTCGTAAGTTCATCTGACAGAAAATATTATTTTTGTATTATTTTTTATCCAATATTTTTTTTTTTTTAGAATCGCTCCGCTAAAAATTTTTCAAATATTATTTTCCCCCTTACGCCAGTGACGCCCGTACGCCAATCGAAATTTCCTAGCGAGGACATATTTTTTGCTTCTTCCCATCCACATTAAAGTCATCCAAAATGCGTACACGTTGTACGATACATAATGCACGTACGAGAGACAAAGGTGGCGGGAAGATAAGGCGAAAGTATTAGGCAATTCGTATCCCCGAATCCTGAGGACAATGGAGAACCGGTCGAGATCAGCCAGGAAAATGTGGGGCCGGTAGACATTGTTCGACCCTGAAAGACAAAATAATAACCCAGTGACGCGATAACGGCTAGACTGAACGAGAAAAGTGAGGGGGAAGGGTGTCGTTATACAATACGACACATGTATACACCAGAGAGAGAGAGAGAGAGAGAGAGAGAGAGAGAGAGAGAGAGAGAGAGAGAGAGAGAGAGTCACCAGCTGGAGGTCTGAAAAAAAAACAGAATAGAAAAATAAATAGCGTGAATACCGTCCGATAAGAAATCCAAATGATAACGATACAGACACAAAGATACACGATGGTGTCAGCGATACGATATCGTGATACCTGAGGGTTAATTTCACCTGAGGAAATCATTAGGGATATTAATGACTTGCCGTAGAATATACACGAGACGCGAAACAAAACGCCTCGTTACGCTATTCTCCGGTGGTCGGTGAAAAGCGCACGACCTGCCTCATAATTTAACGGATAATAAAGCACGTGGATGGCAACCTCATTAATATGTATTAATTAAAGGTCAGCAAGGATGTCGCAGGAGGTAAGGTCGAAAGTGCTGTCAAAGCTTGACAGAACTTTGGCTTTTTGGCTCGATGCGTAATTTAAAAAAAAAAAAAGAAAAAAATGAAAAAGAAATAAGCACCCAGGCAACAAGAGTCGGTTAAGCCGCAAATGAGAGTTTGCTATTTTTTTGGCCGTTAAGCTTCGGAGTTGCCTCAACTCCGGCATGTATGTGTTAGCTTGTAGCCCGTTATGTATCACGGGTAATCTTTTTGGGACGAGCGGTAATGGAGAATCGGACGAAGGGCAAAGGCGATGGGGCTTGGACGGTTATTTTGATGGTGGTAGAGGGGTATTAGGACGTGCAGCACGATCCTGCGGGCGAAATATTGTTGCGACGTTAAGGGTGTGTGCGATTTCTTTTTTAGGGGATGAAAAAGAAGGAAAGAAAAAAAATATTTCAAGACGATCCCGGGTCGACTCACGTATCACCGAGGACAAAAACGAAATCCCGAGTGGACATTTATTGGTTACCTACGGTGGCATTCGCGAAGTGCCACAAGGGACAGAGGCTGAGGGAGAGGGAGAGCGAGAGGAAAGTTCGAAAGGTGGAAACTGGAAAAGGGAAAGTCCGTAGGGAAAGGGCGAGAAAGTATCTTTGAGAATTCATGACGGAGAGACGTCGCTCCGGGACCAACGTGCGTCCGTATGAACGGCGTCAAAGAAGGGATGAAAAAAAAATTACTAGGAGGTTAGGCCAAGTATATTGAATTTTTCGAAAGTAACTTTAGAGTATCGATCGACCGAAAATAAAGTAACTTACGTTATTGCAATTTTTAGAGAAAAAATTGAATACCATATTTATTTACTTTTTTGTTCCCTTCCATAGGGACTTTTGTATTTACGTAAAATTTTGGATATATGGTAAAAAAAACTGGAGTCTAGCATCGATATCTTTAGCCATTAGGAATCTTTGATCCCTTGTTCTAGCCAGCGTAGGAATGCCATTTTTTTTTCTGTGCCGTACTATTGGCACCACTGCTGTTTTGCTCCTTACGCGACTATGTTTTCTCGAGACATCTTTATTATCAGAATTTCTTCAGTGCCCTCTGACCTCATCGTCAGTCAAGGGAACGTGGCAAGCGTACCCGAGCGAAATATATCGGAATCCTTTGATAAACGGAACAGTCAGGTTTACCTAGAAATCCTAGAAGACATCGAGGAACTCGAGGATATCGTAAAATCGACATATCGCCAGGATACGTGACACATTGTGCTTTACTTGTGAAGCAAAGAGGCTTTGTATTTCATGTATCACGTAGCCATTATCATTCTCTGGCGATCTCGTCGATAACCCACGTTTTTGGATGAAATAGTTATGAAAATAAATCTTTTTTTATTTTAATCGTAATACGAAAAATCATATGAGTAAAAGTGCTTGCGTTTCTGTATGCTTTATCGGTGTCAATTCAATGTTCAATTTTTTCTATAACCCAAAATAAAAAATTATCACGATACGCGTTTCATCTCCTAATCGAAAAGTTTCGATTAATTTTTATACAAAAGCCAAGTGATTCAGTAGGGTATTCACCGAATCAAGCCCTTGGAAAATGAACGCAATGGAGAGCCTGCACCCTTGCTCAAAACTACCCTATGCATTCGTGTGGTACTGGGGGGTCGTTTCTTGGACACATTGAGGAGATTTGTAAGAATCTTTCAAATAGGGAATCGATGTAATTTTTCTTGAACTGAATTCACAATCCTTGTGAATTTTATTTCGGCGTTGTTAACCCTTTGCGATAATCCACTCTAATTCGGTTATTTATCGATCCTATGGTAACCAAAAGTGGGTTCGATCTGCCACGTTACCGTTTTAACGGAAGGGTTGATGTGGGCTCGGCTTAATAATGTGGCAGGCGAGGGAACCGATCTTGCGCGAGGGTAACTGGCTAAGCTGGGTTTCCGGTTGAGCACGTACCGGTTGGTATTACTGTCTTCAAAATTACCAGCTTGAAGTATGGGTTGCGCGATATATCGTATTTAGCTGATAAGGGATTCACGTTAATTAGCTGGGAATAATTACGTGTGCGAAGACATTGGGAAAAATCGAGGGTGCGTTATTGGGATTACTTTGAAAATTTATTAACTTTTTTTTCACAGTTTCACACTAATTCTTCATACAAAAATTATCTTCCGTTTCTTAATAGCTACGTCACTGGCAACGATGGCGATTGGCTACGTTCGAAGAATCGTCCCTTTTTTTCCCCCCAAAAAAAAAAGTTCTTCGCAAGTATTCAAGAAGCTTTCACAGCACGATGCAAAAATAGTCGTCAACAATGATACTAGGACAATGGGATACTTTGACTTTGTGAAAAGCTCCCAGCCGCTTTCTCTGTCGTCTTGTGTCGGAGAAAAGAAGATGCGCTGAAAAAGAAATACTTGAAAAAATGTCATGTCTACACTCCAGTTTTTCATATTGGCAATTAACTAGAGTATCGCTGCTAATAGAAATTTTCATAACAACGAAAGAATCCTCTTAGCTCCATCTCGCTGAATCCTTTAATAATTCCATGTGTTTTTGCATAAAAAAGGATGAATTAAAAAAAACCAACATTTTACAATTCGCACAAAATCCGTGCACAAATTTCAGCCGCGTACTTAATATTTCACGAAATTTATTTATCGCCAAATACAATTTATTCACGATAAACCTAGATACATCGTTAATTAAAGTAGTAATGCGTATTTCCACGTGCTTAGTTTCCCTTTATATTAATTTCAGGTCAACTTGTTCCGTGTCAGGTGGGATCGTTCCACCTACCCTTCTGACCCTTAACAACCCTTAAGGTCGATTGTAGAAAAAGTAGCCCGAGGGGTACTTCGACGCGGACATTAATTCTATTGAGAAACTCGCATAGCTCGACGATAACGACTCGCAAGTCTTTTTTTAATGCTACTAAGGAAAAGTGCTCAAGTTTATTTACCCTGTCGTAAATAGAAAAAAAAAAAAAAAAAAGAAAGAAGAAACGAAAGCTTGAGAATTCTAAGTGAGGATTCACCGAACTTTGAAAAGTATCAGCTCCCGCCCCCATTGAAAGTGACTACCTTTTTCCTTAATCCAATATACGTAGACAGATGCAGAAGAAATCCAGCGATAAAGAGTCTTCCTGAAGATGTCAAAGTGCGATAACAGCTGGGCTCTTCCGAGCCACTTGCCAGTCCCACCTATAAAGATCTCAACCTTTTCTAACAACCTTCTAACACGCAGCTTGTGTCTTCACTGCCGTAAGAACTTTAACCTGCCTCGTGAGGTCACTAAACTTTTACAATTTATTTTTTTTTTTCTTTCTACCTCCCTATACATTGTCTCAGGTGAATATATACATATAACTTGCGTAGTGTCTATTCGATTCAACGATCGTATACAATGATTCAATTCACACCGAAAAAAGACTGTACATATATATTCCGCAACTGTAAAATCAGCCACTCGCGATTCAATGCGAAGAAAAGAGAAGAATCGAGTGAAAGGATAAAAACAATAAAAGCGAGATAAATTAAATAATTGAAATTTCCTATAAACGAGTCGATAGTCCAGATAGGACGTAAGAAATAATAAATATTCAGCTATCCGTCACAGCGATCAGCTTCGTCTCTCTCTCTCTCTCTCTCTCTTCGTTTGCCCGACGTGAAACGAATCGTTAAACTTATCCGCGCTAGCCGCTTCTTCCTGTTTGATAGGTTCGTGCGGTTTAGTCGTAAGCTTAGACGCAACCAACGGCCGGTTATCCTGGCGTTTTAGCTTCTGACATACTATAATAAACGCGGCGCGCACGAGCACGCGGCGCTTCCCACTGTTCGTCCTTTGGGTGCAGTCAGAGCAGCCAGAGCGTCGCGCTTTATCTGCGAGTGCAGCGCCGATGCGTCGTAACGGCGGCTTAAGGCCAGAACCATAACTCCTCACAGATTTCACGAGTGACGTGCAGTTATTGCGCAACACGCAGTTTCTTATCTGTATAATAAGCGGGCTCGAGGCTACACGGATATTTACGTTTTGAGACTGGATAAGCGCTGGATACGTGGAAGAGAAATTTCACGAGCTCCGGAGGTTTCACCCGAAGTGCCCTACGGCCTCCCACTCCCTCTCCCTCTCTCTCTCTCTCTCTCGATAAAATTTGTCTATATTTCATCTATGGTCCTCGGGGAGCTTCGCTCGAGAATCAAAAATATTAGGGTTACCCATATGTAACGTAATTTTTTGTTTCAAATTATTGAACAATCTATAAAGCAACGTTACTTCTGGGCACCCCTGATACATAACCCTCTATACACTACAGTCCCTCCCTCCTTCCCTCCCATCATACGAGCTCCCATTACGTGCTCTTGGCTCGGCGCGAGTACCGGTCAATAAAATGAAACTCAGTTCAATTGATAGGGGGTTGTCAATCGAAATCTCCCGCTACACTCGAGCACTTCGTGAATTGCCAATAATACAGATATACGGGGGCGCATTGGCTGGTAATCGTTGCCCGATAACGCCAGTGAAAAATGATGCTTCGGATACGAGACGCGTGAAAGACGCGCAGCATCCCTTAGCGAGGGGGGTGGGGGAAAATTTGAGAGAAGATGGATCATTCCGCGAGCATTCCTCTTGTGCATCGAGAGAGACAGCAGCTGGGAGGAATAATCGGAGGAGACGTAAAAAGGCGTGGTGGGGGAGGGGAGGAAGTGGCTGGAGCATGGGAGAAAAAGATACTTGGGAAGAGCACGCAGGCAAACAGAACGATACAGCGTCTCCACAATGGTGCGCTGTGGTAGACTGGGCGAAGAAATTCTCCGAGGCTTCGGCTAAGGGTGGAAATCATTTGAGGGGTGAGAATCGCGACTTTATAAAGATGAAAAAAAAAAAAACATTTCCATCGTATATCCAGGAGTGGGCTTTATTCACGCATCCCTCTGTAAAGAGCCGCCTACCCCTTGACTCTCTCTCAATCTCTTCCCCTCCCCCCTCCCCCTCCGAGCCAGGAACCACCAGGCACAACAGCCTCGCCCGGAAACTCGATCTTTCACGAGTACCGCGAGGCTAGAGCATTTATACCGCACAATAGTGCGTACAGCATCCCATCCAGAGATTCTGACTGACAAGGTAATCCTCGGAAGGCGAACCAGCACGAAACGCAGGAAAACTTTCTCTGAACGCTTTTCGCGAGTTTTTCGGCTGACTCCACCGGTCCATCTTCTTCTTCTCCCCCACCCCCCACAAATCTTCAACATTCCTATAAAGCACGAAAATACCTCATGGATTTGGACCCTACCTCGGTCATCCCTCCCAACCGTAGGGAAATCTCCAGCATCCACAGACAATTTTCAGCTGCAACCCCTATCGGCTATCTGCCTCCCCCAGTCTCGGTCACTCGATGAAATTTCAATCGCAGTCAATTTCAGTCAGTCGTGCCCTCCAGCATCTATCTAAAAGTCATCTGGCGTGTATCCAGAGTTCTCTTCGCGTGGTTATTTGACGCGGATGCTGCGGGGGTGTCTTTGCTGTTGGTATAGTATATCGAGGTAAACACTTTAAGCTCTTTAACGCAACAGGAACTTGGCTACGTGATAAATATGCATCGAAGCATCCCCACCTGCCGCCCCCCCCCCTCTCCCCCCAATTCCTTCGTCCCCCTCGGTTATCTTTCAGGAAACATGCTCCGATTCTCTGTACGTTTTTTTTTTTTTTTTTTTTTTTTTAATATTCGCATGCTCTCATCCCTCTACGCGTTTACATCGAGTTCTCGCTGAACGAATGTGCTTAAACTAACGTGGCCTTCGAGATTATTTTATACGTGCAGTTACTGTAGAACTAAAATCTATAGGTGTACGTTATACGGTATTTATATATATATATATATATATATGTGTCTCGGTATGTGCATATATCCGTATATATAGTAGCGATAGTACTACTGCTGACACATTTTATTTTCTTTCCCTGGAGTTACGAGTGTCGTTACTATTTACATATACATATATATATATATATATATATATATATATCTATGAATATAAGAGGTACCCGTTTTAGAACTGCGCAACTTTTCCGAGGGAATCATCCCCTTATTTACGGGACGCTACTAAATCTTTCATTTATACACTCAACTAGTTACTCACCCTAGCTTAAATGTGGAAAAGTTCGTCAAAAGCTTTTATTTAATAATTATTCGTATACCCGATCGTGAGACGTGCATAGAAATAGGATCTTATGAATAGGGATGACATTTCTGTTTAACTGTTCGACCCCTCCCACTCCCTCCACCCATAAGCCCGCAGCTACTAAACCACTGAGATTTCCCGATAATATTCAAATATGTAGGAGCACTATCGCAAAACAGGAAATAACGTAAACAGACTATATCTGAGTTACGAACTCGAATGAAACGAGCTGTAGATATGCATAGTTTGTAGAACTATTATGGGTGCATTCATTCGGAGCTTAACGTCGAGCAACCGAACGAGGTAGAGCATTATTGAGTTTCTGTTCGAGAAATAAATGCGAGGATAAATGAGAGAGGAAATGGGTTAGATGGAAGATGCTGAGGAATTGGGTAATTGATAAAAAGAAAAATGTTATCAGTGATAACAGATTTATCTGGGTTAACCGTTACACCGGTTGCTTCCTTGTTTACGATTTTTCCTGATTGCCAAGATGCTTTCGGGCTAGGTGAAAGCTCGCGAAGGAACCGCGAGACAAAACACGAGCGCAGGGTTGCCAAAACAAAGGCAAAGCTCTCTCTCTCTCTCTCTCTCTCTGGACTCAGGTAGGAATTTCAGTGTTTCGAAGAGACGAGTGGAGTGGAAGACAAGACCGAAGAGAAAGAGAGAGGGAAGATCCGGGAAAGGGGTACGGGTGACAAAGAGGTACCGAGGGAAATTTTTGTTTTTCATATTAAAAAAAGCTTCGTCCCAAATACCTGGATAGACCCAACCAAGTAATTTGAGCCGTTTTTGGAATTTTTTGAAAAAGTTTTTTTCATCTTGCTATGACGTCATCTCGTCCAATCAATGATAAAAATGACAAGTATTCCCTCTCTGCCGAATCGACGTGAGCTTCTTCGGGCAATATGGCCGCCGCGGGGGCGCACGAAACAAATGATGATAGACTTCGACCGGGTCCTTTGGGTGCCCGAGGACCTTCAGGCCTACGGGAAGATTCTGCGCCGCTGATCTTCCGTCATTTCTCCGAGACTTATGATACTGCGGGAACGTGGTGAATTTTAAGTAAACCACTTTTCCCGGTTCCCATATGCTCTTTCCTGTTCGCGAGGATAAATTTAACTTTTACGAGACCAAAAAGGCTGCTTGCTGGGGAAAAAACGAAAAGTTGGTAATATCGAAAGAGACGCGGTTCTTTGGTCGTAACGAATGACTGTATTAAGAATCGAGAGATATACCCTTCGAACGAGTGGTGGAAAGTTGAGGAAAAAAATTGCTAGACGCTTGAACAGAAATACTTTTAAAAAGTATCACGTATACGATTTACCCGTATCCTCTGTATGCTGCACGATATTTTTGTGCCTGATAAATTTTTATGTTTTTTTTTTTGTCTAAGGCAGAGAAAGTTGTAAGACCCGTTTAAAGGCTATTTAAGGTGCTTTTGACGTTTTAATAGAAAAAAAAATGAATTTATTTAATGTAACGTTAACGTTGGCTATCGAGAACGTCTGGTCACTTTGAGATATGAAATTTAGTTTGAGCTTAGAATTTTCTTGAAAAATGGTTGCCTAAATGGCTTACCTCCTGAATATGCCCACGCGGCTCACGAGGCAGAAACCTTGTATGCTGGATACGAAGCGGAAGGCACGGATAGAGAGGAACGAGTCGGATGTGAAATAGATAAGGCCGTTTCTGAGCCGTTACGCCGTTAGGGTATCTCGATAACGAAACCAAACAGCCAAACGCGAAATGCCCAACGGGCCGTAGCCTATATACGTATGTATGAGGACGAAACCATGCTTATAAAGAATTTTCGAAGTTTCCCTGGTTACTAAAAAGGAAATCGAATTCTCTCGCTAGAAAATTCTCTCTTCCAGAGAGCGAAGACTCTTGGGTATAGAATAGGACCCAGGTCTATCCTCTCTAGAAATCGGAAATTGCTTTCACCGCAACGACAGACTGGAACCTGTCTCTTACGTGAAATAATCTTTTTCTTTTTTTTATTATATATCTCAAGCCGTTGAATTCCAAATGTTTTTTGATAAGCAAATTTTTTGTACTATTATTTTTTTTTGAAAGACGTCTCTTTATAATACAAGAGGGTGAAAAGAAAATCTAAAAGGATCAGGGAAAACTACTTAAAAGGACTTCTTGAGGGATTTCATAGGCTCCCTTTAAGTGGTCGATGGAGAGACATTGGGATTGCTCGAAGGTTGAAAGGGGATGAAAATATCGGGGTCAAAGGGCAACTTTTATTCCTGCCACGAGCCACAATAACTGTCTAATAGGCAACCTGGTCTCAAGTTTTCGGCTATCCTCAGTCTCGAAATGAACTTCCTCTAGTCTATGGTTCAGGCTTTACTGCAAGTCCACGTAGCGCTAGGTCATCGGGTCAAAAAATTACAGCGACGAATAAAAAGGGAGGTCTAGAAGTGGGGGAAATACAGGAGACTTTAATCGAACCCTAATTCAAAGAGGCTTTACAGTCCCAACATGCCGATAAGAAAATCTTATTCTTATCTTCCTTATCTCTCGTCCCTTTCGTCATGGACACGTTGAACTTGATTTCGCGAACGATCTAGTCAAATCCCCTGATTAACGCAAGACTCTTTAACGGCAGTACGGAATCCTGTAATCTTTCATATTCAAAGTAAAATCCCAATAGGCACGTCGTTAATGACGTCAGCAAAGGTAAAGTGCCGAGGATCCACTAGCCGCTGAGCAGTGCGAGAAAAGAGCAAAAAGCAACCAAGGGAGAAAATGGCGTCGGAAAATGGATAAAACTAGAAAAACTTTTTAACAGTTACAGAGAGATAAAAGTTTACCTAGGAGATGACGCAGGAGCGCTCGGGAAGACCGGGAAGCCATTCGCATAATTCGTAAAGTGACAGAAAAGTTTTGACCTTAGAGCCGTCGTATGAATATTTGAAAATTCTAATCGCCCAAATTTCAAATTTCTAATCGCACGCCTCGCGTCGATCGAAAGAGTCCTAATTTCGTTTCTACTTGAGCAACGAACTGCCGTCACGGCCTGATAGGGTCGCAGTCGTTGACACAGCTTCCGGAAACGAAGGAGCTTAATTCTGGATATCATCCAGTGGCGATTTCATCCAGAGGAAGCCAAGCCGGCTTTACTCAACTAGGCATAACCGAACGCCGATTGGTCAGTTTACTCGCGTGACAGACGACGTTCACGCCGGATTTAACGTTTATCCCATAGTCGGTTGGACCCTCACACAGTTTAGCGTTGACGTGGGCGAATCCTATGCCGACCTACCTCCCGCGCCCTTTGACCCTCTTACCTGACACGTCTCTACCACCTTCTGGGAAACCGGCGAATAATCAGGCACCTCGAGTGACGCGAATCAAGAGCTCCGGCACTTCTCTATTTGGTTGGTCCAAATGCGAATAATTGTCTATCGCAGAGATATGCCTCCAAGAGAATCGATATGCTCCGTGTTGGATAGCAGATGCAGCGATGCACTATTGCAGCTGCAGCTGTTTATTGCCCGAGTGCATTATTCCGTCTACATGAATATGCTAAATACTTTGAACTGCATCGGACGTGGACACAGGGCTACGGTTTTCTTTGTTTTTAATTAATTTATTACAAACTTTTTCCAAATTATCTTTTCACTCTGCCAGTCTTCTGCTCGGGGGATGAATCTTCCCGAGGGAAAGTACCTTGAACTCTGAGCGATAACCTGTAGGGGTCGTACAGCAGGTATCTCTATAGAAACTGTTAAGGGTAAATCCGCCTACCCTTGTAACGATACGCATTCCTTACGCGAAGACATTGTATTACGTTATATCGGACCGAGCGACTATAACTTACGTCAGAATTTACCCGAATTTACCCCCTTGTCACCCTCGGTCGGGACCCTTGCGGAATTTACTACGGTATTTACCAAACTTCGATTTTTCTCTTCTTACCACTGGAGCTGCTCTGGGATACCTGGGTGCTTTTTCATTTTATTTTTTTATCTCTTTTTTTTTTCACCACCGCTAAAGCAACTCGCTCTGGGCTTAGTCGTAATGTGACGCAGTGCTGTTGGCTTAGAGGTCAAATTAAGCTTAGCTTGATGCATCGCAACAAAGAATTCCTTATCCTTATCTTGGTTCCCCAAAGACACCTGAGAGACCTCCTTCTCTACGACTAACAAAAAGTTTAACGCGCCCCTCGCGAAATGAGATTCTTCAGTACCAATTCGATCGATATCCCCCTTTAAAGATGATTTATTATCAGCATCCAAAATGGACCACCATCAATCCTCCCTTGCGTTACTCGACAGCATTAAAATTGTCTCAATATTTTCTCTCCGGCTTTCCAAGTAAGCTTTACCAGCTCTCGAAGACTCGGTGGATGCTGCAACTGGTACGGAACCCCTATTATAGCTACGGATATAAGTAGTCAAGTTACTCTCCGTTATAGACTCGAACCTTTATTATTTGCTTCTACGGTTGGCACGATCTGAAATTGACCGTAGGATCCGCATGCGAATTGCCGAATTTCATGAAGAAAGCGCAGCTTTATAAACCGGACGCGAAACTCGAATCCCTGTGGATCGTTCGAGCCCGTCTTCATTTTATTAAGGCCAAGAATACCCACGGCTATATCTGTATACAGTGCCTACGTACGTACGGCACCGGTAAACAACGCGAACCAGCGAGCTTTCCTGCAAGTTGGTAATCCTGTCAGGTAGACCAGGAAAGTAACGTCCTGCGCTGAAATACAGTCACTCGGGTGTGTACTGTGTACGTATTTATCGTGAAAATTCAAAATTCCAAAGGATCCGGGTGAAGAAACCCAAAAAGAAAGATAAATGGATAAGCAGCAGCGGTCGAGTCGTCCCATAGAAATATTATCAATGTAAGAGCGAAAAACGAAGAATTTACATCAAACGAATAAATTATCAATTTTCAGAACACTTATCCCGAAACAAAAATACATGACGTTTGTCCGTTATAACGTTCCCACGAATTTACATGAGAAACGGCGAAGCTGCAATGTGTATTTAGCCATTATTATTCCTGTACGTTGAATTGAGAATGAACCTTGTGTATTTTCTTTTTCTTTTTTTTTTTCAAAAAGAAATAATATCCATATTGCAATTTGCCGAGAACAACGTAAATTCACCCCGTCTACTTTCTCGAGTGCATTTGGCTCGACGCAGTATGCATTTCGTTGCAACTCGACACCTCTCGAAATTCCGTGGTCGCGTAATTACGCGAATTTTCATGTAATCACGAGAAAGCAGTGTGCAATTTTTGAATAATCCTCGAAAGTATTATTGCACTGTGAAAGTACGAGATAATTGCGTTGCCATCTATACAAAAAAAACACGTGAAATTGTTTTCCGCGATTAAGGAAACGTCAGGTGGCTTATGGGAAATGACCTGCATGGGGAAATAAAAAAAAATTTTAAACATCGATAAAAGAGTACAGTCCGTTCGAGCATGTTCCTTTAATACATACAAAGTCCTTTCGGATGACACGGAGTCGGTCGACCACGGACGTAGGAGCTTTCATATATGCATATATACATATAGAGAGAAAAGAGATGAGTACAATCGTGATAAAAAGTTTTCGTTATCCGAAACCATTTGCCCGTCGCTATATACTCGCTCAGTATTCAGTCGGTAGAAACATGCGGGATCCTTGATGGCATTCAGGATATCCTTTGGAATATCGAAAAGGTGTCCTTTGTAAGAGGTTAGGTATGTACCTTACTGGCTGTATACATAGGTATGCCTGAACTCCGAATAAATGTATACCGAGAGCGGAGGGACTTTGACGGGACAGTTACAAGATGGCAATCAATTATTTCTCAAGAAGCTTTCGACCATCCCCTTTTCAAATTTCACCCTAACTTTCCTCACTTGGTTTTCTCTTTTCTTGCTCTCACTGTCCCTACCTCTGAATCTGTACGTGTCTGTGCGTGTCTCTCGGAGAGGTGCAGCTTCAAAGTTCACATCCCCCTCCACCTCCTCCCGCCCATGTTGGACCCATTAGGATAAATTTAGTCCTAGATTAATATTAATGGTCTCTCCGTGGAACCCATAGTCCTTGGACCTAAGCTAGAAACCGATGGAAGCTTCAGAAGTAAACCAGCAACCCATAGGGGTTGAACTATAACCCCCCTGGAGAAAAGCAACCCCTTTTTTCTGCAAAGGAAAAAAATTTTCTTACAATTCTTCATTAAAATCTTGTTTTTTTTTCGGGAAAAGATTAACTGCTCGTTACTGTAACCAATGCCTTATTTTTTTTTTAATTCGAATTGTCCGATAACCTTCCCCTCCCCACTACTGATCAACGCGAATCTTTTTTTCGATCCCCGGAGAATTTGACTTATCGGATTTAACGGGGTAAGAGTTCGAAGTCAATGGTCCAGTAAAGATAAAAAAGTATCTGCGGCTAAAAGGAGGACGAATTAATTCTAATCGACGTAGCTAAACGGTACGAGCAAGACAATGGTATTGTGTCCTTAGCGAAAGGAAGTTCTGCTTTAAGCTAAGCTACCGAATGCTGTAATTGTCCTCGAGTCATCTCGTTACTCGCCAAGGTGGCTTAATCTCCCGCAATTACTCTTACGTTATTACGTATTCTGGACACCAACTAAGTTTCACGTCTATTGCCGTCATCGTTCTTGAAAAAAAAGACACTTTAATTCTCTGGTTTCATGGTCGAAGAGATGCGGGAACTCTCTTAAGGCTTTAAGTCGGATAACGTGTAATCTGTGAGAGACAAAAAAAAATGGTTGAGTCGAAAAGTTCTTTTTTTCAAGTCGTGTGACACGTTACTGGAATGTTAATGAGCATACACGATACACTTATCGAGAGCTTCGAGTTTTTCAAAATAAATCTATTCGCGTGTACCAAATTGCATATCTAATATCTAAAAAAGTAGCTCTCGTTCGACGAGAACATTTTATCCTGGAAGAAGGAAAAAAATTTCCCGCGGGACACAAGGATGGTGCCTAAAGATGGGACGCGAAGCTTATCCGAATGCCGTTGAAATTTGCACCCCTTTGACAGGAGGCTTGGATCCGGGCCAAGAATAAATCTGCTATTCGATTCGACACTTTCCAGCAAATACTTTTCTCCAATCGCGGTTAGCCTTTACCGCTTTCTGGCACCCCCTCCCCCCCCCCTCCCCCCCTTGGCCCCTCTACCCTTCGTCACTGAACGAGGAATCAATTGACTGGCGAGTGGCAACGCGAGAGATAGAAAAATTCAAATTTTCAAATTCTACCAGCAACTCGCGCAATCGGATCCCACAGAGCCAACGAAAATACGAAGGAAATCCGCGATTTCTCCTATCGCCATTCGCTGTCGGCTTCGATGCAATTCCGTCGGCATTGTTAATCCTTTGATACCCTAACCTTACCCTGCACCTGTACGACACCGCCGTCGTTCGATTCCTTTGAGACTTACGAAGGACGATCGATCACTTATTCATCGAATCACCGGGATCAATGTAAAGAGCCCCTCCCCTCTCTCCCCTGCTACCGGGAAGTAAGTGTATCCGCTCCTGGAAATGCAAATGTATTATTAGACAGATCCTGAGGTGACGTCACTGTAGGGACAACGATGGGACGTCAGCCCTTTTCCAAGTGCTTGACAGTAGCCAGCCCTTTGCCCAGAGCCACGTAGAGAACGCAGGAGGTAGAACGCTTCGCGTTGCTGTCTGCGCGAGACATTCCATTATCCCGGACCCCCGTGAAACCCATGTGCACTTTCGAGAAAGGAGCTCAAGGGATGGAGGAGACAGGGGAAGGTAGCTTTTTCAAAATCGAAAAACTTTACTCTCGCATTCTCTCACGGCCTTCCGGGGGATCAAGGTCGAGAATGGATTTTTGACAATTTTTTAGGGTTTTTTTTTTTAGGGAATCAAACCAAAAAAGCTCACGGCTGATCTCGATCATCCAAGATCCGATGTGTTTTTGGAAGATTTTCTAAGTACCGTTACGTCTATAGATATATAGCGTGAGGTTGCGAGGGTGCAGATATTTACGCGACGATGCGCGAGGACTTTTTGTAGGAGTAATAAAAAATATATGTGACGTCATGAACGGAAGTCTCGTCGTTCCATCCGGTGAAATGCTGATCTCACCCTCCCTACCCGTCAGTCTGTCCAGCAACATTATATTTCTGCCGGTCGTACCTGTATCGTTTTACAACTTCCCAGCCAACCCCCCCGCTCCCCCCGATCCCACCGAGGTATAACGGGTGTAAAATGAAGTTTCGCACCGGCGAAACGCCTGTCTCGAAATCATCCCTTAACGAACAATGTCGGGGTCGCTCGGCTGTCTTCCTCGTACAATGGCCGAGGCACCAGAACCATCGGCGTTTGTCACGTATAACAAAAGGGATTTTTCAGCGGCTCAGAAATCCCGAAACAAAAACGCTCTTGTCACGGGAAACTTTTTTTTTCTTCTTTTCTACGGTTCGCCGCCGATATATTCGTTACTGTCAGGTGTCTCCGTCTCGCGTCAGGAATTGCTATATTTTTTTTCAGGTTTCCACGTCGCAGAGCGATCGACGTTGACTATTCGAAATTAATGATTTCACCTGAAAAACTTTATAAGGAAATTCGCATGGTGTCCACCTTTATAACGTATCCGAAATTCCATGTGAAATTTATATACGTAACGTTAAGTTTAGCATAATTTCTCATTTCCCGACGAATTACCTCGGCGAAGAGAATTAAACTTTCCCGAGCCAAAAGCCCGGCACGGAGTGTGACCCGAGGACCCAGAAGTAACGAGAAGACGAAAGAAAATGTTGGTTAACCAAGAGTAAAATCTTAGCCACATAATTCTGTTTCCTCTTGTTTCAGGAAACGTATTCGTGATAGCCGCCATTCTGCTCGAGAGGAATCTTCAGAGCGTAGCAAATTATCTGATCCTTTCGTTAGCGGTTGCCGATCTGCTGGTCGCCTGTCTCGTGATGCCGCTGGGTAAGTTCAAGCGTATTTACGTGCCTTTACAGTGCCGAGTTCGCGCGCGTCTTTGTACTGGAGAAAAAAGATGAAAAAAAAAAGTCTTGTCGTTGAATGAGAATCGAAGCCGTTTTAGTGTGACGTTCTTGACAGGAGCCGTGTACGAGGTGTCCCACGAGTGGGCTTTGGGTCCTGAGCTCTGCGACATGTGGACGAGCAGCGACGTCCTTTGCTGCACAGCATCCATCTTACATCTCGTGGCCATTGCTTTGGACAGGTCAGTCGAGATATCGGTCGAACCTATCTTTCATTTCCTCTTTCCGTCTCCTTGGGTTCTTTCGTCCCGACCTAACCTATCCAAAGAGCGCCAGATGAAATTCTCTTGAATTCGCTCCGCGGCGACCGTCTCTTTAGCATCGTACGTACGTACGTTGATTGCAGTATGCACGGTTCCTCTGTGACGTCTGCCGGACGTTGCCCTGATACATAATGGCTACGTTTGTCATCTCCGCTCGGAGTGCCGTTACGTTCTCGAGGTCTTTTAAAACGGAAACGTAAGTGGAATTCACGCTGGTCGTGACTGGCCTTAGAAAATGCTCACTGAAAGTAGCACCGAGTACCAATATATACAACGTGTAATATGTTAGTACTTTGCAACTTTCCAGAGCTAAATGTACGGGCGGTCATAATTCATGAACTCTTAACAACCCTTAAGGAATTTCAACGTTACGTTTACAAGGAAGGAAATATATTATTATTACTTTTTAATTCGCTACGAGACACCAATAACTTTTGAGTTTCTTGTTGGATCCAGAAAAATCTACCAGATGGCGCTGTCGAGCACCTGCGGTAGTTTCGGTAGATTCCGCTAGGAGGCTTGGAACGAAAATTCGTTAAATTATCTACGATCTTTGGGTTCCTTACTGGCGTTTATATTGACACGGGTCAGAAGGGTCAATAATGACGTTTTCTACATATTAATTGGATTGATGTTTATAACTGATATCGATATTGATAACTGCATACGCATCTGCTGTAGCATATATGTTTATATATATGAACAAATATTGACAACGGCTAGGAACCTTCGGTGTAAAGTTATGAGATATTGCTAGCATTCCTGCCCTAAAGTATTTCGAACCAAGTGGGTGCACGTTCGTATGTCCACATATTCAAAATACATAACCCAGTTCTGTATTCACAAAGTGTTTGGCAACATGACACAGCAACGATATAGACTATTGGAATGTATTTCAATACCAGTTCTAGACATACCATACGAATATGCATATACGGAAAAATAAAAAGTACCGAATTCGGTTCGAGTTAGGAAAACTATCTCAACATGGGATTTACGCGGTCAGCGAACTGAATGCCTTTGGGAAACTGTTTCACTGGAAAGTTTCGTGATAGTGAATCCAAATATCGTACACCGAATTTTCGACGTGTCATTGCGTACGTGCGTGTGCATGATAAAAATTGGTACCTTGTTAGATTAGAAAAAAAAAAAAAAAAAAAGAAAAATTCACTTCCCTATCTCGGGACAATATCAAAATTAAAAACTAGTCTGAGTTATGGAACAATTTGTCGGTTCTAACGGAAATGGGTATTGACATTTTTGAAATGGAAAATATCCTACACCCCTTCGATCTCCCCCCACCACCCTTTACCAGACAAGCCACTCTCACCCCTTCTTCTCATTCTCCCGCGTCTACGCGCGCATTATTTATGGGCTGCAACTTCGATTCCAGCTTCGAATCTTCAAGTTCAGTGCACTTTTCCACTTTGATCGAGAACCGTGAACGATAACTTAAGGGCTTTGTCCTCTGCATTGCTCTACGGCCATACGGGGATATCGCGATATCTTTCTCCCAGCTTTTGTTTTTCCTCGACCAACGGATAAATAACATTTATGTTTCTGTACCAGAGATTTACACAGAACAGGGTTATCACCTTTTTCATATACCAGATTATTCGGCACAGCGAACCAGAGTACTATTTCAAGAGCGAAGTACCATCTTCGGAGTTCCGTGAAAAATACGCCTCGAGCCATTCCGGTTCACCTTTCCCCTCTTTCGTCTAGGTCCACGCCGTCGGGATATTGAGGTTTGCTGAAAAGGAAATTATATTGGTTGCGAGGGACTGGCTCCCTCGAGCGTAAATCCCAAGACGTTACGCTTCTGTTCGTAGCACGTGACCTTAATTGCATAATTACCCTTTTCCTTACGCCTTGGACCGTTATGGCCGCGCCGTCGTTATTATAACGTCCAATGTAATTCGGGGAGGGAGAACGGGTAGGTGCTGCCATTTTTCACAGTGGACCACGGATTACACGCTTGGTCGAGCGGGAGAATTAATTTAGAAGTTCGCGGCATTAAATGATCTTGCTCGCACGGACTGTACAGGGATTTGCATAAGGAGGACTGATAAAATATCATAGATTCGGTTGAATTTATTACGATAGGCTTTTTTCTCCTGCGTCAAGTTACGTCGGGTGACGTTAGGTCGGTCCTTAACCGATGAATGACTCGCACGAGCAATAAGCAGCCAATGAGCCGAACCAGAGAATATCTCGCTCAATTAACTCGACAAGGAAACGTGTTGCACGATTTAACGTGCGTTTTTCAAATGCTCTTTATACACAGAGAGAGACGAACGATGACAAAGCCATCCCGTCTGGATAAGTAGAAGCGTATAGGATGCGTACAAGGATGTGTGTGTGTGTGTAAAAAAAATTGGCATACAGCATGGCGAATACACGGGGAGGAAAAATTAAATAATAAAAATGGTTGCGTCACCTGTCCTGTAGTAATTTAGGTGGTTGCTAAGAGTGCGCGATGTCGGCTGCTGTTATCGGCGTGAATTTAGCCATGAATCATAGCCCATGCAATGATAAAAGTTACGAATGCGCGTAATTATGAAATATGGGAATTTGTGGTTTCGGTGAAAAAGAAAAGGGAAGGGGGGGGGAGGTACGAAGCTTTTTAACGGCGTAGGAGTGAAAGGGGTAAATAGTGAAAAATAAAGTTAAAGGGGTAAACGAAGGAGCTATGACGCGCTCGAGACTCTCCGAGTGGATTAAACCGAATGATAAATCAGCTGCGACTATTTTTCTCTCCTCTGATTTTAGCTTTTTTCTCGCGTGCCAAGGGGATTCTGGGTTGTTTTCATGGGAATCCGACTCGGACGATTTTATGCGCGCTGTGGGAAAACAGGGCGAGTGTATACATTAATTTTGAATTCTCTAACGAGTCTTTATTATATATGTGTGTCGGCTGTTGGCTTAATTAGAAAAGTTTTTTTTAACTGCTGGATTTCTAGAAATATTAACGTTAATAAATCTGGCTGATAATAATTTTTTCATAATCTTAAACAATACACGGAGTGGGTGAAAGGTGGTCGGAACGGAAATCCATGCTGGTTAATTTCAGTTACTCGGTACGGCTGGTTACCCTGAGTTTAACAAAGAGAAGGATGAAGTTTCGTTGTAAAAACTTACTAAAATGTCAGATTCGTAACACGTCAGAAACGAGACCCGAGGCAAGTTCAGTTTTAAGCTGCTTCGTCAAGACGACCGTAAGTCTTCTTACTCTGTCAGAAGGGTGGAAGACTCATCAGCCGAGACACCTAATTAGGAAAAGGTAAAAAGGTCAATTTTCTTAGCGATACTTTATTAACGTAAAATTTTCTATCTTACTCTTTCTCTCTCTCTCTCTCTCTCTCTCTCTCTCTCTCTCTCTCTCTCTCTCTCTCTTACCTATTATCTCGATTTATCCTTCGGAGAAAACGCGAAGATCTTCTCAGCCTCGAAATCCCCTTATCAAAGTTCTTCGGAGAAACTATGGCAAGTGATTAGTCAAGTTTTACGTAATCTATGAAATATTTGAGACTCGTGATGAATAAAAAAGAAAAGGTAATACCCTGTTGTCACCGTGGCAAATTAAATAATCATATGTCGTCTCGACTATTTGTTTATCTAAAAAATGGGATCTTCAAAGTTCCTTCTAGTTTCCTCTGATGACTCTTTCCAGGGGGTTTGGTGGGGGAGAGGTTTAACTCTTGGCTGCTTATGGCTTCTGGTTGACCATTCGCAGACGGTCGTTTACATGATGGCTCCCGCGAGAGTCTTGATGGCTCCTGAAAGGGCTATTTCCAGTATCGTCGTTACGCCGTCTGCGCCAGCAAGCCGATAAGAGTCTGACCGCTCTTTCTGCCTGATAATCCTCCGGACGCTATTACAGCAGAATCGATTATCTATTTCTTTAGAATTGCACATTTACCGCGTAAACTTTGCACGGGACTTCCGGAGGTCTCGCGTCATTCCGGTATAAGTGTGACGCGAAATGAGAAACGCTCGGTCGGTAACAAAGGAATTCGTATCGCGCGTACAATCTGCAGGCCGACTGACGGTAAAGTAGGGACAGGGAGAAATTTTCGTGCACGACTCCCGAGAGGGCAATTCTTAGTGTTAGTTTCATTGGAGTGCGTTTCTTCGCGAAATAAACCAAGAAAGAGGCCCATTGGAGCTCAGAGCGAGAAGCACCGAAGGGACCGAAACCGGCGGAAAGGAGGACGGGGACAACTTGCGTTCCTTTACCTTGAAAAAGTTTTACTTGGCTCTTATGAGTTTTGGCGAGTCGCTACGTGAATACAGCAGTCATGCGTCTTGACGTGACAAGAGGAAGGAAACGAGATACGTCTGCGTGGGAAAAAGAAAATGGAGAATCTTCTCTACGAGGAAAAGTAACGTTAGAGGAAATAACGAAATGTTATATGGTTTAGGGGGCAGGCAACAAAAATAGCCTTAGATATTATTTATCTATTTTTATCTTGATCGCATTTATTCTTTGAATATTTTTCTTTGTCCCTGTCGCTCTTTCTCTCCTTCTCTCTCTTTCTCTATCTCCCTCTTCCTCTGTCTACTTTCACCTTGGATGGATGCTGCAGTGTGTGTACGCAGATAAGATGTTTGCAAGAGCATTTCGAGAGCGAAACGCACCAGAGCTTCCTCAAAGAGCAGTGCTCGAGGATCGGGTGAGACAGAAAATGGATGTGAAAAAGAGAGCGAGAGAGATAGAGAGAAAGAAAACAAAAAAAAAATGTAGAGTCGACTCACTGAGAAATTTGCATAAGATAATGGAAAAACGGGAATAGTTTCTGCACATATATACGCATATATACATACTACGACTGCATGTAATACATATGTGTAACGAGACTCGTGGTTCTGCAAGCAATTCGACACGTACTACTGTAACACGGTACCAAGCTAAGTACACGCGCGAATGTCCGGACGGGACTTTAGACAGTCCGTAAATGTCTAGAGGGACTACCCCAGGGGACGTTAGCCTTAAGGAAAAGCCAAATAGAAAGAATATTAATGAAAATTCTAGTGGTCTAGTATTCCCCGGGGATAGATGTCTACTAGATTAAGTTATACTTATCTAAATCAGCCTCTTGGCGCGAAAGCACCCCTAATGTCTCCTACGAAGATACCTCATGAATATTACAACCGAATTAAATTAACAAAACCCTTAAAAAGATACGCTCGAGAGTTAAAATCATTGTAAGAACCCTCGCAGTGCTTATTCGCCATGAAGAAAAAAAAAAATGCATTTTCCTTACTCTCTACGCGATACCAAAGACAGGGGCCCAAGTTTCCTTGCTACCGATCGACAGTCGATTTTCGATTGCAATAAAAAATAAACAACTATCGACAGTCGCCCATTTTCATAAGTAATTTACGTGTTTGCTCGAACTTACGATTTCCTACGTAAGAACTGGCTACAGGCTAAAACTCAGGAGCCGATAATTACGTAAGACGAGGGTGCGGCCAGGCGTAACGACACGAGGTAGAATTATCAAAGGTTTGGCTTTTTCAAGCCTCGCGTTATCACGCCTATCCGAAAGCCACGTAACCACCCTCAGGATTACAGTACTTTTCTAATTTCCCTTAAACTTTCGTTCAGTGTATATATTTCGATTAGATCGGCCACTCCGTTACTCCGTTCTTTCTTATCGTGACTCCCTCGGCTAACAACCCCGGATTTAACGATTCCCAAGTCCGCAGTCCGACTACATTGCACTTCCGGTGCAATAGGGCGCAGCGTGCAATAGGCGCGGTGTGTATGTATCGCGAGCCAAAGAGAAAATTGCAGCCTGCACGAGTAGAACGAGACTACGAGTTGCCTCGTAATTCTTTGAGAAGTCGGAGTCGGTCGACAAGCATTAGGGTGGCTGGGGGTGGCTGGGGGTGGGAGGGGGAGATACGTCAGCGATTTCATTGTCTCAGGTAAAGCCTCGTGACACGTGGCGCCTCCGAAGGGACGCGCCCACCCCCTGTCTTCGAAGTCTCGACGACGCCTGCTGGCGTCCTACTTGTTTCGCACAGTGCAGGGGGTGGGGAGGATGGACGGGAGCACTGAGGGTCGCAAAAGGAAAAAGTATCCGACGTAGGTTCGAACGTTAAATTTTAGCCGATTTAGACATTTTTTCGTCAAAAGTAAAGTTACGACTGGATGATCGATTTTGAACTTAATTTTGAAAATCCAAATTTAATACTATAACGTGTGAAAGGTTGTAAGTCACTTTACATAACCCCATGTTACCGAACGTCTTAGGAACGAAAGCATTCAGGACCCGTAGATTTTCTGTGTTGTATAAAAATTTGATGAACGATGCAGAGTCCGAAGATAAGAAAAAAAAAATGATAAAAAATCCATACAGTTAATTCACATCGGTCGTAAATTTTTCACTGATCCATCGACTATCTCTTCTTTGAGTTACTAGGAAAAACACGAGTCCCAGAGACCGGTCTCCCTTTTCCTCATTTCTTTCTTCTCTTTTTTCTTTATCAAACACACACACACACATATATATATATAGCTTACGTTCCAAAGTACTTAGAAACTGCAATCGATTCCGGATAATGGATAGGAACCCAATGGAATTATCGAGCGATTATGAAAGAGGCGACTTGGTACGATGGAAGTAGCATTAAAACTAAGGGATGAAAGTAGACAAACGATAGAGGCTCGTTGAAGCATCGGAAAGGGTCAGTCGGTTGATTTGAAGAACCCTTCTCCGGGTTGGACCAATAGAGTCGAATTAAGGTCATTGAATTCAGTCGTGGATAAAACAAATAGAAGAAGAAAAAAAAAATTATTTCCTACCGAAGAGACACAGGAGCCAGGTGGGGGACGAGAGGCTGGAAGAGAGGGGAGGCAGGGTGGAGGAAGGTAGGAGAAGAAGAAAAGAAAAAGTTTTTCAAGCGGGATAAAAAGTTGTCCGATGTGCAACCGTATCGCAGATACGTGTCACGCGTGTGCGCGAAGCGTAAATACGTAGAATTCGCGAGGAATGAAAGGCCGGAGGGCGTCAGGTTAAAAATTCCAAAATGTCCCGCTGGCTGAACGTTAATCGCGAATCGCGCCAGTTGCGAACACGCTGCGTCGAAATTCATTAGAGCCACGTCAAACGAGGGATTTAACGAAAGCTCTTCGTTTTTATGTTCCTTTCTATTCCCGTTCACCCCTTTTTTTTCTCACGCGCGTATATATATATATATATATGCAAGTACATGCTTTATGGAACGTGCACCCATACTGTTAAAGAAATATAGGATACCGCTGGTATCGACGTAATCTTCAAAGCGACTGTACGACATAAATCCCAAGGGACCATAATCGTGCGAAAGACAAGGAGAAGAGATTAAAGATGCATAGGAGGATGGCGAAGACAGTGTCCGTGGGATGCGAAACGGGAGACGAATTTCAGTGAGAGGGTCGAGGGGTCTTTTATATATATATATGTGTATAAGGGAAGGTGCGTAAGGGATGATCACGATGGTTTTTGATCTCAGCCACGGATAATCAGAGCGAAGGTAAATCGATTAGCAAAGTCCAAATCGAAATCCAATCTAGCCACGAGTCGAGAATAGAGATGGCATTAGTGGGAGACGTTTCGGTACCTTCGGAGTACCCTGGAATAAAAGCGCTCTCGGAGGGATGCTGCGGGGTGCTCGGTCCGTCGGTCTCTACGTTGGGTTAGGTTTAATCGGGCGAAAGCGAAGGAACAGCCGTGCGGTATTCTGCGGCTAGAGAATGTGAAATGTCGATTGGAAGACTGCTGGGACGTAAAAGGCTACCAGTAAATGCAATCAAACCTTTCGATCCCCCATACCGAGAACGCCGAACCCTCCTCTCGCTAAGACGCAACCCTTACGCCTGCGAAGTTCATCTCTCTGCCGTCCTACCCTCTTCCGAGCGTTCGCGTCTCTGGCACCTTCTGGCCCTCGTTACTTCGATTCCATTTGTATTCCTTGGAACGGACATTGGCAATGCGACCTAGAAGAGAGTCGAGATCAGTCTTGGGTACGTGTTATTTTTATGAAATCCTGTACCTTGGTACCGGCTGATCAAGGGATGCTGGGTTGGACCGAGGTAGACGAAGTCAGTTGACTTTTCATCGGGGTAAATTTTTTAAATTGATTTCTTAAAGTTTCTATCAGTCCTGTCTTGGTCCACAGGTACTGGGCTGTGACCAACATCGATTATATTCATCACAGAACTGGACGAAGAATCGGACTGATGATCGCTGTGGTCTGGCTGGTGGCTTTTCTCGTGTGCATCGCTCCCCTGCTGGGCTGGAAAGATCAGCATTGGGAGATGAGGGTGATACAGGAGAAGTTTTGTCTCGTCAGTCAAGATGTTGGATATCAGGTTGGTCCAGTGATCAAAATGCAGATGACATTGTGTGAATTTCCTCCCGGACTGGTCTGCATAGATTTCGAAGATTCGCCGTCTGATTGCATAAATTTCACGGATACTTTGATATCACCAATTGCAACGATGCCACAACAGTTCCAGACGGCACTGACGTTTTCCGAATATAGGGCGTTCGTTAAGAGTTTCCGCTAATTGACCTCATTCACTTTTCAAACTTTCTACAGTCACTTGCAAAAGTTCAGGGCGCAACGCGCGCGCCCAAGCTGGGCAAACAGTTTCTACGCTACTAAAGAGTTGGAGAAATCGTGTCCCGCATTCAAATTCCCTCGCGAACGCCTGACAGGAGTATGAACAAAGCATTTTGCAATTGTTTGCGCAATACGCAATATTCCATTTAACGTTCGTCGTCAATCGACCGGAGAAGCTGGGAGTGACGTTTTTTTAAATATCTTTTATGCCTTTGTTCAAATATGGCGGCGATTTTTAAAAACAAAACTCCTCGTGCCGTTCAACGTTTTTCTTAATGCAATGACATTTTGGTAGATCGATACGATATAACCTAAAAGTCTACGTTGAAGATTTTAAATTACGCGCGTTAAAAATTTATATGATAACTTATTAAATTAACACGTCAAATTATCCAGTAATTACTGCAATTTCCACGTTAACAATATACGCGGTGACTCGCGACTTAATATTCTTTTATAAACAGTCGAGTCCTGAAATACGAAAGACCGTAGTTTCCACGAACGGGGTATACAGTGACCGTCCTATTCACCTTTTCACAGTGCATTATTGTAAGAGCCAGCGTGGCACGTGAACAATTAGACATCGGTCATTGTTACTTTATAACAACAATGCCCATCGTGGTTAGCGGCTATTAATATAAATTAATGCCCGAGTCTCATATAGGTTCACCTTTCTATATAATTGCGCAATAAGAATAATTTAAAAAAAAAATAATAATAACAGCAACAGCTAAACTCGATTAAACTTAGTTATTTCTTGACGCAGATATTCGCCACGATATCATCCTTCTACCTGCCTCTCTTGGTCATCTTGATCCTTTACTGGAGGATATATCAAACTGCGAGAAAGCGCATCAGGAGACGAGTGGGACAGCCAGCGAACGCACCGCAAGGTCCTTAAAAAAAGAAGATAAATAATTAATCAATTAATTCAATTCGGTATTGATTTATTGGATATTTAAAAAAATAATAATTAAATATCACAATGTAATTTGTAGGAACTATAAAGACCATGGGAGGTGCACCACCGAGACCAATAGGAAGCAGCCATGCCGTTGGTGGAGCACTGGCCCAGGCACAGACTTCCGGTGGAATTGCTGCGGCAGTTGTCGCTGTAATAGGAAGACCGTTGCCGACGATATCCGGTAAACATGAATTCCGTTCTATAAAACAGACAGTTCCAATTCCATGGTGTTTCGCGGTAACCAACTGTGGCGACTGTCTTGGTACTGAAACTCCGAGAAGGAATTAATAATGGACACTGGCCTGTTTTTCTTACCGCGCTGGTAGAAGCTGTTAAGCTGGTAGAATAGGTACCGGTCTTTCCATGACTGTTTTTATTGGGACGCGATGCAGCTTGGACTGGAAAATGAACTAAAAATTTTAGAAGATAGTATATATATAGATTATGGAATTAAGTTTAGATGCGTATGCAGCATCCTTGGCGCGTTAACTGCGATTCAGAGATCCTTCGAATGCGTTCTGTATTAATTTACCTAAAAGCAAAAAAAAATTTTGTTCGCTAGACCCGCCATTGCTACCTTGTTTAGAATTTAATTATCGCTTTATTTTTAACGACACTTTGAGAACCACCCTAAAGGCTCGTCTCGGCTCCCGTCGCGCGGGGAGGAAGGGGTTACGTCGGTTAGAGAGAGAAATTTTATCGCGTTACGGCATTACGGGAAATTGCATTTGTCGGCGAATAATGGTGCGGTCGTCGTTTGCAGCATCGACGGGTAACCGGTTTAATAAAGCGTGGGGAGATACCGGAGGAAAGCTCCATTCAATGTGAAGCCCATGAATACGAGAGGACGAGACAGGAGACGAATTAAAATAATAGAATAAATTAGCCAAAAATTACTAAACCCGACCGAGAGTGTCAAAAGTAAATACTAAATAATAATGAAGACGACACGTGGCGTCGTGTGAACTTTTGTCATTTATTTTTAGAAACAACCACGGCCTTCACGACAGTCAGCTCGACGAACACGTCACCGGAGAAGACGTCCTATCACAACGGCCTGGAAGCCGACCCACCGACGTCGGAAGCGTCGCCCAGGCCGCCGGTTTCACGAAGGAAAAAAATTGCGGCAGATTCGAAACGCGAGCGAAAAGCCGCCAAGACACTGGCCATCATTACCGGTGCGTTTGTCGTCTGCTGGCTTCCATTTTTCGTCGTTGCGATTCTACTTCCGGTCTGCAAGACGTGCCATATCAACAACTACCTTGTGGCCTTCTTTCAGTGGCTCGGGTGAGTCTCAGAGGAAACGACGAATAACCGTATTCGAAACCACCGGAATTTACTGTTACCGTACTATCAACGACCTACCGATGACCTTTCGAACGCAAAGGACTGCGTTTAAAATCTCTCTGTCCGATAATAATTGGGAGTATCGAGAATCTCATTGTGTTTCAGGTACTTCAATTCCACCCTGAATCCTGCGATCTATACGGTATTCTCGCCAGAATTCAGAAACGCTTTCAAGAAGCTCCTGTGCAGACGACGAAGAAGCGTGGGAAGAAGAATGGGGGTGCGCCATTATATGTAGGAGTGGGTTTAGGGTGGCAGGTTACGTTTATTATATTGTCCCAGGATTTCATATATGGAATATAAGAGTTGCGACTGTCGGTAACGAGGTACTCGTAGGAATTAATTATTTTTTAATTATCGATTATCGATACAGGACTATTCCTAGGTCCAATATATTTCATGTGTGAGATCGTTCCAGGCTGGTGACGCAATTTTTTCTAACTCCTGTTAGAAACTAGTAGCTTCCCACCCTTCCTCGTTATCTTCCTTTGAGGCGTCCCGAAGGAATTAAACGGGGCTGCTGTGCACCGAGCGTCGTTAACCTCTCGTAATTGACTTTACCTCGGGTGCATCGGAAATCTTTTATCAATTTCCTCTAGATTATTAAACCGAATCGCTCTTACAATTTTCACGGAGGCGAGCTCGCGAAAACGGATGCCGAACGGTCTTGATTGCAAAACTTTGTCTTCGGATACTGCTGGAAATTTATATTGGCAGTGAGTGCAGATATTGGGCCCCCTGCACTCCTCTGGCCCATCCGCGCGTTGCTTCCGTTACGGAAATTCACTCGACTGACGTTTAGTATATTTCGTAGAACTTAGCAGGAACGCGTAGGACACCTGATGGAGCCATTATGTAATACGCTTATCGTATCTTGTCCACTTTTTCTAATCTTTTGAAAAATCCTTATCTGTAAATAAGTAAGGCTCTCGAGACGTAAATAACGAAATTTATCTTACTATTCTTCGTACCGTGTAGCTTGTTCGTGGAGAGTGTAAAAATGTGTACAGGTAATGAAAGAGAAATTTTAACGAATGACGAGTGACTCGCGGTAATGGGGAATACACGTGTTTTTTCCTTTGGTATACGACGAATGTATTTCCATAGAAACCTGTTTGTCATTCTCTGTAATATCGCACGGGACGAATATTCGATTCGCGGAAATTTCTTTCAGTGATAATGTAAAATTTTCGTAAAAAAAGAAACTCAGTCTCGGGCAGATGGAACGCGCGCGTGAATTCTCTCGCAATTGAATTTTTTCAATTTTTCGATAACGAAAGATTTTCGATTCGTCACGCGTGACATTTTTATTCGATAAAATTTGTTTACAGCGTCGTCCCTTTTCTTCGCTGATATTTCGTGTGTGAAAACACACAATTTTTGATAAAGAAAAAAAAAAGACCGCGAACCTTTGATCCTGTATAACAATTATCACGACACTGCCAACGCACAGTTTATACCTGTAACAACCAAACGACGTAAAAAACCACGGATCATCGGTACAGCAATATCGAATAGACGAATAAGCGTTACGAAATTTTCAATCAAATAACGTAACGTGCGTTTACCGTTTCGTAGTGGGTAAACGAAAACGAGGTAAAATTTAATAAACCCAATATTGCAAATCGTCTGATAAAATTCAATCAGCAAATAACCAAAGCCATCCTGTGCAGTGGGAAAATTTGACCAAGCAGAACCGTCGCTACAGCATTTTCTAGCATAAAAATCAAGGCTCAACCTTCCTGCCAAATATTTCATTCCCAATCCGGATATCTTGAACTTTTAATTATTCCACCAAACGATGATAAATGGCCCCGGGTGAAATTGTCCTAACTTAACAAAAAAAAAAAAAAAAAAAAAAAAAAGACGAATAAACCGAGAGCGCTAAGGTGAGAAAGAAAATGGAAGTAGACAGGTACAATGAGAAAGAAAATAAGAAAAAAGAAAAAGAAAATCCCATCCATACAGTGAGAATACCTCGGAAGCTCTCTTGGACTTGATGAACTATCTTGTTTGCCTACAACACGGAATACAGATGAACCCCGGATAAAAAGCATCTTCCCCATAGTTCCCTTACGGGAAGATTGACGCTAGTTTCGAAGGGACGTCTGAAAAGTTTAATTAAGAAATTTCCCAAGATTCCTGGCGAAACCTTTTCAAAAAAAGAAAAAAAAACTCGATCTCACGAACCCTCGCTACTTCTCGTTTTCCGTCCCCCCTGACTTATTTGCACTATTTCACAAAATGCCACTCCCTCGCCACTTCGCTCTACCAGTTCTTCCTTCCATCCAATTTTACTTGACCTCTCGGACATTTTTCAAACTCCAAACTAACGCTTCGCCGTTAACGTTAAAATATCGAGACACCGCTCAGTGCCAACGCAATTACAGTGCATCTTCCATTCTCCGTTGGACCGGTGCAAAAAAAAAGCACCAACGAAGGCATTAAACGAAAGAATCGTTGGTAACTATTATTTTCCCCCTTACCCCTCTCCCCATTTCTCGTCCCTCCTTTTCTTCCTCTCGATCAGCAAATCCACCTCGCGGATTACCGACGGCCAGATTATTTATCGTCATGCGCGCCTGCCGAGTCCCGTCGATTCCTGGCTCGGTTCCTTCATTCTTCCCTTTCACGTTCATTCTTTTCATCGTGGAAACCATTCGAGCCTCCCCGAGCTTATCGGCTTTTCCAATGGCTCCGCGAGAAGACCACGGGATAAGACAACAAAGGAAGAGGGGAAGAGTTTTTCGCGAACGGATATCCTCGTGATCGTTTTCCAGCGCGAGCCACGCGTATGACGTTAATTGAAAGTAAAATGAGAGCCGGCCGGTTTCGCGGGGAGGGGGTAGGGGGGGGGTACGTTGCCACAGAACCATCGAAATATTATATTTCGCTTGGCATAATGTATCGAGGTCGCAATTTCCGGTCTGACGACCCCTCAAAGCATGTCCCCGGGACTCGGCGAATATTCTTCAGCTATCTACGTACCTATACACACACCTTATCTATACGTGCATAATATATAATATATATGTAAGTCCTGAACCTAAGAATATTTGGCAATATATAATTCACTTACGATTTCTGTGTTTCCTATCGATCAATCTCAATCGATAGACGTTCGTTTCGAGTTCCCCTGCGATCAATCGATTTTTTCCGCCCTCCGTCCCACTCGCGAAATAATATATAAAAAAAAAAAAACTTTCGTACGTGAACAAACAACGATAACGTTATTATCGTCGAGTTAACGTATACTGAAAAACACGTGTAATCCGTATACCTATCTTATCCATGTACATATTATATTATGTAATATATATATATATAAAGATGATATATAAAATACTGTAAGATATATCGATATTACAAATGTATAGGATTTTTCGAAACTTACCAAATTTTCCGATAATGGACCATCGACCGAATATATAGTTATACTCGTTGATCATGCACTTTCGATGTTCTACGAATAAGAGAATTTATTGATTAAAATTAAGGAGCGTGATGTGAAACTCTTAATATGTATGCGTGAGACGGCGAGAGGAGAGAAAGAATTATTTTCATTGATCGTAAATGCCTTGTGAAAACGACTCGAGTCCTGAGGCATCGTATGTACTTGAGTTGTTATCGTAAGAAAATATATATATATATATATATTAAAGGGCTACGAGTATATATATATGTGTGTGCGTACAAAATAATAATTAATTAAATGTACCAACAGCTGATCTTCGAACTGATCTGATTCGGTAAATGCGCAATATCAACGCTACTTTAGTCAGATTAAAAATAGTAGGTGGAAAAAAATGCATTGATGCAAGCGGACCAAAACCGCACTGCGTGTGTGCGTGCGTGGGTGTGTATGTGTCTGAGGGACGAAAGAATGAGATCAGTGTGAAGATACCTTTATATTATCATTCTAAGACTCTCAAGGTATGTAAAAAAAAAAATGGTTTATTAATTTAAGGACCAAGTCATTCACTTTCGTTGTTACACTCAAATGTCCTATGTGATAGGAACTGAAAAAAGTATTTTCGAATTTCGACTGTATTAACGTTAATCGATATAGTAAATGATACGACGATCAAATGATCCGCGTGCCGTTTCCTTGCCTATTGTAATTTCATGTATATTTATAAATATTAATAATAATAAACGGCACGCGTCACGTTAACATCGAGTGAACGATGAGACGCGAATGAAAGATACTTGCGGTATAAGGAGATGGGAAGATGCCGATGATACGGTGAAAAACAAAGTTGTCGATCGCACTCAAATTCTACATATGGATACCGATCACTGTGACGAACGATTTTTCAAGAAAGGACACATCGATTGTCAATGATAAAAAAATAAATTAACGTTTCTTAGAGGATTATTAAAGAAGCACAATTCGATCGAAAAATAAAAATTTTATCTCACACTGTACAAATGGCAATAAGAGAATCGATAAAACTTGACTAGAGATTAGAATACGTTTTTAGGTTCGCGTACGCTTATTTCCTGCCTTATCGACGTGTTAGATAAAAATATGTAAGGAAAACTGAAACAAAAAAACCGAAATCATTAAACGAGAGATTGAGATATCGTTTTTTTTTTTTCTTTTTTAAAGCATCAACGTTTTTGACGGATGCTGTACGAAAGTTTAGTGAAATTTGTATCGATTGATTTTCGTGGGAAATCTTTGCGTCGGGCTTTACGATTCTGATCGCGAGTTTAGGTGCGTTTGGATTTGAAGAATGTATTTTAAAAAAACGAAAATGGAGGGGGCAGAGAGGAGAACCGTATCGCGTTTATCGTTGTGTTATCTTTCGCCTCGATTCTCTGAGTGTCACGTGGTAAGATGAATCTTAGGTTCGACGATAACTCCAAGTGCTACTCTGGCTGGCGCGATGACGATTAGCTTAATTAACCAGCGTAAAAATTATTGTGAGGTACAATCAGTTCGTTAACGATAATTCAGGCATTCTTGGGTTTACGAAATACGTCCATTTCGTGAGAACGATCGGAGACTGGAAGAGAGCGATAGAGTAATGAAGAGTAAGGGCTGACGTGGTGGATGAAAATAAAGGGAAAAAACATATGCTGAACGTGAGGGGAGGTGGGACGGGAGAACCGACGATAAGACATTCCAATAAGATATCCTCTCGTATCACGGTGGCAAGTTTAATACGCTTATGGTAGAACTGTGTTATTAGATTGTAATAAAAAATGTGAAAAAAAAAGACAAACATTATTCGAGAAATAGTTGATTAATTAAAAGTATGGAAAAAAAAAAGAGGAAACGAGAGCAAACGCGATGACGCGGGTGTAAATTTTTTGGCGAATTCCGCAAAAAATTTTGATCGGGTGCTACGAATAAAATTATTCACGTGATATCGGAACACGTGTCCAGATTGCAGGAGAGACAGATGCACGTTTATGCATTGAGTAGAGGAGGACGTGAAATAGACGTTTAAAGTGACAAGTGGATTTAACGTGTAGTTGCTGAAATAGCAGGTGCAGAAAATTTGGAGAATACAATTTTTTGGGGGATTTTTGGAATTTCATCCTCGACGATTATTTCGACGTTTGCTCTCGGATCGCTTAACGATACTATTAGGCATTAACGTTGATATTTATCGTGTAATCATACGGATTGTATTCTATAGGGACGATAGGATAATTCAAGGCGTTGTATTGTATAAGGCGAATGAATGAACGAATGAAATTGAAATCGATAATGATTAATCGTTAAGTAATGATAATTATGTTGATACCGATAACTCGAGATAAGTTGTGCTGTTATCACGTGGTAGCATTGAAAATTGGCAGTAACTTTCAGCCGGGATCACTGAGAGGTATTTTTTTAATCCATTTCCAATATCCGGGAATATTTTCAAAATAATTCTTCGTTTCGCAGAAAATGTCTAGTTCGTAAAATGAAAGAGTCGAAAGAATGCAAGTGCGAGCCTTGTAATTAACTATGAACAAAAAAAAGGGGTGAACAGAGCCACGGAATCAAATTCAGTCGCCCCTGAGCCTCCAATTGATAGCACTGAATTCGATTCTTCCTCGTTATCGCTGCCAAAGTCGCAATTTTTTTTGACTCTTTCAAACGCAAATCCACCCTTGAACCAATCATGTAAAATTCACGCTACGAAATAAACAAACATTCTGGAGTGACTGTACAATTTTTTCCCTGCCTACCTCGCGTTCCGTGAAAAAAAATGTCACGCTTTCGCGCTCCAACGAAATGTTTCAAAATTCATTTTTTATCCACGACCAATCTAAACTACTGAGACCTGAAAAATGTAGCGACGTTTTTGTGAGAATTTTCTTTTTTTCAAGCGAGATACAAGACGAAGCATCTGCATTCGCAGCTTCTATTTAACCAGTAACAGAGAGAGGGGTAAGTCAGGACATTCTATAGAGGGCCACGTCACTAATTAAACCACTGAATTAAGGAAACAAGCCTCGAGGGAATCTCCTGTATTTATTTTTATTTCCTCTTTTCCCTATAGATTCGGTTTCCCGGGGGGGGGGGGGGGGAGGTTAAAGCGAACCGTAGCATAGATTTCTTTTTCCACGATTTTTCATCAGATTTCACGAATCGAGAAACGTTCGATATCCAACGGATCTCGTTAGGGGTAAACCAAAGGAAAAACAGATATCCGGTTCTGGTTCCGCCTCGTTAAAATCAAATTGAATTTTTCCACTATTTAAACGTTCCATCGGCTTTAAGGTTTCTCCATGTTTCTTCCGCGTCCTTCCCTCGCGGTTCTCCTTTGCTTCGATTGCACTTCAAAGTCCCGAGAAACATTTTTACACGAAGAGCCATTCGATCGTGAGATTTAACTACGTCACGGATATTGTGCCTACTTATAAAATATGATATTAGGTGACCTTCTTCGATTTTACTTAAAATATACTAAATTGAAATTTTCAAATTAACGGATGGAACGTTATCAACGATATATAAAATACCAAAAAAAAAAATACTGAAATTATGAAAAACCATCACCCAACGAAACGGTCAAAATGATAAGGTGAAATGGAATAGATACTTTTACGAATCATTTAAATGCATTCGATGCCAAGAAATTGCGTACAGTAGGTAATTTCATGAGCTTCGTACTAAACTACTCCCCGTCTCATGCGCCATAAAAGACAACTATAACCTCGGATCGGAATTACCATTTCGTAACAGCAGTCCGTTTCGCTGCTATGAAAAATACTGCCTAGTAAAAATTGTTTTGAAAAAAAGCTGCATACCTGTTTCGAGCAAACCCTCTTCGTGTCTCATCCCAGAGAATGTTTCTGCAACAAAAAAAAAGAAACATTACAGTGGATATAAAGAGTGAAATTTCCGAAAGGAAATATCGAGAGACATAATATAAAAAAAAAATGTGAAAATTCTTACAGAAGACAAAAAAAGCAAAGTTTCCTCCCTCTCGTTCATCGACCCAATTCGAAAAGTCCGTTCCCAGGGATTAAAGATCCTTCCTTTTATTATTTTTTTGAAAACCTTCGTCGACCCTGTCTCAAACTTATATTCCCATCGGCTCAAAACGCAGAAAGAAGCTGGGCCATCACCTCCGGACAAAGCGGCGGGTGAAGGGGTGAGTGGAGATAAATATTTTCGCGTCACTTTTTTTAACCCAAAATAACTTTTATTCTTTTCGCAAGAGATTAACGCTCCAAGTTTCCGTCGCCGGTGGCTTGCGGTTCCACACAATTTCACGCTTATATTCGGTTAATTGTGACAAACGTTACTTGCGCCACGGTGACGTTTTCCATTTTCCTAATGACTAAGGCCCCACCTTCCACAACCCAAACTCGGATTGGATTATACAGGCTTGTATTAAGCCCCGAGTGCCAGCCAGAAATTATTACATGATCAAAACGAATAGGGCCGCTCGAGTACAGTGTGAGCCTTGAAAACAAGGATTCTTTTTTACATGCTAATCCTAATGCCAATGCCCGTGTCGCCCCCTGCTCGCGTTAATGTTTAAGTAATAACAAAAAATATTATAAATTCATATCAATACGATTTGCATTAATTTATGTAACCTTGTACTTTCCAAAAATATTACTTCCATCCCTACCGAACGTTTTTCTTTATTGAATAAATATTTTTTATACCAACAATAAGTTTAGGAATATACGTTCCCACGCCTTTGAATAATTACAAGTGTGATTAAGCAAATGGTTATGTATTATGGAAAGTAATTAAGGAAGAAAGAGGAAATCGGTGTACCGTGAACGGTGCGATTACAACAGTCGTAAAACCGATAACGATCCCATTGAATAATACAGATGAATATATATATATATATATATATAGAGAGAGAGAGAGAGAAAAGGGAAATAGGCAGAAATCTAGATATCTATTACAAGTTTAAAGGTTACGGTGTAACTTTGGCTATCAGCGTAACCATTCGTTAACGGATTAATCGAACTGCAACTACGGATCCCATCTTCATAGCTATTTCATCTGTTCCATCTCGCGGGAGCCGTTTAAATAGAGATCCACGATGAACAGTAAAAACTATATAAAACTGGCGTAACTATAGTCACGAGTAACGCGAGAGTTGATTATCGAGCCAATTAGCAGAGATAACTTGTTTACCGTATATACTAGAAATTGTCAATAAACCAGAGAAACGGCCGATGAAAAGAGCTATGAAAACAAAATCATAGAGAAAAGGATTTATCCTTGAATGAGAATTGGCTTTTACAAAGTTCGATTAGCAGAATAGCTTGCCACTGATTAATTAATAATTTACCAATTTTATCAGCGAACCAAGACGAGTACTCATATGGACCAATAATTTCCCATAACGTCTGGCAATTTTCTAATCGCAGCAAAGCTCGAAGGCGAATACGAATTTTCCTGATGTAAACAAAAACCAAAATTTTGCAATAATAGAAAAAAAAGTTCATTACGCAAGTTCGTTAATCGAGCCTAGACTATAAATCAGCAATTAAAATCCTCCAGTAAGGGATGTGACGAATAAAAATATATATGTCACTTTCTCAAAAAAAAAAAGTCTCTCTCCTCCCTTCGCCACACCTTTCTCTTTCTTCGACCTTCCCATCCACTCGTCCTCTTTTTTACGCCTTTAAATTCGTAATGGGAATCCAAGAGCAAAAATTTTCGCAATGAGTCGGCGCAGCATCCGGTCTGAAAGGAACGAAACAATTGATTGAATCTTATTTAAAATTTTGGTGTGCCTCTTTGACAAACGAAGGTACTCACGTAATCTGTCCTTTTCGCGTATTATTTGATAAGAGGGAATTTGATTTTCTCAAGTGACTCGAGTACCCACTTTTCCAGCTTCCAGGATCAAGATCCTCTTTAGGAGTCATATACGAATAAGGAGTCTCCTTCCTGTCCTCCTAAGGACTTCGAAGGGATCTGGCTCGGTTCCTAGATAAATAGAATAAGAAAATGTTCAATTACAATAATTGCCAATAGGCCATTACTCACTGTTAAATTAAACGTAGATCCTCGCGGATGGATATTCCAGAAAGGCGTCGTTTCCTCCTGTTGTACTTTAATCAGACACCTTGGTTGTATCTTGGAGGATTTACGAGGGGCTGCATAATGCATCCTTAATGAGGCAATCTTTTGACGATGAAGAATTCCGAACTTTTTACCGTTGAAATATTACCCTTGGAAAACAGTTTTACAAGTCCGATCGGCTCTTTTCTTTTAGTTACTATTTCCGCTTTTTTTTTTTTGTTTTTTCATTCTTCCTTTTACCTCGATCGACCTGAAATTTACGCTCGGCTGACCCAGGACGGAACTGGGGGGACTCTGGAATTTACCCTCGACGTAAAAGATGAGTGAGGCCATACAAGAAAATAAAATAAAGAGGATATTTTTCTAAGGGCGCCGCTGATGAACCGTCAAAGGGAGATGCTAACTTTTCAATATGAACTTGGCAATTTCCGTCGTTGATATTTGCCACGAGTAATTCGAGGATGAAAGGAAGGAGTAAATAATAAATATTTCTTGAGAATCTTTTGCCTTCGTTAATTTTAACAAACTTTTTACTCTCGAATTCGAGAGTTTTCGTATACACGAAAGCACATATATTATATACATAGTGCAACTCTCGTAAAACGTATAGCTAATGACGTTTGCCTCCTTCGAGGCAGTGGGAGCACAAGAACAAAAATCAAAAAAGATAATCGCAACTGGAAGCTCATATTTAGCGTGGGTAAATATTACATACGAATTAAAGTTTTTTAAGACTAAAGAATCCAAATTAATAATGTATCTTTGCATCGACTTACCTTAAAATTAACTGGGATGGAAAAGGTAAAAGAGAAATTAAACGTAAAATATATTAAATATTAAGAATTAATTATCAGACTGCAGGAGATTACAAGAAACAGCGTAGAAACAAAAGCCCCAACTTCCTTAATGACAATGAAAAACTTTTTCGTGACAAATGTGCCACGATATCCTTATACAGATCCCTGACGACGTCCGAGAAGTAACAATTGATATGAAAAAAATGTAATTATCAATTCAAAGTCACAGGGTAGCTTTTAATATATGTAAAAAGGTAGTTCGCTTAAATCCGAATATAAGGTTGACCCACCCTGGCGTTTCCCAAGGAAATTTTAATAAATACTCGAATATATTAAAAGTTCAAGCAACGCCCCCGCGTCCGGTTCAATTTGAACAACTTGCACGCCGCTACAGATGTGCAAGATTGAAAATATTTTCATAATCCAAAATTAAGCAAATCCATGTTACACTATATAGAAATATCCAAGGTGTTGCCTCATGAAAATCTCAACCTTTAACCTTCGACCCTTTACCGTTCCAAGGCCATAAATTAAGGGCATATTACCTTTTCCTTTATTCGCATCACGTAACCCACCCGGTAACGGTAGCCCCGTTGTCGAAATTGCCCGATCGACTCGGAATCTAATCGCTAATAAAATCTAATTATCGTCGAGCCAACGACGCCCATTTTTGTTCCGTCGTGCATAAAATCGGCAAATACGCGAACGACAATGGAGACAAATGAGAAATTTGAATCGATATATTTTCCTTGCGATACAAATAAAATTGAATTTCATGGCCGTGAATGGTTTACCAAAAATAGAAAAAAAAAAAAAAGATTGTTCTTAAAGCTGGACTTAATTTACGAGAATCGAAAGTATACAGGACCGAGAATCCTCGAATAGTTGGCAGTGATGCAATTTCAATTGGTACTCCTTCAATACCCTTTTCCCTCCTTCCTACCCTATTTCGTCCTTCCGGGACCCGCGGGAAAAGCCAAGAGCTATGGGGTGGCGCATCCGGAAATAAAGTAATTGAGTAAAAAGGAAAGAAAAATTGGTTCATCCAAGTTTAAGCCGAGCGGCTTTAAATCGACATGTGGAATTTATCCAGTATTTAATTGCGTACCGGACAACGGATGAAAATTGTCCCGTTGGATGCTGCGAATTTCAGATTAATAATAAGTACCCGCAATACGCGGTTACAAGGCTGGATCTTATCGACCCTTTATCCTTCGATTGCGATTAACAAGGCAATTTTTCAAAGTAGACAAAATTCCAATCGAGTAAGGATAAAAGGTACGTGTGAAAAATTGCGAGTCTGGTATTACCGAGTATTTTGCACGCGATCAGCATCCCTCGGGAGCGCTATCCAGGGTGTTCCGCTCGAGTTGGGATTTCGAGGAGGAGCAGCGGACACGCCGAGGGTGGAGCGTGAATATAAGAAAAATGCAAACGCAGGGTGAAGCAATTCTTATCGAATATCGGTCCACTCTCTTTAGGGGTAGTTTGCTCTCGAGATACGGTTACGCTATACGCCAAGAAATAAGAAGGTACACATATCGGGAATCAATAGGGTAGGAGTACTTTATATTGGAGAGTCTTCGTCAATATCCCCTCCCTCGAATTCATTCCCCCCCCCCTCCGTCCATCTCGCCCTTTAACCTTTATTCAATTTTCCGACACTCCACCCCGTGTCCCACCGTTTGTTTTAACCCTTGGAAAGCTCCGAATACGCGTCTGAGGGTAGCGCCAGGAATTTTCATCGAGCGGCACGGATCCTCCCGAAGATGCACCCAGTGATCGAAATCCAGCAGCATCCCTAACGAGCGATCCATATCGCGCAGGAGTCACGATGTAAAAAAAGGGGGTACAATCGGCCCCAAAAATAAATCTATACCCAAGTCCCCACTCCGATAACATAACCAAGATACAGTATGGTGATCTTGCGAAAGCTCTAAACGAAGGGTGTACTACCACCCTTTTACCATACAAAGACTCCCTTCGTAAACACCCTCCCAAAGAGACAGTAGGTGTGTAGGGCTCGGGGTGAATATCCATTAGAGGCGGCCGTTTACCATGTAAATTTAATCTGTGCATAGGTGTAAATTAAGAGCCCCAGAGGCACAGCCGCTGCCACCGAAAGAATTTATCGTTTTTTCGCCGCTTCGAGAACCGTCCTGCCCTCTGTTGCCGTCGGTGTGGAGGTAGCCTAAGCTTTCTGCGGTACGGGTGACCGAGCGTAGCGACGATACATGGTGGTGGTGATGGTTGGATGACCGGGGGAGGGGAGGAGGGCCAAGGGGTCAAAGGGTGGAAGTTATCAGGGGCAGGATGTTCCAATGAAAATGCAACGACCTCCCAGACCCGACGTCATGACGTAACTCAAAACGTTGACGGACAAAATTTCACCACTTTACCAAGGAACTCGAGACAGCGAATGCGGTTCGTAATATTTTATGGTTTCCAGTTAAAAAGAAATTTGGCGAGCAGCTTCGTTTAGCGCGAACAGAGTTTACCTTTTGCAAGATCGTGAAGATTCCCCGAGCGCTACGCGTGCCCGATGAATCCTCGAGATACATATTTTTGCTTCTCCTTTCGCCCTCGCGCTACGCCATTTCGCGCATCTACCATCCTACCAGTGTATTTTTCTCAAACGTAACTTCCTGCGCTCTCGAGGCTTCTTTACGATAATGGGAATTTCTTTCGCGATATTTTCAAACGGCCGATAAAACTTGAGGTTAGCTTGAAAATCCAGCTAAACGTTACGGACGCCCGATAACGTTAATTTATGAGAATTTCAGACCACGAGTAGGCTGCTAATCGGATCTGAACTGATCGAATAAAGAATAACAATTATTCCTGCTGTTTGCAGATAAGGCTTGAGGTTTATGTGGAACAGGGAAAATAACAAAATTTTCGTTATACCATTAAGGTGGCATACGTAAATTGATGTCATCCAGTACATTTTTGATTTTTAACGATTGTCATTTCTCTAAAGGGTATTGACAATTTTCTTTTTATTATCTGACACGTGGCGTCTGAACGAGGAGAGCTCAGGGCGCTCGAGAAGCCGCAGTTATCGGTATGGCGATCGTCTATGTGGGGCAACTGCTTGATATGTCATTCCCAACGGATACTCTACGCCTGGATGACGCGTAAAATATAATCGACGGAGTCAGCGTGTGTCCACGTATTGGCACGTAGTCAATGTTACGATATACTGAGTATACAGATACGTCATAGTAAAAGCTGCGTCAAACATTTCTTTACACAGGATGTATTATAGTTTACGTGTGTATAACATCAGAGAACTGTAAGCAAACAGGCCCCCCCCGGCTGGGAAACAGGAAGATTTTGATATATGTATTTCTCGATGTCTAGCAGAATGCGTAATATCTATGAGCTATGAAAATGTACGTACATACCAAACGAAAAACCAACCTACAGCGGCCCTCGTTGAAAGAGTACGGCAATAATAAAAATGAGAATTGTCAGGTATATCAAATATATATGCGATACACGTTCGAATATCAGATTACGATTTAAATTGAATATATAAATTGAATATAAATAGAAGTTGATCGGAGATATTTTTAATTGCTAAAATTAAAATCAAAGTCGAAAATTCAGTCGGGTATAGCGTGTCTCGACGGAAGGTATAACTTTTGTTTTAGTCATATGAGCCCCTTTGAGAAACCTAGAGTAAAAGGTCTTTTGTAAGTAAAGTCCTGGGTGGATCTGGCAGGATGAAAAGTCCTTCAAGATTCTAAGACTCCGTCTTGATAAAGTAACAAACCGGATTACAATGTCAATCCTTGAGAAAAGCTTTGTTGCTTAAACTTTGGAAGTTCGACTAGACTGAAAATAGTGTCAAGTTGGGGGTCTCCTCTCTGCCGAGTGCCCGTAACTTTGTTGTTGAGAGAAATTTAAGAAAGATGCTTGATACCTCGACACCGTTCTAGCAATGAGAGGATTGCTGCTTTTTAGTTAGTGAAATTAAAACTTGGTTAAGAAAGCTCTATTTCCATTGCAAAGAAAAGTTTCGTTCCGTCTCGGGATGAATAGTCGTTGCAATGGAAAACTAAAATAATACCCGTTCGCATTGTTGCGCGAGAACAATATAGGATGATAAATGTTCCTTGAATTTAGTGTAACATTTAAATAAGGGAAATAAAATTTTGTGATATAGGAGGCGACCGGAATTTTCAATTAGTATTGTTTAATTAAATCGCGTATATCGGATGCGTATATCATGCCGGAGTGCTGTTTATCATAATACATAAATTACAGTCAGCTACAGTTACACGTACGGCTCGTATTACATACATTCATGGAGAGAATCCCTCCGAGAGCATGAATAGGATTCCGAATTGAATTTAAATCGGACAAGTATTGTAGCGCACAATACGTTCGAATTGACGTTCACACTAATTCAATTCGGACGATATTCCAATTAATATCTGATCCCCAAACAGAATACATAATGGCATTCGCCGTAAGACCAAATTGATAATTACCATCTCGTGGCTGCACATATTCCAAGGAGATTGTTACAATAACACTTAACACTCTATCTTACGATTATCTGTCTATACGACAAAATTTAATTCGTTTCAAACTGAAATCGTTATAGGTTATTAAACACCACAGTTACGGATTTGACTATGCATCGTGTTCCACGACGTCTTAGTTTGAAACACCAAAAAGTCACGTTAACATTATTTTGAAGCGACAGATCATATTTTGAATATCACGGAAAGTAAGAACTTTGAAACCCGTCGGAACGATCACTCTTGATATTTTCCTAATTTCAATTTAGTTTGAAGCTTCCTGAAACAATTCGAACGCGAATTTCTTACAGAGCGTCGACCTCTGACGTACTACGTCACGTGGCCGTAGAAACAATATGGCCGACACTGTATCTGTCATCGTGAAAGTTTCTAGTGGCACGTCGCGTCGCGGCGACTCTGTAGGTGGTACGTCTGCCGTTGAGACCAAGTCGGGTCATTAAGTGTTTCATAAAGGAGTAAATAATTATAGATGACATTAGGTGAAACGTAAAGAGAATAGTCACTCTACTACAAAGGGTCGTTATTGCCGCGACGCACCTAACCTTCGTGTCAGAGTGGCGCAATAGTGCAAAATGGACTCGACTCATCTTCCTCTCGTATAGCACATTGTGCGTTTCACGATATGTAAACGAAATGCGGATTTTGCGTTGACCTTGTAGAGTTAAACGATCGTTACGTAAAGCGATCAGCACGGGTTTACGTTTGGTGAGTTTTCATTGATTGGACTGGAAGTGTAAAAGAATTTGATATGAGCTGACAGTGTTAAATGTCGCTGAAAAATAAAGAATGGACGTCTTGGATGACGCCGAAGGTCCCCTGGACCCTCGTATACAGGTAAATTGCCATGAGCTAGATTTATAGTATTGTTTTTTCCTGATTGAGGTTTATGGTCTTTCTTATTTTTTACTCTATGTGGGTGGTGGCATCTTAACACTAACAGGTTAAGTGCTATCGGAATTTAATGGACGGGCACTCGAGGCACCTGACACGGCCTGGCACCTTGTCCCACTTTGTTTACGCGTGTTATTTTTCAAAATATTTTTTTATTGTCTAGTATATTTTCTTATAACTGATTGAAAGGTGTCAAATCGTTTTTTTGTGATAAGGATTCATTGCAATTCCTCTTATGCTTACAGAATTTTATTCAAAGTGGTGTTTGATTTGTTATTTCATTTAATACTTTATCTTATGTATCTCCTTTTTCTCGTTTCACTTTCTTCACTTTGAATTCTAAACCCTAGAAAGACAATCCTGTTCTTTGTGTTTTAAGAAATTCTTACAGCATGACTTAGTCTATTGATAGCAATGCCTTAAGTTTTCTGCAGGTATTACTCATACTTGTCATCTCTACAAAGCCAATTGTCTAAACATATGATTCTATTGACTTGCAATTGAAGATTAACTAATCGATAATACTCTAAAGACTAAATACTCAGAGGCATTTTGGCTATGAATTGTTTGCCATAGCAGCTAAAATAATAATACAAGTAGTAGCAATTATTCTCATGTAAGTCATAGACTGAAATCTTTTATCTTTCAATATTCATTCAGTAATATACTCAGTGTTAATGCTAATCATTTCTTGAGACTCGTAGCATTGAAGTACAACCTAAAATGAACTAGAACTTTATTTTTAGCTTCACGATCTTAAGAATGCTTTTATAAAATGTACCCTTCTCTCCTATTTCAGATCGAGTTGGAGAATTTGAACAATGCCACGGATGAGATAAACAAACTTGAAATCGAATTGGATGTACGTTACTTACCAATATAAAAACATATATACCAATATAAAAACAATTCATATCATCGTTAAGTATCACCATAAAACTAAATCAGGCAATACACATGCATCGTGCATTAGTAATCTACTCTTCTATAATCTTCCCGTCATTGCACCCCCAAGGCATCCGCATAAACGCAGCACAATCATCAGAAGGATGTCTGTAATCTTTTGTAATTTGCATGTATTACGTCGGGAAACGTCTTGACGCGTGACTCGCGCAACCACTTCTGTACACGGTGGCCCGCTTAGGATATCTTGAGAAGTATCTTCATCTTTTAAAAAGCACAAACATTTCGCATATCTTAATAAGCAGTAAGCTACGTCAGTCGAAACAATAAAAACAATAGTTACTGCAGTTACTCTATCCTTTCTATTCTCTTCTCCATTTCATGCTACTCTCTTAGCAAGCAACGTTACGTGCTTCAATGTTTCTCACAATCTTATGTTTACAAACGATGCACGTATTATTAAGATAAGCCACCCTGGAGATTCGACAACTCTTAGAAAGCAACACGAGCAGGAGGAATAACTCGAGCATCAATCTAGGATACAGTACAAAGCATTTGCAATATTTGTCTTTCAGGAAGCTCACACAGCTTTTCGGCAATTACTATCCGACTCGACAAGACGTCTGAAGGAAATAGCAAACAAGTTGGGAGCCAGTTGTATAGAGAAGTCACGATGTTATTACGAAGCTGTAGAAGAAGCCCGACGAGTCCGCGTCAGTAATATTTATTGGCAAATAAAACTCAACTAAGCTAATGCTAACGATGGCTGCGATCATCGAGCCAGACAAGGATTCTCTATAAATTTTTAATTTTACAAATCTTCAGGTGCAATGTCAGCACCAGGCTCAGCTCTTTCAAAGAGCGAGCGAGATTCACGCTGCGGCGAAAGAGACTGTCACCCTGGCCGAGGCCAGATTTATGTCCCATCAGCACGAATGGAATTTTGATCAAGCATGGCAAGACATGCTCAATCATGCCACGATCAAAGTAAGTAAATAACTTGCTCAAGCAAATTCAAAATCCGGTAATCCCAATTCAATGACTAATCGAATTATTAACGTATCCAGAGTTACCACCGACTAACTGGGACTGCTCGCTACGACACTACTCTAATTCGCTGCCTTTCATTAGCAGCTATTTAATATGCACGGATCATAGTCATGCGTTAATTCCGAGCTAGCCAATAGATCTACCAGTTCGCAGAATTGTCAATATATGCTAATCGACCTGACCTGGCCTAACGCATTGTCAACATCATCAACGGGATCGAATAGCGTTGACGTTCGTGCACCCCTGGCATCTGACATTACATACACGCGCGATTCAATCGCACAAGTCCAATCCGACTCTACAATTTACTCGTTCGACCAACCGCTTGTAACAGCGAATCCAACAATGGAGATAAACCGGATGCTCTTAAAAAGCCTTCGTCGGATTTCGAATATCCGCTAGTTAAATAGATTCGTGATTTCGGCAGTCATTGTTTATCATTATCATTCCTCTGGAACGCGGAAGCTCATTTGCGCCAGCACAGGCATGCTTCTTTCTGTCGCTATGAATATTCACGTCTTTCAGAACAAGAAAAAAAAAAAAAAAAAAAAAAAGAAACCCCGTATTTCTAACTGTATCGGCAGCTTCTCACTTATCGACAGCATAGCGTCTCAATGTTCCGCAACGATGAATATATTTACTCAAGCTCTAAGATACACTATTGTCTTTAGTGGCAATTGTAGCTGAGCTCTAGAGCGCTATTAAGTCACGTTACGCTCACATGCTTGGGACTATCTTCAATTCTAAACTCGAACAATGATCGTCTGCATTTCCCTTCTCTACGTTTCGTCAGAGAGCGTGAGAATTGGTTGAAGTTCTCCGCCGTACTCCAGCAAGTGGAGTCTATTGTCTCCCGTGGAGAATCTGTTCTCTTGATATAAAGATTTAAGAAGTGGCACAAGTACTTATTTGCTTATTGTAATAAACAGCGTGAAATTCAAAGACTGTAAATCGCTTTCACTGGACTTTGTCTATTGGGCTTACAATAATATTTATTCAATATGAATTTCACTCTGCCCGAGTCCACGCATCTATCGGAATACAAATGTCGATAAACTGCCTTTTAAATCATGATTAGCCCGTTCAATTTATCCACCAAGAAATTGCCAACTTGCATATTTAACCTGAGCGCACTATAGCACAGGTGTCCCCAGGTGCGCCTTATTCGGATGAAGGATCGTTGAACCAAGTTATTCAAACAGCTAGAGAATTTATGAGACGCGGTACGCGAGTACATACTCCGTGACGTATATCAAATCAATAATTGTATTTGCTCCCGACAGGTTATGGATGCGGAGAATCAGAAAGCTGAATGCGGCCGGGAGCATCATCGTAGAGCGATGCTGGTTCACGATGCCGAGACGAAGGTCCAGCAGCTGGAGGAAAAATATCGTAGGTCGATCATAAAGGCTAGACCGTATTTTGAGGTGCTGGCTCAGTGCGATCAGATGCTGGCCACGCAGAAGGAACGCGTCGAGCTCCTGCAGAAGGGGGTCAAGGAAGCCAAGCATAATTACTCAGCGAGTTTAAGGGCTTTGGAGGAAATTAGCAACCAGATACATCAGCAACGACGAGATTTCGGTGGGTTTATATTACGAGTGACGAGATTGTGTTTATTACGAATTGAGGAAATGCTGTTAGATATTGTTTCTACGTATCGCTTGATTATTTCAGACATGATCGCTAATGGCCCGAGGGAGCCTGGTGTCGGTGCTGAACTAATTAGTCCCCCGGAAAGTCTAAACTATCAAACGGAACTGAATAAACTCAATATCAGTAGAATTAATTCTCTAGCAAGTAGCAGCAACGAGACTGATATCGACGACAGGGCTCGAGATTTTGAGGTTAATTTTATATATCAGATCGATCTTAGTTATTTGATGGTATTTCGATGTGATCGAGCCTGTGGAAATAATTCCGATCTTTTCAACGTTTCAGGATGTTTTTGTATTGAGACAGAAAATGGATCGATTGAGCAGCCGTTCGGTCGACGGCAGCGAATCTACTGCCAGCCAGTGGGAATTGGAGTTGCAAGCTAGTATGGAGAAATTAAATAATCTTCCGATAAGAAAGGCCAATTTCGAGAATATCGAAGGTGATTGTCGAGAGAATGGCGATCCGAGTGACGTGCCGAAGCAAGAAAGTGATAGTGTTGAGAAACACGTTGACCCCGAGGAAAAGTCTGAAAAGAACGAGGAAAGCGAGAACGCCAAACTACCTAGTGATCTTCGCATCTTTAAGAAGCCTTTAGCAAGGACTGATTCGTCCTCGCAACCTCATAATCCTGGATGGCAGTCGTTGACGCAGAGTCCTATTAACTCGATCCTGAATAAGTCGAAACTAGCCCTAAAAAATAGTCTCTCGAAATCGCTAAGCAACAGTCCTGTAAACATGGGAAACTTGAATTTCGCTCGAAGAAAAGTCGAGGGGATGCCGACGCGGTCAGTGCAAAAGGATGCGGTAGTCGAGGAAACGTCAGCGAAAAATCTGGTTGTTCAAGAGGAATCTCAAAATACTTTGGAGAACGTGGAAACTCGAACCAGCGAGAGCGAGGACATAGAGAATGTGAATAAAATCGATATTAGCGAACCGCCGAGGACGAGGAAAATTATCTCAGTGGACAAATCAAGCACTGATATTGAAGAGTTCATCGAAAATTGTACAGCCTTCGTCGACGATCAAAGTGATCCAGTGTTGCGCGCTGACGAAGAAGCAGATATTAAGAGTTCATCGCATCCGGGAAAACCAACGTCATCGTCTCCAAGAGCAGCGGATCAAGAAGATACGAGTACAAAAGTACAAGTACAAAGACGTCGAGAACAGGAAAATCTGGGCTCGCGAAGCGTCGACTCGAGTCCTACCAAGACGCGCAACCCGACTTCCTCGCGACCGGCCAAGTTCGCTGACAGCAATGTCAGGGAGGGTTTCTTCGAGTGTCCTGGATTACAGAAGTCAAAGTCCAGGACGTCCAGTGTCAAGGAATTGCCACTGCTGGCCATATTTGAACCATCGGCGACGAGCAACATGCCCAAGGACAGAAGCTGCAGTATGATTGACCTCGCTGAGAAACATAATCTCAAGACACTCCTGGACAACAAGTCACTGGGTAACATTCAGACCGTCAGCGTGGAGAAGCTGGCAACCGCCAGGCAGAATCTTGTCAACCGTGAGAATACAAACTGACGCCAGGATTGTTCCAAGGAATTAAATGGCCTCCGTATAATAGCAACGGGTTGCAATTGTGATAAATAGCTTCTGTCTAAAGAAATCCTACGAACGATCTTACCTTAAGTAACCTCCGGGCTTAAACGGGTCGTCCAGGACGAGCGAGAGTCTCACGAGGAATCGGAAATCATAAATGCAGAGCAAGGAGGATGCGAATAATCTGATAGAATTTAAAAGGGACCAAGGGTGACCGAGGTTACGCCTCGTGGTCCTAAGGCATAATAGTTACGCACATTATTATATGCGTCTCGCGTTAATCGTTCAATCTTATTTTTTTTCACTTTTAATCCACTCGCTCGTCCCGACTTGGTACAATGGTCCTGCATAACCCCTACTAGACACGTTTGATACTCGTATACGCATACCGAACGAATTTTAAAGCAGTAAATTATTTAACACTCGCCAAGTGGGCTCTAACGATTTTAGCCCCAGTACGGAAGATTTTATATAATGGACAATTAATATTATAAGAGAGTGACGGCGTGCGAGGGGACGATTAATCGTACCTCGCGCATGCGCAGCGTGTCAGAATTGAAGATACGAACGAGTGATATTAATTAATGACAGCTCAACTAAAAGACAACTTTCTATATTAAAGAAAAAAAAAAAAAAAAAACATTCTGAACAATAATCGATATTAACGATGCATTCTCGAAGTTCGCTGGCCTTATTCACTTTCCAATTAATCCAGGAATCATTAATATATTTTAAATGAAGCTTCGCGCAATTTTTCGAACTCACGTAACTACTTTTCGGCATGTCAATTCATTTTCAGGCATCTCCTGCAATGCAATTTCCAGCGACGAACCGATCGCACGTTTATTGGGAGGTTGTAATTAGCGATTTTTGAGGGGACCGGTGACGTCACTGGTAACAGCAACCTCGGTGCTTCGAACGGCCGAATAACTAATGTTTCTTGCCAAAGTAAAGAATAACTAATTTTTCAAGGGAATCGAAATATCGATTATTTTTAAAATCTATAAAAAAAATCGTCTAGGCTAGAGGAATTACGTTTTATTTCACGTTTATCATTATCCTTCGTTCAGACGATATATATACATACATATATATATATATATAATTTTGTAAAAGCTGTTATTGGCTAACATTGATATTAGATTTTAGTAATTCGTAGATAGACTAATTAATGTATTTGCGAAGCCTTTCAGCGACGTAGAAAAAAACGCATAGGTAGGTCTTTCAAATGAATCCGAATCAAAATAATCGGTTGATCGAATCGTCGCGTAAAATTCTTTCGATTAAATTCTTTCTTTTCCTTCCTGATTACGTATATCGCTGCAACGAATATACAACAAATATATCCCGCACGATTCGACGATCGATAACTCTGACAATTCTTTAATCAATTTAATTTAGTTAGTATCCCACGTATGTACAAATTATTGATTTTATCCGCAACTACGAGTTCCCAAATATTTTTATAATTTACTGTGCTTTTTATAATCGACTTACTCTCGCACTCACGAAACTAACCGAGCGAATACACGCGTCGCACTCGTTATCGCGTTCCTCGGAGGACAAAATATTAAAAACCAAAAGGGAAATAAGAAATCACGATAAAACAAATCTCTTGCGTAACGACAAAGTACGCGCGAATAATATTATTTACCATCCGTGAATCGATTTCCCGAAGACAAAACTGAAAAAGAAATGAATTCTCAAGAATTCCAATATGGCGAAGCTCATCTATTTATTGTACAATAATACAGCATCCTCATGCAGATAAGAAATCTCATTTCCATTATTCAGCCGGAATCTTTCATTGCTTTTTACCTCATCTTCCCTATCCACTTACGAAGGCTCCCTTTCTATGCGAAAACCACAAACTAATCTAATACCAGGCAGCAGCGAATAACACGTGCCGTTATATCATTTTCCATATTACGATCCTTGGCCAGTTTACTGAACTTCTATCTATCGCTGCCACGTAAATCCTTACGTGGGACTTTGAGAAAATTCAAAAATTTCATTTTAAGACTATTCTATTCGCATCGCTCGCTTCTGCCTTGAGCGACGGACTGGTTATTACCATGTATTTCTCATTGGCTCCGAACGAACTGATTTGCGAGCAATTTAAAATTGTGGCTTTCGAAGGAGAGCCGCGACCCGCGAGAGCACATTATTATACAGTTAGCCAGATGGATTATGCGGGTACTGGCTGTACAATCCTTTAATTTCGACCCACGCCCGAAACATCGAAACACATTCGGAGCTATGGCAAATATCTTTTCTATAGCCCGTAACTCAATCGCCGAGTCAGAGCCAGCAAAAAAAAGGCATCGGCATGAAATTCGGCAGGGCGGCAGACCTTTCTACCTTTAACGTATATCCGGTGAATTTTGAAAAAGATATCCGATATGAATTTAACGGAATCCGTGTCGTACAGAACACATAGTCGTACAGAATCGGTAAGGTTTGTCAACGGTCAATACCAACAATACAAATTTACTCGACTCTATCCTTGGCCGTAGGTTCGTTCACCTTTTTTCAAACTAATTTTAATATTGCTCAGTTTGCAATATTTTTTTTCATCGTCAAATAAGAAAAGGGTCCCCCTGCCAATAACCGTGCCGACTGTTAACCGCCTACTGGTAAAACTGTCAGTTAGGCAATTAATGACGCTAATGAGCCACTGACCCGTCTTCTTTAGTCCTTTGGTCAGGCAAAATAGTCCCAGAGCATCAATGGGAAACGAATGGACCCGCATGGTATCTCGTAAAAGCCGACACGGTTATGGTTTGGCATGGAAGGAACGACTACACGTAGGAATTTATTTCGTTCGGTTGTTTAAATTGGCGAATTTCACTGGGAGAAGGGGGGGACTCGGAGCCTCCGAGCCTACGGATATAATACACACCGCACTTCTTACTTACTTCTGTACAACCAGGATCAGCTTCTCTCGGAGTAGAGTCACATCGTCAACCTGAGACCCTTTCGGCAGTGACCGTGTATCGGACGTCTTGGCTCAGTAGTCACTCGTTACGGTTCCTACGCGCGTTTATACAATAGTCCATTTGTTTCGATTCATCCTGCACGTCTAATTTTTCCTTACAACTTATCGATCATCGACTGTTCATGAAGTGCCAATCGAATGCCGCGATGATCCTGATGATTAAAGTGGTACGTTACTCCGCTCGACAATCAACCCTGTAATCGGGAAATTGTGATCGACGAAAGTGATTGATCGTATTTTTTTGGGTTTTGTAAAATTATTTTACTATTCAAAAAGTTATTCACGGTTACGCGTCTCGGGTGGTTTTCATTTCGAAGGGTTACCTGTTGTGGGTGGATTTTGTTTTCCAATTTTGGTGTTTACTTTTTATTTTGATATATACATATAAGAGGTATCGTTCCAGTGTTGTCTGGGTTTCCTAGTGAGCTTGACAAGAGGCCGTGTGGTTCGGCCATTCCATAACGATTCCCCTGAACCAAGATCGATTCTTGGGAGCAATCACGTTAATTACAAGAACGTCGAGGAAGCGACAATCTTCCAGGAAGTTGAGGAATCTCGAGAGAGGAAGCCACGTCTCTCCCTGGCCGATTGGTCGGCTTACAACTTGCGTGAGCCAAACGTAACGTATAATTATTTCGACTTTTTTTATATACCGCCAAGCTGCTAGATCGTGAGAATCATTGCTTTTTGTATACGTAAAATTACTGAGGCACTTGCAAAAATATCCGTCGCTCTTAGGACGCGAATTCTGCGTTAAAAAAGGAAGACGTTCATTGGTTTGCCAGGACGCGCAATCAGAGAAGAAGAAAAAAAGCAATATGAGCAATGAACAGAAATAAAATTTATAACATTTATCCAACTAAATTTCAATTCTTATCAAGTCCCTCCGACCGAACCAGTTCTTTCTATCGTACCATTTTCGAAATTGTTCACGAAATTTTATGGCATTCGAGCCATTTGGAAGATAGAGCCTATAAAATTTTAATGTATAGACCAAGTCGTACCGTTAATCAATTAACACTTCATTCCTCGACACGCTCACTCAACACCATCGTAGATTTATAGACTCGACAATCTTGGATTTTTTGAATTAGTTTTCAAAGATCCTTCGTTGTCTTGTCACTCTCTTAAAAGTGTTTTTAACAAGATAATGTCCAAGCACGTTTGACGATTCTAATGTTGTTCAAACAGGGCCGTGGTTCCTACGCATTCGGTTACGACAACGTCGTCGATCCGTCGGGAAACGAACAGTACAGAAACGAAGAGAAACTCGAGAATGGAACGGTAATCGGCGAATATGGTTACACGGATTACAAAAATAATCAAATAGTACGTGTTTCCTATACGGCGGATACACGTGGTTACAGGTAACGTTCTACATTGCCGGTAAATAATCATTTAATAAGTTACCAGCACGTTCAAGTAACACGGCGACGCTGTTACCGACGGAGCAATTAAAACTTCGACAGCCTAGGAAATAAATTATTTGAAGAGATTACACGAGAAACCACTTTACGCAAACCGTTCGATCTTGCAGGGCGAAAACCGAAATTCTACCACTGGACGAATTGCTGGCGAGAAGTATGGCTTACGGTGTACAACGATAAATAAGCAAGTCGTATTTTACTGCTCACGTATTTTGAAGAAGCAGGCTGCAATGAGTCGTCTGCGGGAGAAGCTACCATATTTACGGGAGTGCAAATTATAATAATTTTAAAGCATGTATTTATTTATTCCAATTAAAAAAAAAAAGAAAAATAAAGGATCGATTTTATATCGTTATCTTATCCCATAACGGAAGACCCGTCTATGCTCACTCGACGCATGTAATTTTGCCGTGACTTTCGTAAATTGTGTTTTTTTTTCCTCCAAATGTCAAGATGCCGCGTTAGTGATTCTCCAAAAGATCGTAAAAGTCGGACGTTTTGTATCTGGTAAATTTCGTGGGAATAAATTGTCGCGAATCGTAAAACAAGGTGGGTATAACGGGCGCGTCTATTAGTCAATTTCGTAATCATAAGTGAATAATCGATAAACGCGTAACAATAATATGCGGGTAATTAAAAATTCCACATAAAATGTTTCGCACGGAATCATTAAACAGTTTGAGGTCCTGTCGCAAAAATCAATTGAAAATAAGTAATCGATTGGTATAATATCCGATAAAGGCCCACTTTTAAATTACGCGTATCTCGTGGATCGCATGCAAGTTCCTCAAGAAGAAATGGAGGGAGTCAACCGTTTCTCTAGGACAGACGAAAATTTTGTCAACAGTCATAAAGTACCGAATTCCTTATCTCTTACCCCTTTTTTGTCCGTTCCTCGCGCCAACGACGTAACCTAAGCAGTGACTTGCGTAGGAAAGGAAAACACTCGATATGGAAAATGCAGACGAGGACGAGGAGGACGAGGAGGAGGAGGAGGAGGAGGAGGAGAAGGAGGGAGAGAGAAAATACAAAGAACGTGAAATTTTAAGATACCCAAGGAGCAGTCTGTGCACTGTCTGTCACGTTGAAGCAATTAACGCGAACCCTGAAGATTTTTCTAATCGATTCGAGCCTCTGGCCTGTTCGCAGGGACATTTGCTCTGTTACAGATGCATTAAAAAATTTGCGATACGATCAGGTAACGAATAGCAAGGCGATTGTAAAGATTAAAATTTTTCTAACCTAAACACCATCAGTACCGTATGACTTATGCGATTTCCAGAAGTTGGCTGCATTCTGTGCGACGTGGAATCACAACGCTCGAATTCCAGTTGCTCCAGAGAGAGTAACACGAGTCTTAAGAAAACGAATAAACCATACGGAGTGCAGAACGCTACGTCGGAGAGTAACGTGCACGATTATCACGTAAATCCATGGGTCAGAGGGTATCCATCGATTTCAAAACCGGTGCCGAAAAAGCGACAGCCACGTTACGGCAGTGCGATGCACGGCGTCGATTCTGCGACCGATTGGGAAACCGATTTGACGGACACACGTGACAGACGAACCGTGAACGAGGCCAGACAGCAGAGCAGCTACTGCAGTATAATTAAGGACGAGGAACAGGTGTCGCCATCTCAAATGAAAATCGGCAATCAAGGAACTTCGGAATGTTCTCGGCGTCCGATTCGCTGTCCACGATTGGACTGCGCGGTAAATGTAGCATTTTCATCTTTGACTCATCATTTCCTGTTCGATCATCCGGAAGTGCCGATTCTCAATGTGGAGCCTGGAGCTAAGAGCACTTTGATCGTTAGTTTCACTGCGCTTTCCTGCGATTCCAGTAGATGTCTGGCGCTCTTGCTGGTATCTGGTAAACTGTCGTAAGTAGCACGTATAATGAAGTTATACCGTAGGATTTATTCGTTCGTATTATCTTTTTTAAACTTGTATGGGCTTTCCGATTGAAATATAAAAAGAGGCCCTGCTACGCGACTATTTAGCAGTGGACAAATTCAACAGAAATACAAAAACAGACTACCGCTACCGGTTCTTGCTGCCCGTTTGCATAGTACCAGCAGGTACTGTAGTCACAACGAAGGTCACGCATGTGGCGAAGGTCGTGACGAGGGGGACGTGATAATTGCCTGGGTCGCTGGGCTGGATATTGGCAGTAACACAGGACCCCTGAAGTGCAGTATACAGGTGTGTTAAAATATTTGCTTCAAAGTTCGGATATGAGATAGGAAAGCTAATTGAAGACATTTTTTGATGAATTACAGGCAGTAGACAATATCGATAACGAAGGGTTCCGTTCGTTGACCTACACGGGACCAGTGAATTCCTTAAGAACTGCTCAAAAGCCACGAGAAGTATTCTTGAGCGGCGATTGCGTGATTCTTCATGAGGGCCTTATCAATCATATCACTTCCGACTGTACCAGTCTCAACGTGAACGTCATAATTCATTGATATTCGCATAATCGACGTCGCTTGCGGACAGGATACATCATCGATCGGTGACCAACGTCAGTTTTTCAGTGTTACCGCGAAACACGCGTCCTTGAAGCGAACAAATGAAGTGCGAGCGTCGCGTATAAACATAATGTATTTATATAAAATAGGTATAAAAGATTTAAAAAGTCAAAATATCATAATATCATTAATGTCTTCTCATAAGCTGGTCATGGCTGGCGGTCGGGCATATGCCTTAGGAATAAAACCATACTTTCGTGTCTTCGGTGCGTAAGCCCAGAGCCAGCCATCGACCGTTTGATTGCCTAAATCTGCGTAAATCCAATCTGCCCGTCTCACGGATAAATCATCTGGCGCCTGCGCCTTGTAATCGTAAAGCACAACTAATTCAGTGCCACTAGTCTCGTCGCGAAAGTCACGCAAATCCTTTTGTTGCAGTTGCTCGCCTCCCGTTAAATTTCCATTCGTAGTGCCTGCCATGAGAGAAAAAGAAAAAAAAATTAAAAACTTAATTGAACAAACGAGACTAACCGATAAACAAAGATTCAAGTGTTACCCAGTCCATGAGGATCACTGGCGGTCGTCGTGGTCGTCGTAGTGGTCGTCGCCGTCGTCGTATACGAATGCAAAACGTGTCCCGGATAAACGAAACCAGAAGGTACAAATCCTTCGTTACCGTCACAGTGACGTAGCACCCAAAACCAATCAGGATCGTCCCTATTCAGTACAGTCACAAATTCTCCTCTCTCCACGCTCACGTCGTTTTCATCCCTTGCCACAAACGTGTACAGTACGATGTACCTTCCTGCCGATGGATCCTGTGGAAAAAATTCAATCCGTGTCAAAGGATCCTGAGAGCCAAAAAATATGTCTACCCACGATACACCGAATAAATCGATCATCTACCAACCTTGAAGAACGGATGAACATCCGGTTGCAATGGCGTACTCTGCACAGAAGTTTGTGACTGCGCGACGTTAGAACGATTGACATTAACGTCGGCAGTGGTAATGTTCCTCGAATAACTTTCGCAATCGGATGCGGAACCGGTATCCGTTTGTTGGGCATCCAAATTCTGGGAACGAGACGAACTGGACAGATCGGCGTCATTGTCGCTCGAACGTGGCAGCTTCTTTTTGACATTATTCATAAGCGTCGCGAGGGTCGATTCCGCCAGCTGCGACGTATATGGCGCACAGTAAGAATGCGGTACAAATCCCTCCATTCTAGTATCGGCTGCTATCACGTAAACCCAGTCGTTTTCTCTGTACAAGACATTTACGACCTAGGACAGATGAAAGAGTATACTGTGATCCTCCCATCCATTTAGTGCAAAAATGATATAGGCTAAGACCGTGCTGAGAAGTCATACGCAATACAATTTTTAGATATAAAATAAACGTCCCAACGAATCATCCAGATAAATTGATTCTTTCTAACCTGACCCCTCTTCACCAGAAGCTCGTCATCGACGCACGGCGTAAAGTCATGAACGATAACCATCTTGCTGTCCGGCGAAAGACCATTTTCCTTCTCGATCCCAACCCTAACTAGAGTCTCGATACTGGCACTTCCTGTGATACGTCCTGGAGGAAGAGGCACCCTGGTCCCCAGTCCAAGTCCCACGCCGCCGACTCCAGCTCCATCCTTTTCGAGGTTAAAGCTATGGACACCGGCTAAGAGATGACAAAAGGAACGAATGATTAAGAGTAAGGAAGGAAGGGTCGATCGATCCGTCAAAGATGTTAAAAAAAAAAAAGCACAAATTAAGAATAAAGGACCCACGAGCCTTTGTGAATCTCTGAGATAATATTAACGAGAGTCGGAGTAACGTACGTTTCTTCTTCTTCCCACGACGTATACGCACTGGACACAGAAAAGCCATTCTGTGCACTGGCCGGGCCCAAACGTATTCACATGTCCCCCGAACGGGTCAGTAGGTACCATAAAAAGTCCCTGGGACCAAGGACCTTCCCATTCGTAAGTAAGAGTAACATGGATGTCGACGACGGACGAGACGCAGGACGATTCAGTCAAAAGTAACACGATACTAGATCAGCGAGAGTGTACGCGACGCTCGAGGAAAAAAATCAGCAGTCCCAAAACTCGTTGCACTCGTACGAACACCAAGTGGACACTCACTTCTGTGCCTGCCTGGCTGTCTACCTGTCTACCTACCTGCCTGCCTGCCTGCCTGCCTGCCTGCCTCTGCGGCTACCTGTCTCTCTCTCGTGCTCGAGATCGAACATTTCAAACTCTTCCCATAATTCCTAACCTGTCGGCAAGATGGCGTTGCCAAGAGGAAGAGAAATACATGGACACGGGATTCTACTATGGGCAGCGGGAAGAGATGATTTAAAAGAAAAAAAAAAGAAACACAAAGAGAACCCTCGGACGCTTGCGAAGGTGGGAGCAGGTAAAAGGAGTGAACGACACGTGAAAACGGCAACGAAACTCGTCCTGCTTGCTAGAAGGTTCAGGAGTGTCCAGACGGTTCGAAGTGATTGAGAGAGACGGACGGGAAGATAGAAACGGAGTGAGCAAGAGAGAGAGAGAAAGAACGAGCACGAGACTAAACTGGCAAATGCACACGGGGAGTGCGTTGCCCCGCGTCACTTGTAAATAAATACTAATATGCAGTGAAGATGCAGATACCCATTTTGGATGATTCGATGAATATTTTAAAGGGAACGGCGTTTCTAACTTTGGAGAACCCGACGAGTTATAAATTTTAATCGAGGAAAATTCAATTCTTTACTTGTCTCGCGCTGCCCGAATTTATACGTCGAAATGGCAGAATCCTACATATTTGATAACTCGACGTTCTCGTTAATAAAACACGAAACCATATCACCGATGGATCTCGCGATACTTACGAATAAAATCGTAGGATCCGCGGGAATCTTTATTATCTCGATTAATTTAAAATAATTACTTAACCTCAAGTCCGATCGACGCATGCGCCGCCGACCCAACAGGCGTCCAGCGACAAACACAATTTTGACAAGACCCAAAGCCAGCCAGTCCCTTACCATCTTGCAAACCTGAAAAACAATTGTGGACTCCAGATATCTGAAACGTCCGAGAAGACGTGATTCCCGTTTAAGTCTTTAATCGCACTCAAGGTCAAATGTCAATTCAAGCACAAATAAGTACAGCGTTCTCATACAATAATCGCGTGATACTCGTTGTCTCGTAGCTGAAACAAAAAGCATGAGCATGGCCGGAGGAGAGAGAGAGAGAGAGAGACGACATGAAAATAAAGGAAGACAACAAAATGACGGAGGTTCGTATTTTTACTCCTCGAAAATGAAGCGGATGAAACGTACGATCCTTCTTTGTACAGATATGAATTATGAGACGTAAATAAAGCTGTGTCCACGGTTGGGATTAAAAATAATTTGCGCAATCACCTCAACGCTTTTAAACGAACGTTACTACGTTCGAATATCGAATATAAATTGACGCGCGCATGGCGTTGACCGTGAGTAACAAAAATCGAACGTCACAAATATCGTATTTATTTGTAATACAATCCTGTTCGAATTGAATATACATTTCAAGTCGACGATACCGATCTCCGCCACAATGTTCACGATGGCCTGATCGTTTCTCTTTTCTTTTCTTTTTCTTTTTTTTTTTTTTTCAATCGCGCGCCTCAAATGTATTCCAAGCGGAGCAAGTAAGTAAGATACATATTATGTATTATCGTAGCTTCGTACGCTAGGTAAATATAGTAACTGAGTGTGTATGAAAAACGTAGACTATTACATTTCTTTTTAAATCTTAGGTGGGATCCTTATAATATTACAATAGAGCGTATGTAGTATAATATGCGTCTGCCGTTAAATCGGAACCACAGTAAATGATTGTATTGTATCTAATGTTTATATCCTCTTATTATTATTATGTTCTGTCTTCGCCGCTAAAAAATTCTGAAAGATCCCTCGCTCTTCTTTACTCGAACGACGAGAACAGCGACGGGCTATAACGAACTCTAAATCGACAGAATCGAAGAATAACGCGTAACGCAAGGTTTCGAACGCCTCGACAATTGGATCTGCGTAACGATTGTATTTATCGAGATTGCGAAAAGTCGGAGAGATCTTTCAAGAATAAAGGAAATGATAAATAGAAAGAAAAAAAAAATAACAAGAAAAAGAGGAATTCCTTGCATCTCGAATTTCTGCCCGCAATACAATCGGCAGGGGGTTCGATCCATTGAGAGGTGCTCTCTTTTATTTTTAATATTTCTTCCGTTGTTTCTCGTAATAATGCAATTATGAATATGTATGATTTACGAAGTTTAATAATAATAATCCGTTATTACTAATATGTATTGTATCGACTACGATAGAACAGTACGGGGTGTTTTGACTCGATAAAGGAAAACTAAAAAAGAAAAAGGGTATATTTCTCGCTCGCAAATTCACTCGAGCACCAGCTGTTGCACAAATGTCGATTTGTATGTTTCATATTAAATTTTCATTTTTCCTATGCTACATATACGCTCTTGTCCGCTGACTGTCCAAGCGCCGTGCTACCACTGGTTACGTCGTCGTGCAGGACAATCCGCCCAAAAGTATAACGTTGGACCAAAGTGAACTGCCAACTTAAGCGTAATCTTACAACAGACTCCGCTGTTCAAGACCCAAAAGCAAAGAGGGAACAAAAATTTAAAAAAAAATATATATATATAAACAATGCTAACGATTTCGGCTCGGCCGAATCGTATTGATTTTTACTTAAAAAACGAAAAAAAAAAAAAATAAACACGATACCGACGGAAATCTCAGCGTCCCCATGTTCTTTCCGTTATCACGCGTTTACGCAATTTCAATAAAAAAAAAAATCTCCAGAAAATCACATGGCTAATTGAGATCTCCTTTAGACTTCGCGGAATCTCGAAGGAGGCGCGACGTCGGAGAACTAACGCTAATAAAATTATAGATATATCGAGAAAACAGTGAAGGGGGTGATTCGAGGGGGTGGGGGAGGGGAAAGAGGAAAGGAACTGGAACGAGTAAAATGGTGGTATATGAATAAGTAAACGAGGAGAATAAAGGGGATACCGAGATTACGGATGAAAATTATGCATCGGATTGAAAAATCAATAATTGCAATTATGCCGTGATCTATCGATTGCACTCGAAATAAACTAGTTATCGGGATTCGCGGTCGTTTATCGTCAACGAAAAACGTTATTATGGCTCGTGCTAATAAAACGATTGATACGCGAGGAGCTGATAAAACTCAATGATGGCCACGTATATTATTATTTTTTCTTTTTAATTGTTTAGTCTTCAATTTCTCTCCGTGCAATTCTTTTAATCGAGCTTCAAGAAAAACAACGCTCGCGCGATTTTGTCCAAGGGAGAAACTTTTACGACCGTTTGCACAAATGTGGTCGCGCGTTGAAAATTGCCGTCACGCGCGCGTGCGACGTTCCTTTCGTTACTGCGACGGATGAAGCACAAAATCTGATTTGTCGAAAGTGAAGTAGATCGGGGCGGATACGGGCTTACGATAAATTCAACTAGAAGAGAAAAAAGCAACGGCTAACGAGAAGATGGATAAGAATGAAAGATAATAACGAGAATGAGAGATACAGTGAGAAAATAATAACGAGGACGCGGAGCATATCGATGCTCTCTTCAATGCTTTCGGCATTAACGAGAATTATCGCGTGATTTTCGTTCGTGCTCACGATATACCTAGCGTAACAACATAGCACCTAGGGTTTTTGTACTTTTCGCAATAATTCGCATATTATTATGTATTACTGATAACATATAATATATATATATATATTTGTATATATAATATATATACCTACGACAAGAGAATGTATTTACATTATGCGCTTTTAATGATTACAGGGAGAGTTAATGGAAAGCAACCTAATTTACACTGTCCTACTTTGAATGAAAAATGTGTGAGACTGTAAAAAAAAAAAAAGATCTCCACCTTTAGTCTGATTACGATTTTGCGTCGTGTACATTATTTTAACGTACACGAAGAAAACGTTCGGTGTCCTTTGATCGTTATCGATCGATTATCATTGGCCCTTGCGGTTTCGCGTCTTGGCTTAATTTCTTTTTGTTTTCTTTGTATCCTATGCTTCGCCGCTTCTTCTTCCTTTATATTAAACCTATTTACTTTCTTCCGTATAATACAGTATCTACATTCGGTCGTAAACGAAACCGTCAATAAAGTTTTAATTTACAATAAGAAATCCAAATGAAATCACATTTTCTCGTGTCCTTTTCATACTTAACTCCTTCATCCTCATTTGTAATAACGTTTAAAGGCTCTTCGTATATCACAATTAACAAAGACAATTTTATCATTCATTTTTTCTTTAGAATCGTTAGAATAGTTATTCTACCTAGTGGTAAATTCGGTGCGCACCCGCACTGGCCGAATGTACGAGCGACGCGATAGTTGCTGAGCATTTGTATTCTTCTCTCTAATTATAATTCGTTAAATAATTAAAAATAACTCTAATCTTTACCAGCCACCGTGGCGTCACCCTCCTCAGATTCTCTCTCGTCCTTACGATTATCCTCGTGCCGTTCGATTACCTTATCCTGCGAACTGGCACCGGACACCACCACCTCGGTGTCGTCGCTACCCTCGGTACTGTCCGCGACACTGGAGTTTCGCACGTCCTTCTTACCTTCCTCGGGCTCCTTGGAATCCTGAATCTGTTGCATCTGCAACTGACTTCGTAACCTGGAGATCTCACGGGCGTCGGAACGCCGACGACGACGTAGACGAGCGTTTTCCGCAGCTACTTGTCTTGCCAATGCGAGGACGTCCTGGGGCACGTCAAGGGCCATCAGCCGTTCCTCTAAGTCTATCGCGGCAGTCCCTTCCGAATCAGAATCACTCTCCGGCGAAGACGTACCCACTTCTGCCGCTGCAGGCTCCACCGTTACCGTAGAGGATGTCACAGCCGCGCTACTCTCCTCTTCCTCGGGTTCTTCGTCCTCTTTAGTTTCCTGTCCCGCCGCCAGGGAGTCCTCTTCCTCGCCGTAGGAACCGGATGTGCCACCAGGTGCCGGAGACGATGGTTTCTCAAGCTTTATTGTAACGGGAAGCGACTCGAGCTTCTCGTCTGGACTCGGTGGACGATGACCATGACGACGACGCTCGTGATGATGCCGTCTGCTATGCTGGTGCACCAACGGTGGCGCTACTGGAGGCATCGTCGGCGGAGGTATCGGCGCCAGGGCGACGTTCGGCTGAAAATGCGGCTCGAAACGCTCGCATTCGGAGAGAGGCACAACGCGTTCCGGATGCTGGAGCACTGGCGGTCCTCGACTGAGATACGCAGGCATCAGCGGCGAACTGCACACAGGAAAATCGCAGTGCGTCTAAGAATTGGGATCAGGTAAGAGCTTCTTTTCATTGAGGATTCTTGAGGTTTCTCTGGAGTTGGTGTTGCGCTTCGGGATTAAAATAGGGGAAGGTATTTGTTCACTTAGGATTCTTCGGGTTTTTCCTTTGAACTATTCAATATGCCTCTTCGTCGTTGTTCAATAGTTACCTGTCCCTGTGTTTGCAAGTTCCTGCCGCGCTCCAGGGTCTGAATGCTGATGCGCCTCTTGCTGCCAATTCAAAGACTGCCCATTGCATTTGTAAGTATGGGTCGGTGGCACTGGCTGCTGCTGCTGCTGCTGCTGCTGCTGATACTGGATGATACATTCCCAATCCGTTTCCATTGTAAACGCCAGAGCAGTCGTCCCTGTCTATTTCCTTCTTCGCACGTTTTATTATCTTTTCCGGCTCGTGTCGCAGCTATAACAGAGGCATTGCTTCCTTAGAAGATGCAACGAGAAATGAATTCGATTTCATTCTGTTTATTAGAAAAAAAAATGTCGACCTTGATATTTCTCCTAATTGGACGAATGCTAAATGTTTTATAAACGATGAGAATCTTGAAGCGTGGCAAATGGCTCGAAAGCCGTTATCAAGTTATTTATATAAAGCTAACAGCAGATCCTGATCGTGACACGACGTGAATTATTATTTGATAAGCTTTGGACAATCAAACAAAAGTTTCGGAGGTTTTATCTGACTTTAAAAACTGTTTTGGAAAAAACTATATGCGTCGCAATCTTGACCTGACTATAAGAAAACTTTTAATCAAGATATCGTTTCTCATTTTACTGAGATTTATTACAGATTTCGTCAAGTGACAAAAAATATATTACGGTATATCCGAAAACTGTGTTTCTACCTCTGGTTTCCTCTTAGGATTCGTCACGAGGTGCCGTTCTTTTAAATCTCGAAAAAGGGCGTCGACCTTGTTGTGATGCTTCTGATCCCTGGACAATAGAAGGTACGACCGCCAATTGGCAGAATCGAATCCCCAGTGGCAGGTTCGATTTTCCAAAGGGCGATGAGCATGACGAACAAATCGCTGTGGTGAAAATTGATATCCACACTCGAGGCACTCGATGCAGGCTGAATCCTCTGAACTGAAGAGGTCTGCGTCGAAAATGCCCTTGCACTTACCAAAGCACTCATGGTACACCTTAAAACGTGCCACGGATTCTTCTGCTTCCTCTTTCTTGGCACAAGACTTTTGATCATCTATTCGTTCCTGATCTCTGACCGGTGCTGGTTCACAGGGCTCTGTCCTAAGTAAGAGTGCACTTACAAGTCGTTCTGCATCGGTCTGTGTGATAAGTCCACAAGAAGGTGCATTCCGTGGAAGGATTCCAGATAGTTTCAGCTCTTCGAGCTGATCTCTGGTACATCTTGAGCAGTATATCTGCAGCTCATCGCATACTTGATTAATCTGCTGCAGAGAAAAGTCCTGTAAAACTGTGTTGAGTATTTGAGGAAGACACAGCCTACGCTCTCCACCAACGACAAAGCAAGATATCCTCTCTCCTTCGAGAGTCGCTTCGCATCTTTCAGAGCAACTCTGATCCGGTGCAGTTAGAATGGGTATTTGAAACTCTAACTCTCGCTTGTCACTAGTGGCCTTCAGTCGTTCGGGTTGTGGATCATCATCAGAATCATCCAAAGCATGATCAACCCTGCGATCCCTGCAAGGTGGCACAGTTATCCTAGATGGTTCCTCACACTTTTCAATATCCTTAGATGGTATTGATAAATGATCCAGACCAGAATCGATCCCACAATTAGCAGGACGGTTTAGGGGAGAGAACCGAAATGGTGCCTGTTCCTGAAGCAGTCCTTTACAGTCCATGCCCAGAAGGGCCGAGCTCGGTCCCTGCAGGCTCTTCACTGCTGATAACTGATACGTCTTCAGGACAGTTTTCAGTTGGGGACTGTACGACTGACTGCTTGTATTACCAAGCAATAGTGTCTCCATTATTTAGCTCTATGAATAGTTAGACAAGTCAGTCCTATTATGATCCTACTATAAGGTACACTTAAATTGTATCTGAGTTCACTGAATATCACTGGAGTATCTTATGGACACTGACACACACTGGGCTTCATGCACTGGTATGCAGAATCACATTGATAATCACCAGAGGTTGCTAGGCCATCCAAGCCAAGATAAAACTGATCCATCTTATGAAAAGGAAGAATCCACAGAACGTGAGCGTGGAGCCGACTCTCTGCACGGGCTAGACACATGCTGGGGGCGGAGATATATCTCGGATCCAGAGTGTCGCGCGTATTCCCATCTTCCTGGTTGACGAGCTCTTGTTCTAGCCACGATCCATGATCCACCGTAACATCGTGTCCGCGTAAGATAATGCGCGCACGCATATATATATATACATGTACATACACACACACGCGCGCGCGCACACACAACACTACCCTCGCACACACTGTAGCAATAGTGTCCCCGTCCCGCAGAAGAGGATAATAACGCGAGAACGAGATAGAACGTTAACCAACGATAGATAGCCAGGAAGTCAGACTCGAGAGAACAACGTTAGACTGGACGTCGGCGTCGTGGTGTCGCGCGTCGCGATCTCCACGATTACGTCGGCAAGGTTTCTATGTCTCGTAGAAGGCGTTGGAGAGGAGGTTCGGTTAGGGATACGGGTCGGTGGCCTGGGCGCCGCTGGGCCTCGAACCTGGCGTGTAGTGCGAACAGTGGCGATTATCAACGTAAGGACACATGTCTGTCCCTTTGGAATCAGTTTCGAAGAGAGGCTGTCCGATGGTCTAACCCGCGCAGTGACCGCGGTTATACATGGCCGTGCCTTCCTTAGGATCTAACAACAGCAGCAGCGGCAACGGCAACGACAGAGCAGATTACACCTCGGCTTTACTTGACAGATATCGCCGTCTTCGCGGGCATCGTCAGGCCGATTTACTTGGCACGCCGCGCCGCAATGGCGTATCGATCGAGCACGCACGGCACACTGAAGCACCACTCGCGGAGCTACGCATATTTCTCGCAGCGAAAAGTGAAGTAAAGCGAAGTGAACCGTCCAGCCTGACGCACGGTACACAATGCTAACGCAGCGGAGCCCCTGATACGCCGTCGCGGCGTCGGGTTCTCTGTGTATGTCGTATATAGCGTATATAGCGCGTGTGTCGCCTCCACCGAACCACGACGAGAATCAGACTGTCCATGTAGCTACCTGCGCGCGAACGTGTGTGCACGTAAACACGAGGCGAGCCCTCAAGTGCGCCACTCCTTCTCTTTCTCGCACACTCGTCCTGTCCTTTTTACCCTCGCTGCCTCCTTCTCTCACTCAAGCACCGTCTCTATACTCTCCTTCCTCCACTCTCCTCTCTCCGGCCTATCGTTCTATCCCTCTCGCTCGGAGCCTCCCTCTCCGAGTGGTAGAGCGCGACGCTGAGCGTCGTATGTGTCAGTCCGTCTGTGCCAATGACAGTGTTAGTGGCCTTAGGCACTGGTATGGGTCCCCTCTAAGCTCGTGTGCGTCTCTTCTGCTAAAGAGGAATCTCCGTAAACTCTACGCGTCCCCGTAGAGAGTTTACTTCGTCTGTCTGTCTGTACGTCTCTCTCCCTCGGTCGAGTCCCCTCGCACCAGCTCCCCGTGAACCACCAAAACCCGAAAACTCCCCGCTACTACACCGCACCGACCATCTTTGCTTGTCTTCTTTCTCGCTCCCTCTCCCTCGATACTCCGATGCTCACGCACTCACACCAAAGCCTCTGGCGTCCTCCCCGTACGTACGCTCGCGCGGGACTGCGATAGAATTCACACGTATCTCGAGGGCGCAGTAGTGTGAGTTTCTCCGGCAGCGTGTGTCGGAGAAAGAAGACGAGAGAAAGAGAGAGAGAGAGAGGAGTGAGCGTCGGTCGGCGGTCGGCTGAGCGTCTAGTCATGTGACCTTCCCGTCAAAATAGCCTGCGTAAACTGCACGACTCGCGAGCAGCGACACGCATACGGATACGCAAGCGCGCACACGCGCACATGAAATTCCATGTATGTAGATATACACGTATCATTGGGGACTACAGGCACTCTCTCAGCAAGAAGCAGAGAGAGAGAGAGAGCAGGCACACTGGCTGGGCCAAGAGAGCCACCAGCACTTATCGTTCGGACGCACCGAATTCGACTTGGCTGGACTTGGCCGAGTAGCGCCTCCTCTCGCGATATGGATTAATATTTTGAATCGAGCATTAGAGAGGCGCGTTGTCCTCACTCGGAGGCTGCCATCGAGTCTCGTGCAACTTGACGGTTTGCGAAAGACGCCTGGCGTCGATAATGGCCGCCGGACCTTCCGGAGCCAACCCCGGCCTGCCCTTCCTGTTCAGAGGCTGAGACTCTTCTTCGCTTGAGACGGACGCGACGAATCCGCCGCGGATCCTAACAAAGATTATGCGTGCCTCGCCGTTTGACTTCGGCTGACTCGCTTCTTCTCCATTCTATATACGTTGGAGTTGCTTCGTGCCACTTATTGCACGACTGTCGGATAGACGGAGAGCGGAGTATAATATGTGTAAGAGATACAGAATCAAATAGGAATGGACGATCGTGGATGTTGACCAATGGGCGACCAGAGAATTCCGTATGCGATATTGTATACTCTTGGAATACATACGTGGATATATATATGTGTGTATATATACATATATATGCTATTTGTAAATTTTATTTTATAGGAATTTACGGTGGATGCTTCTAACAAAGGAGTGCTATTTTCGGCATGTCCCTTCCATACGACATACGGGCTGCACGTCTGTCGCACCATGAACCGCGCTTGTGCTTGTACGCGCAGTGAGCCGAGTTCTTCGCGAAAATCTACGCGATTAAAAGCGAAGAATTTTTTAGAGGCGCCGAAGACGCGGTTTATGCAAACCGGCGACATCGTACGATTAGGACTATTCAGATTAGATTATTTATATCTCCTTAGGGTCATTAAATGTGCTGTTTTTTTTTATTATTCCTACCGTCTGGCAATATACATTTATGTATATTACGTACGTTACAACCAGTTTTCATCAGACTCGTGGATATGAAATGCGAAATTATGATATCGTCGAGCGTGACGAGAAAATTTTTAATGTAAAATATGTATATCTGCCATGTAAGGTAAATTGCGATGTATAATTTTATTTTACCGCGTATCGATTAACCGCTGTTACCATAGTTCATTAACTCGCGAATCGAGTGGGCTGATTAAAATCGTTTGCAATTCTCTTATGGAATAATATTTTTTTAAGTGATGTATCAAATATCGAACACCTGCAAAAATCTAAATGCGATTTGATTCAATTGTTTATCGTAGATAAATTTTAGTTTTGCACCTGTAACGACCGCTGCTTCTCAATTATCGTTATCGCGGCTGCTAAAAGTGTGCCAATCGAACTTTAAATATTTATTTTTTATTTTTTAAGAAATTCTCGTCTATCGTTCACGACTCTTATCTGCTGTACGATACAGATGCGATAACAGCAATCGCCTTTGGCACTTCGTCACAACATCACGAATTTTCAGATAGAGGAGAATGTCGGTATACTGATAAGGATACTGTTTTGATCAACAACAGATAATAGCACTGTCCATCGTCTAATCTATAATTCTCTTATAATCGCCCACAGTAACGCCAAAATTTATCCAATATCGAAATATCGTCGTTGCTTATTTTTCTCGGGGAAAAAAAAAAGTTTTCTCAGAATTACGAAAGAAATGACATTAATGACTCATCGCCGGAAATTCATAGAAGAGTTCAATAGGCAAGACGCAGCATCTTTTTTTTCGTTCATATCTAAATTGATGTATTTACATTCGGATAAAAATTCTACGTCACCCAGAGACACGTTCGTCTGGACACAAACATCGAGACATTTGATTCTTCCTCCTGTACTCGAATGGTAAAAATCAAATTTACCGACTGAGTCCTTCTCATTCATGACAAGTTCAACTATATGCAAACTTAACGTTTACACCTTCGTTTGCGGCTGACGGGAGAAGATGAAAAAAAAAAGAAAAATGTAAATAAAAGATATTCAATGAATGAACTGGTCACGCAACCCTCGACAGTTTTATAAGACGACTCTAGGGTGTAAACATTTTGATTCGTCATTCCGCCACCACCTAAACCGAGCTTGTAACCATATACAAAGCTGGCTGTATGCGCAACTCATTATCTAGATATGTTTTCGTCAACGAGAATCTTTAAATAAATAAAATCCTGGTACAGATGTACTGAGAGTTTGAACATATGTGTACCATTGGACTTAGCCTCTTTTAATATTTCTTATATCTAATTATGCACGTGGAAAATCGAATTATATATGAATACGCGTGTGTGTGTGTATATATATATATATATGACAGAATTATGAGACCTTGTTATTGAATTGTCCAATAGTGCGTAACGTACATGGATCGTCATTGTTTAAAATTTTTGTCTTAAACAACTCAAACATTCCTACGAGCGATGACTGTTCGGGAACAAAATGCCTGTAAAAATATTTTAACGAAGCGTCCACTGGGTACGCGAAGCAGAATGTTTATTCTAATATAACGTAGATTTGATAATGTCTTCGATATGAGTTTATAGACGTTTTTTATCTTTCAGGTGTCTTTTTCGGTCGATAAAGATTTTTAGGATCGAAGCCGTGGGCTGAACTGCCGGAGGAAAGGAAAATACGCGAATAGTTTTCCTCGGTTAGCCACTGATCAATGACCTTAATGAGGTAACGTTACGATACAACAGGCTGGCATTACGCACGTATTTTCACGACAAATCCTCGGCGCGATGCCCACATGTTCGATATTAACATGCAAATATGCGGCTTCGGTATGCTATGCAAAATAAAGTATACCTTGATCTGCAAGAGTTTCGCATGCGCGTTACGTGTCGCAATTACTAAGTCCGCAAAGAGAGAATTTGCATATTCTCCTGCGTTTATCATTTACGATAACCGATTAGCGTCGATAATCTTTATAACCATGAAATACTGCATTAAACTTTTCCCAACTGCGGGATAACGCTTTTTCCTCAATTAATCGAACAAAGTATAATTCTCGAAGAATTGGCTGGGGGTCTTGCTGGTTTATCACTGGTAACGTGCGTCTACACATGTAAATGGATTATTTTTCTGTGGCATGCCACAAGATCTACTTCATACGCGATAAGAAGATAACTGACAGGCAGTGTAAATGAAAAAAAAAAAATTATTATTCGCTTACGGGGCAAAGACCACCATTACAAACACTGCTCTCTTATCGAGGAGACCAGTTAGACCGGTTAAAAAGTCGAACAATCGTTTCTTATTGCCAGTGACAAAGAATCTGCATGAGGTACAGCTGTTTGAGCCATTTAAAGTTTAATCTTTCGACAACGTATAATGCGAGCACAGCTAAATTATCGCCCTCTTTCACGTACAATCACCGGAGGCTTAATTATTATGTTGTTTTACGTCTGTTTATTTATAGCGTGGACGTAGCGCTAATCTTTGATAATGTGAAACTGATCCTCGGTTTTGTGCTTGCGTAAACATGTGCGAAAACAAGGTAGACTAGGCTGTTCGTCATTTTAATACTAGTCGTTCCCGGTTGGTAACTTTATTAATTTAAATCAGTGTAGAAACGATTCTGGTATAATAATCGCTATATTCACGATACTTCGAAGTCATTTACAAGGTTAAGGAATATTTGCAAAATTTAATAAGATTCCTAGGTCGTTCGTTAGGTAATCATATGAAAATGATAAGAAGCAATAAGTCGTAGACAGTCGCAAGTCGATATAATAAAGTAATATAAATTCTGAGGTCCCCTTACCTTTCGAGAAGAGACGGAACTTACGCGGGAGTACAGAGACGCGACTGCAGAGCGATCTGGCGGCCGTTCGCTCAAGGAGATGGGCGTCAAAGGTACAGGGGCGACGCCGTGCGTCGAAAATGCACAACGCGAGGAAATAAGCGACGCCGGCGCCGTCCCGTAAGAAGATGGCGACAGCGAGTGACAACGCGTCGATTGTATAAAGTGTTTTATTTTTTTATTTTATGCCGTTACTTTGGGTTTCGTAGCTTCCAGTAAATTTCAGCGTGAAGCCTGAAGTAGGTGTGCTAGGAGAGCAACGCACGGCGCATTCCTAATCGTAGGACGGGATCGTTCTCCTATCATTGTTTGACGAATACGGTGAGTCAGGCTTCGGGAAGGGCCACCTACGTAAACGAGGTTAATTGACATTAAGAGGGGACAATTAAAGTCTGTCCAAGCTGGAATATTGACGGCGTGGAAGCGTCAACTCTTTCCGATTCACTCCAGTTCGATTTGGTTATCATAACGCTCTCTCCTTGCTACGTTTCATATATATTATCAGATCGTTCGCTTCTTTCCGTGTAGTTCGTTCCGTTATCGCGCGTGTCTCCTATCTCTGGTGTCTCCTGTCGCTGACAGCAACAACTTACGAGTGAATGAGCAAGCGCTGACATATGTAGGTGCAGCCTGTGCGCGCGCATACTTTGGAATTTTAAATTACGTTTTTCTTCTGTATTTCATCAAAACTAAAACGGTTATTCGCATATGAAAAATACGCATCGATTCTCCACGTGAACATGAGTGAAGACATTCGAGACATCCTGTGACTTACTACGCGTCGCTAACAGTAACTAACAACGCGTGTAGAATACGATCGTGTAAAACAAATCGAGTATCGGTATCCTTGCCAAGTGTAACGAATAGCCGAGGTGTCGATTGATCGATCGATGCGGTTGTCGTGTTAATGGGAAGGAGTAATTTATCGGGGTGTATATGCATAAGAAAATGAAAAATAAATCAAAGAACATGGAGAATCGTTCGCAAGATAAAAATAATAAAGACGTCAGTACGAACGAGGAGTTTCTCTTGTTGCTGAGTAAATCGCGCAGGAATGACATTTTCCTTTTCAATTTGAATTTCTCTCTTGAAATGTCCCTTCGCAGGGTCTTTAAGGGTGAGTAGACGATCTTCTTTCTCTTTCTCGCTTTTTTTTTTCTTCTTTAATGTCCTCCATACCTTGTACCCCCCCACTCTTCCATCTTAATTCGTCTCTCACTCTCACTTTATCCTACCAGCTTTATCGTTCCTTCTTCCTTCGGTTTCTCCTTTTCCTCGATTTGACTTCTCTCGCGTATCGTTCGGCTCTTCTTCCTTTGGTCGTTCGTTCCGCGTCCCGTTACAAAGAAAGAGCCACGTTAATGGCCTAATTGTATTCGGCCGTGCTTTACTTGTCGTTGGTAACGTTCGTAAAGTGTGCTTAAACGGTAAGATTAACGAGCTTCCTTTCTGTAGTCCTGCTTCTGCCTCGCCCTGATAAAATCCACGATCAACTGGGACATTTCAAGAGAAAAACATCCCTACCTCACGTTGCTTGATTTTTCGCAAATTTTTTTAAACGTCAAAATCACAAAATCTCATACTGTATCTGTTAATGGATTGGATACCTGAATCGTTTTACCAAATAATCAAACGTCTCATTTCGCACGAATTTTTCGATCGAATAATCGCACGCTTATGAGAAATTTTCGATAATTAACAATTTATTAATTGACCAATCCATCCCTTTCTAATAAAACGATCGTGTAATAAATATCGTACCGGTGTGCGAGCATTTATATAAATCTAGTCTCTTTCCAAGTCAGTATTTATAATTTCGCGTAACCCATCGTTACTGTTAATACGATTAATATGCGTAACAAAGGATAATCAATGGCTTTCATGACATAGAAATTTTAACAGTTAACCTTGAGTCTCCTTTGGCTGCTTTCAGAGATGAACTAATCAGCCACAAGACCCGTGTGTTGTATCAGATCAATGACGAGTCAATGACGTAAAAAAAAGAAAACAAATTCCAAATAAAATTCACGACGGTGTGTCTACGGGGTAACAGGTGTGACTTTACATTAAAGGAAAAAAAATTGTTTCAGGAAAAGGACCAAAAGTGCCGAAAACAAGGATGCCAACGCAAACAACCGAGAACGACGATATACGCGTGAAAATCGTATATAATGGGTAATCCATAGCTTTAACATGAATCTCCGTAGCCGTCTGGAAATATCTAACGTCCCATGAATCACAATGCAACTTCCATTTTCTGGATTCTTATCATGCCGAGAGGAAAGAAAAAAAAAAAAAAAAAAAGTAGGACTGTCCCCATGACGTATCCTCATGAAGTTATCAACTTCGATTTACGTTTCCTTTTCCCTCTCTCTCTCTCTCTCTCTCTCTCCCACGCACGTTTATCCTCGTCGCTTCATCCCCTATTTTCACAAATAATATCGCACCTCGCGCTCACACGGAATCTTTCACGTTTATGCACCAAGAGAGGTCCAGATCACCTACGTCACAGCCGGCATCACGGTGGACACGCTGCGCGAGGAGATGCGGACGATATGTGGATTCGGAGCTGCACGTTCCGGCACGGAACCCGATCAGTTCACGATGAAATGGGTGGACGACGAGGGGGATCCTTGCAGGATCACCTCGCAGCACGAGCTGGACGAAGCCCTGAGGCTCTACGAGATTGAAAAGGACACGGAAATTACGATACACGGTAAGAATATCTAAGACGGATTTAAAGAACCTTCGGAGTCACTCGCGAGCCAATTCAAACTAGTTTCAGCCATCAGATATATTCAGTCGAACCGATAGAAATGTTCCTGTTATTAGAATCGGTAGCAGAGTCAGTGGCGGTTGCCTTCTGGTACCGTTTCCTAGCTCGGCAAACGTACGTGACACTGAGAGATCGGATACCAAGTCGATTCTCTATAACCAGACTCAAGATTATACCAGTAAAATTTATTCCAGCCGGCAGACGGCGCCATGTATTTCGCCAAACTGGGTTGAACTCTCTGCTTTTCGATGAAATATAGGATGCACGAATTTGATCGTCGAACGGCGACAAGCCGCCTTACGAGCCGAAACAAGCGCGATTATAGTGACAGGCTGTGTCGTGGGGGGATGGAATCGATATACGTATACGTATACGTGAATATGTATGTACAGTGGTTCACTTGGTCTCTCGCGAAAAGACGTGCTTGACCATTGTTCTTGGCTCGGAGACAAACGAGCTTCGGTCTCGTGCGCTTAGCGGGAGACCCTGCGTTTTATGCGCTAAAAATATATGGTACTTGTATTTTATAGGAGTCAAGGTTTCTTGGTAGTGTCTTTCCGATTGTGCTCATGGAAAAGGCGGAAACTCGTGTCGCCCGGAACTTCCCGGTGGTCGATTATTCCGCCTTTCACCGGTTTCCGGCGGTGCACGGCTGGCGGAGCGCAGTTATTTATTGCACTTTGTTATTTTGCTGGTGGCTCGGGCGGCGTGTAAGTGAAGAATAACGTGGGGCCTCGCGACCTCCTAATAATTGTGGGAAACATTGGAATACGTGATTGGACGTATTCCGTGAGCAGCCTTAAAATTTTGGTAATAAATAACCGAAGAGTCCTTTAATTAATCGACTTTCTGCTATCCGACGTGGGTGACCACTTGAGCACGGATGCAGGTACTCGGGTCCTCGGATAGGTTGCGGCTTAAAAAAAATAATAATAAAACAATGTGGGCCATTGTCTGAGCTACTGAGCCAGGAACGTGTAGTCTCGTAGAATGTCTTTTGAAAATACGTTTTCAGCGTGAATTCACATACCTTCCGTGCGGAGGAACGTTCGATCATCGCTGCTGTAAGAATAGTTGGAAGAAACCTTTCAAGGATCCAAAACGAAGTAGAGGGAGGAATGCAAGAGAGAAAAAAAAAGTTCAAAGTCACTGGGGCGTAAGGAGACCCTTGGCGAAGCTGAATGCCGTAAATTTTCAGCGAAACGCACGGTTCGCTCTCAAGAATAGAAAATGCAATCAATGAAAAGTATAGTTCCCGAACGAGGAAGAACTCGAAGCCAGCGCCCAACAATTTACCAGCTTCAATCCAATGAAAAATCGAGTGCAGTCGGACCGGTATTATTAATTCTTTGTAAAATTCATCCCGCACGACGAATCCCATCGGAATCCCATCGGAATGCCGTTGCCTACCCTCTTGAATCTATTGTATTTCGAAATAAGAAAAGCCATCCATATCCGGTTCCGTTCGAGATCCAAGTCTTGCGAGACTCGTGTCAAAGTGGCGCAATGGCAAGTGAAGCGCGCAGCCTGCCCGACCGACAGGCGACTCAGGCAAGTCAGTCTCCAGGTACCTCGGGTTACTACGAAGCAAAGCCGACACCTAGAGCTATCCACCCACGGCATTAAATACAGGGGAACCTGCGTACTCGGAGTTTGCGCCGTAATGCGGCGAGTAGCGCGCGCCGGGCGGCGGCAGTACCGCTTTTGCTGCAGTCGATATCCCACTCGGTCCGATTGCCAGTATCGCGAACACCTCGGCGAATTCGATCCTCGGCGTAGCGCGTACACAGTGACTATTGCTGATTCGTACGGTCGGACCTGTCTCTCCGGGCAGGACGGGAAAGCTCTTCGAGTTAAGAGGTCGGGCAGTGCTGAATATATTCTGGAAAGAACCCGAGAGGAGTGACGGTGAAGATTGACTGACCTAAACACAGGGCAGGCAGGCAGGCAAGCAGGCAGGCAGACAGCCAAGCAGGAAAGGCCGTAATAGGGCAGCATGGCGTGGGGCTACTGGAGCGCGACCACCGTCGGCGACAGGGGTAGGTCGCCCCGACGTGAAAAGGACAAGCAGAGTCTTCATCATCATCATCATCAGCAGCAGCAGCAGCAGCAACAGCAGCAGCAGCAGCAGCAGCATCAAACGAACCAGTCGGATGCCTTGCAGAGTTGCTCCGGCGTACAGCAGATGCAGAGCGAATTGGGTGCAGGTGCGAGCGAGGAACCACCCTGCAGCCTGATGATCCAGGGTGCCTCGTTTTACTCGTATTCGGCAGCCGCGGCCGCAGCGGCGGCGGCGGCTGCGGCCGCTGCCGCTGCCGCTGGAAGGAGAACGTCAGCCGTCGAAGGATGTTCCACTGCGCTACAGGCTCTACCTAGGGAGCTACAGCCGCGACCTGGTTCCAGCAACTACCCGCCCTCGCCCTGTAGCGAATCCGCTGATTACGAGCAGCCCAGCCATCACAATAGTTATGCCCAGGACGGTCCTCACGCTGATTCCATTTTGCCACCATCGGTCGCCGCCAGGTTGATGATGCTTCGGGACGACGACGAGGATGGCTCAGAAGGTGATCTCGACGACGCTACTGCCGCCGATATTATCTACGCTTCCAATAGTCGTGCACAACCTGGACCCAGTGGATGTCTCGTGCATGGTCCCTGTAATCCACTTCCGGAACCCGCACCTTCCGTTTCTTCACTGATCGGCGAGCACCACCCACCGGGATCCATTCCTGGATGCACCTCGCAATTCTGGTTCAACGATATCACCTGGGGTACGTTCACCAGGAACGTGCGATACTGCCATTCGCCCTGCCCCATTGTCTAACCCTCAATTTCACGTAACTTCAGGTTCGCTACCGAAAGTACGACTCTTCTTCGACTAGGTTAGGTAGGCCAGCGCAAGTCCGAACAGAGGCCTAGCTCAGGCTCGCGGTAGAGAAAATAACTATATTTTATATCTGCTCGTACTCATTTTTCCCGTTATTCACGTACAGTCATTGCGAACAATGTCGATTTTTATTTACTGCCAGTCAATTGATTTTCTGCCCAATTTGCCAACCACCGACCCAGTCATGTGGGGCTTATACATTATGCTTGGTTTATGCGACTAACCTGTTTTAACCCAATGAACCAAGTTCGCGCTACAACGATAATGGCCACCTAGATCCTCCGTTGATTAACACATCTGCGTCTTTTGTTCGTTGTCCTTCGATCGTACCTGTCAACAGAAACTCTCATTACGCAATGAAACGCAAAGCATTAAAACCTTTCACAAAACTGCACATTTACACAGTTACAAAATTTATCTTTCATGGCTGCACCTGTCTTTCCTAAAACGGAAACGTTATCCAGGTGGGAGGCTGTTCACCAGTCTAACGTTTAATGACAGTTAAACATGACGTTCGTATACATACCTACGCAAGTGCCATATAATGATTATACTCGTATAAAAACCCCGTGACACACATATTCATACACGCAACGATGAAATACAGTTCAAACATACATTCATCGGAACTTAAACACGTAACGATACTTGGCACTTTTCTAAAAGGGGCAGTTTCGCGATTCAGTGTCAAAGGTCAATCCTGACACAAGAAATAAATTTTTAGCTTATTCGCACGTTCGGTTACATTCGCGTTCACACCCAGTTTTTTTTTTTTTTTTTTTTTTTTTACTAAGCTGCTTCGTGACGTTTCATTACTCTCGCGGAAGGCGTATGTCTCTAGACCGGATGTGAGGTGTGACCCCTTCGGCGGGTGAGCAGTAAAATGTCATTACGGTGTTACAAAGCGTAACAAAAAGAAATAGCTATGCATACATCTTTTTTCCTCGTTCACAATTTACATTGGGCTTAATCGTGTATTATTATTTGCATAAAAAAAAAAGTTTCATTTAATTCGCCTTTTCCGTGCATCAAGTACAAATTAGCTAGAACCACGTGCCAGTCCTTTGTTAGAATAATGTAACGTGTCGGCGATACGGCATTGGATACGCTTACTCACGGATTGAATCGAGAAATCGCGAGACGATCGCGATACCAGCCGGCAATGTTATCAGGGCTGATGCCTTCCCGGAGGAATTAGATTTCCAGCGATTACGACATACGCGGAGTCGCTAAGGCGGAGGGAGTAGATAAAGCAGTCTGATTTAGAAGCGGTCAGAATTTCTCGTACGCATAACGTTAACAGAGTCGAGAGACAATGGAAGTACGGGTTACGCGTATATCGTTACGTAGACGTGAAAGCCGGTATATATTTTTGTAAAAAAAATGTGATTTTCGATAACGTTATCGTGAATCGATCAGATAAGACGGATCCGACGACACGTACAATTTTTCATGACAGAATTTCTCCTGCGACCGAAGAATCAAGTTTTTTTTTTACATCCTAGTGAATATTTTTTGTATCATCCCCAACTACGCGAGTCTAAATTACGCGTTTCGAGCGGCCGTGAACCAAGATAAAAGGGCGACGTGAACGCAGAATGAATTTGAACGTATACAGCACCATGCTCGGACTAGCTTTCACGTACGACTGTCCGATGCTGTCGTACGAGCTTTCGCCAAGGAACTTCAGAAACAGCCAAGGTCTCTGGAGCCAGGTATTATATACGTCGATATTAAGATTAAAGGAGACGATCGCACGTAATCAAGCCTGAAACTGGTGGAATCTGTGTAAAAGCGGCAGGATACGTGTGGTGATTAACGCGTCGCGTGAAGGAAGCCCTTTTTCTTTTTTCGTACAGTTCGCGTGTATCGAGAGATTTCGTGTCGGCGACAGGAGGGAGACTTAAGGGAGGCGAAGACGATCGTTAATGGTCCCAGGACGACAGGTAGTGTCCTTTCGATCCTTCTTTGAGCGTCTTTTGGTAAGAAAAAAAAAAAAAAAAAAAAAAAAAATGTGGAATTGGGGTAAAAAAAGCCGATATGTAAACAAAAAAAGAAGACAGGGGGAATAAGAGGAATAATATAAAAGTTTCTCCAGGGTTGGTTACCGGTAGAATCTGCTAGACTTTCGGGGTTGCTCGCTTCACTTTTCTTTTTTCTTTCTGGTCGTACCGCGACACAACGATCGACTTGCGACAAACTGCGGTCTTCAAAACTTCCTTGATCCTTTCTCTGCTGGTAGTTCAGCCGCGAGAGCGCACCGGTGGCTGATATCCAGCCTCAAATCTTTAGGGGAGCGGGACGAGGAGGGGTCGGAGGAGGGTGGCTGGAAACTTATTGGGAACCAGTTGCCACCTTGGGTATAATAACTTGGGGTGGTACCGAGAGAATTTTCGAGAAGTGCATCCATCTTGTATTGGGAGACGAGAGGACTCGCTGGGTCTAATTAACCCTTGCTGAATATTCTAATCCGATATAGGGAAGTTAAGGGTCGAAGCAGGGATGCAACTCTGCCGTTATAGCCGCTACGTGGTACCTGTGCACTTTCGGTCACACGGTATTCGCCTATTATTTATATACATAGGTGTGTATATAGATATACATATAGACAGTTGGATGCAGATACTCCACCCCCTTCCACACGTGCCCCAATTATTTACTATATAGGGATGCGCATGGCTACCACCACCTCGGAGTCCTTAATCATCGATATTTACTATAGGAATATAGAACAGGCTCAGCCTGATATGGTAACCACAAGGTTGGCACGTCTTGCGTACACACAGCCAGTGTGGCATTTGCAGGATGGGGTAGTAGGATTTTTTATTTTTTTTTTTATTTTTCACTTCCCCTCATATTCCCTTTTGCCCCTCTCCGCCCACTCCTCTTTATTTTTCAACCCAAATTAAAGCATCGTAATACAAATGGCCCGTGTGTGCGATTTTGTGTTGCAGTTTTTCCAAATGTGCCCGCCGCGCCGGGAATGCCGTGCCAGGGTGAAGACAGTGAGTATTCGTACGACGAGGTTTACCTTTTTTTTTGTTTATGCTCATTTCTTTCTACCCTTTAACGCACAGAGTATACTTTTTGGTTTTTTTTTGTTTTTAATGTCATACGCCAAGTTGAATTAGACGCGACGATGTAAGAGGCCAGATCGCAGTGTAGCCGTAGAACTTTTTGAAATTTGGTTACTCTCTCGGCTATATCGAGCACTGTTTATATGACCTCTGATCTCTACGTTGTCGTGCACGGTAGGTTGTCGATTGTAAATAGAGAGATTACAATTGATAAATATGTCCGGCAAAGTATGGATCAGGGTGGAACAGCCGCGATGCTTTTGCGAATTTTTGGGTGTGGTACGGTGATGCGTTCAGTCCTTAAAATTGTGTAAATTAATGTGAACATAGGATATTTTGAAAAGTGTTTATATACAAGAGTCAATTTCTACTTTCAAGGGAGCATCTACAGACGAGGTGCCCGCAGATGGAGGAAGCTCTACCGGGTGAACGGTCACATATTTCAAGCAAAACGTTTCAATCGAGTACGTATTCCTCTGGCTTGTTCGTCATCCAATTTATTGGCTTGTCGAACGAACGTATCGTTAAATTGGTTAAATTTGTTTTCTTTCCAGAGAGCCTTTTGCGCCTTCTGTCAAGATCGCATCTGGGGTCTTGGTCGTCAGGGCTTCAAATGTATCCAGTGCAAGCTGCTGGTTCACAAGAAATGTCACAAAGTCGTTCGCAAGCCGTGTCTGAACTTACAGCAACAGCAGCAGCAACAATCGTCGGAACAACAGACGACGGATAGAAATGGCGATCAGCAACAGCCAGACTCGCCCCAGCGTAGTCCTGCGGGGCATCTCGAGGATGAGACAACGGAGTCCTCGGTTACCGAAGATCCTTCCCGTGCTCGTAAAGAAAATTTGAATTATTATCGTTATTAAGCATCGTCCCTAACGATAAGACACAATTTTTATGGCGATTACGAATGCAGGCACAGGAAGCGACGAAGGCGAGGAACTCGCCCTGGACGCGGTATCCGGTGCGGACGGGGCGAACGAAATGCAAAGGCAATACTCGCTGAGCGACTTCGAGCTGATCAGGGTAATCGGTCGTGGATCGTACGCGAAGGTCCTGATGGTCGAGTTGAAACGTACAAAGAGGATCTACGCGATGAAAGTGATCAAGAAAGCCCTGGTGACCGATGACGAAGACATCGACTGGGTTCAGACTGAGAAGCACGTCTTCGAGACGGCCTCGAATCATCCGTTCCTCGTGGGGCTACATTCCTGCTTCCAGACACCCTCGCGCCTTTTCTTCGTCATCGAGTTCGTACGCGGCGGCGACCTGATGTTCCACATGCAGAGGCAGCGTCGTCTTCCGGAGGAACACGCACGATTCTATGCGGCTGAGATCAGCTTAGCCTTGAACTTCCTTCACGAAAAAGGTTTCCTCGCGTTCGCACCGATAATCGTCCATCTTCTTGGCGTCTCTGCCATTTCGTCTCACGACATAAAATTCTTTCCAGGTATCATATATCGAGACTTGAAACTGGACAACGTACTCCTGGATCACGAGGGACACGTTAAGCTCACCGATTATGGAATGTGCAAGGAAGGCGTCAGAGAGGGTGACACGACAGCTACGTTCTGCGGTACTCCGAATTACATAGCGCCTGAAATTCTACGTGGCGAGGACTACGGGTTCTCGGTCGACTGGTGGGCGCTGGGTGTTCTGCTCTACGAGATGCTGGCTGGCCGAAGTCCTTTCGATATTGCCGGTGCATCCGAGAATCCAGATCAGAACACCGAGGACTATCTCTTCCAAGTGATCCTCCAGAAGACTATACGCATTCCACGATCGTTATCGGTTAAAGCAGCTTCCGTCCTTAAGGGCTTCCTCTGCAAGGATCCTGCTGAGAGACTCGGATGCGGACCCTCGGCGTTCCTCGACATCGTCGCGCATTCGTTCTTCAAAGCTATTGATTGGGAGATGGTGCGTATTCCCTTCGATCGAACGTATATTTTCCTGTAGTATATTATACAATGCTTCTCGTTATAACGTACAGAGGCATTCTCGTTAAGGGCGTCATTGCTATCTGAATTATTACTGCTCGATTCATACGGGGGTGATAAGGGTGAGCAGTCACTCCCAAGCTTATCTCAAATTGATGTTACAGTTGGAGCAAAAGCAGGTCAGCCCGCCTTATAAACCTCGCTTGGATTCCGATCGTGATTTGGCAAACTTCCCGCCGGAATTCACGGACGAGCCTGTGCATCTCACTCCCGACGATCCGTGAGTCTCTCGCAGATACATACTTTCCTTCTTTTTTTTTTCTCTCGGTGGAGCCAAGGCAAAAAATTTAACCTTCTCGTTATCGAACGTCCCGTGTCGGACTCTAAAATTCAATCCGTCATGCACGCTAACGCCGTCCCACTGGGATCTTTGAATTTTCCTGAATCCTGTCTCTAAATCGCATTTCAGCCGAGTCATCGACAAGATCGACCAAAGCGAATTCGAAGGATTCGAATACGTGAATCCTCTTCTGATGTCACTGGAGGATTGCGTGTGACAGGAGTCGACCTTTCTCCATTATCAAGAACCCCATGAAGATCAGCAACAGCAACAGCAACAGCAACGGCGGCGGCGGCGGCGGCAGTGCTACTTGTACGATCTGCAAGAGGAATTGGCGATGCTCGAACTCGATCCGCGTCCGGGCTCCGATGGCTACGCGCGACACGATAATATCTTTGCGACCCACTATCCGATGGAGAACGAGAACGAGAATGAGAATAATTATAACGAGTACCGGCTGCCGCCGCCATTTCCATTCCGGTACGAGAGTCCGATCTGCTCTCGATCGCTGAGCATCGCCGAGGCTGCCTACAGCAACGGCAATAACAATTTGAGATACGACGAGAACGACTACGACGACGTCGAGGAGGAGAGTCCGAGAAAGGGCATCCTGCAACAGATGTTCTGCCTTCCGTTAAACTAGACTAAATATCGATATATCCCGAAGAAACGGAAGCATCGTCGCTCCGCGTTACGTTCGAAGTTCGTTCCAATTGATTCCTCGTTATTCTCCTTTAATTCGGGTACCTTGGCACGCGAACGAGGAGAGGAAGAAATAATTAAAAGTGCGCGATATCCGCTGCTAGTTAGCCAATCATCCTAAAATACAATTGCCAAGCCAAATGGCTTTCGCGAAATCATAACCTGGAATTGGCTGAGTATTCACTGAATGTCCCGAGGGAATTGGTGCTCCTTCGAATACATATAACGACTATATAGATATATTTTTCTCTTTCCCTAGCTAGCGTATCCGACTCTCTTTCGCTTGGTATTGCATAATAACCAAGCCGAATAACAAAGTTAAAAGTTTACACTCAGAGATGAAATTAGGTACCTGACTGCACCATTTGAATTTCAAATTTTTTTTTTTTTTTTTTATACTTGTCTCTAAGTTTCACGAATCCTTCGTCATCGCGTCGCGCCATCGTTCCACGAAAAACGTGATATAGAAATTACTTAACGATCTGTTTATCGCAACGATGCGAATTATTTTTGCTCTCGCGATGAAAAAAAAAAATATATATATATATATACATTAACGTCACCAAATCGCAACACACGCAGCTCCTCGTTCCCAATGTAAACGACGTTCAGGATTTTATATAGACGGAGTTTCGCGGGTCTCATTGAGAATTTGCAGGTTTCCAACAAAATTTCGAATTTTACGTACGTTTTTTAATAATCCTACAATTTCCAATCCAATGAAAAACTCTTATCTACGAGACGATCATTGCCAATCGTCATAATTGACACTTTAACGAGAGGAACAGAGAACGATACATACATGGTGTATCCTCAATGAGATCCCTCGTATGTCTCCCAAATATACAATATAGAATAAATTTACATAGGCCTGTACATAGGAACGAAGTACAGAGTCCTGAGATACGTGCGAGGTCTCGGGCGTAATTTAAGACTCTCGAAAGACGGGACTGTAGTTATATTTGTAATATAATAATATAATGACTATTATATAATACAACGTATCGTAATGAATACCGCGACGTGCATTGGCGCTCGTACGATTCGTTCTGATTTGCGTCGGATTCGTCAAGCCATAGTAAAAACAAAAAAGAGAGAGAGATAGCAAACGAGATAACGAATACAAAATATTGTTCGTAAAATCCCACGAAATCTTTTTGCCATTGTCCGAACGTTTGACGGACATCGATCTTACGGCTGCTATTATATTTGCTGATTAGTTCTTAAAAAAAAAAAACAAAAAAAAAACAATGCAAGTGTCTCGCAATTAATTGCCAAATATTATTGGCAACCCTACCAAAGGTTTACGTCGTGCCGATTCATATTACCTAGGACAGGAAAAAAAAAAAGTATTCGTATTTACCGATCGATCGTTGTCGAAATAGTCGCAATTAATTGTTACCGTTCGTCCCGTCGCAAGGGGGTCAAGTTTTCGCACAATTTCCGAATTTATCGTTAGAGCAACGGAAGTTAAATTGATAAAACAACGAAGGGAAGACGAAAGGTTTCTCTTCGCGCTTGAATCTACATACGCGCGTGACTTTAGGCAACGAGTGAGGGTTGGTATGGGTTTTTATAAAGGGTGGGCTCGTACCTTCTTCTTTTTCTTTTTCTTTTTTTTGGATTTAACCAATTATCCTTGTAATCATTCCGATTCGGGAAGAGCCTTTATATACGAATAGATATATAATTGTTTTTTTGTTCTCTTAAATTCACTGACGGACAGAGCAATTGGAACGATGCCAGTGAATTGGCCGCTATTGAGAATCAGCGCATCTTTCCCGTTGACTACGTCATCTAGAACTGAATAATTGCATTTAATTGTTATACAAAGTATGTACGAGATATCAAAAGTAAAATAAATGCGCTTAATACCGTAGGACTTGTCACATGATTCAATAGGACGAGACAGAGGTGGTGAAAAGTTTATTATATCAAATGCAAGTACAGATAATTAGTAATATTTTATGTATTACTGATCGCCTGATTATTGTACCGATTAATCATTGCGTATTTGGAATTGTATCGAAGCGTTACTACGTGTGTGCGGCCGTTGATAGTATTTTTATAAAGTCTAATTTATGTTTTAATCATTATTATCGATTATGATAGAGATCTTATGTATATATATATATATACATACATATATATATATATATATATATCGATGATAGAGTAATAAATATAATAGTGTCTACATTATACGTTGAAGTATTAAACGCTCCATCGCGTGGAACTAGGGAACGAGAGAAAGCAAAGTATCGTACGAAAAGAAAGAAAAAAAAAGCAAGAAAAATGTCAAACGAAGGAATTAATAAGAAACGTACATTTGTTCCTTGATTAGGCAGTCTAAAGAGAATTGACGAGGAGAGTGAGAGGAAGGGAGGGAGGGAGGGAGAGAGAGAGAGAGAGAGAGAGAGAGAGAACAGTACGTGTAACTGCAAAGAAAGAATTGATAGCTGCAGGAAATCTGTAAATAATAATTTATCGTCTAAGGAATCGAAAGGGACGAGAGTGATAGGGCGAAAGAATTATTGAAAAAAAAAAAACAAGAAGAACAACAACAAATGCCTCTCAAGTAATTCCGAACGATATATTGTAAGCGATACTTATCCTAGAATGTATTTTAAAAGATAAAGAAGGTTGTTATAAAAATATATCGGAGTAACTTTGAGTAACGGGGGGAGAAATTAAAGAAAAAGATAATTTCACGTCGGCTCAAGCATTAATTATCGTACGATAAAGTATCTTATACTGCGTGTACATATAATATTATGATAAATCGTGAGATTGTGATTACGTGATTCAGAAAAGTGGCAATTCTAAATGAAAAATGCTGGAAGAAATTGGCGACAAGAAAAAAAAAAAGATACGATATCACATACAGATAACGATAAGCGTGAACGTAGGAAAGATTCTCATTGATTTTTCGAGTTTTAATGAATTTTTCTTTCTCTCTCTCTCTTTCTCTTTCTCTTTCTTGCCTGGGCCTGATATTTCGTAAACAGATTTTAATATCTATACCTACCCGATGTACCTATACCTTCCTATATATATTATATATATATATATATTCCACCCTTTCGTCCATCTATCTTAATTAGCTACCTAACAACCTAATTACCTAAATAAAGACATACAGATACGGAGCGACCAGACGAACTGACCCACCGACAAGATAAGAATGTTTTATTTTGATCATTTTTTTTTTTAAATAATTTTCCCCACATACGAGGTCGCACCTTGACGTTGCATATGTATAATATAAAATGTCTGCTGGTCAAGTATATGACACTCGTATGTTACACGGAGCCTCGTACGATTGGTTTTGATGTGGGATGCAGGCAGACAGAAAAGAAAAGAATAGAGAATTGTATTGGCCTGGGTCGTTCGTGTCTTTGGTCCTCTGCGTATAGCGTTACAAAGTAATAGTAATTACCGATAAGGAGGAAACTATGTTCTTATGTAAAGCGCATGCAATGCTTATTAATGCAGTGACGTTATTTTATAACGGAAATTTATCGTTATCATTATGGACGTAAATATATTTCCTGTATACCTTGTATTGAATTAACATCAACGACGATAACGTTGCTACTGATACGATTGAATTATTTAACTGATACGTTGTGCGTTGTATATTATTATATAGTATATAATATGCTCAATCGAGTGTTTACTTTTACAGAGAAATAAAAACGTGTTAGCTGCGTACGTTATTATAGGTCAGATTGGATGTGGGCATCGGCAGACCTCAATTACTATAACGCCTTGATAATACGGTTACCATGTATTATTAATTGTACGGTCAGATTTTAATTAGATAGAAGAGAATTTGACTATTAGATAAATACGATGATTTTCATCAGATCTATTTAGATGTCTCTTGATTTAATTCCTGTAGCTAATTGGGGGAGGGCTTCGTGGTCGTTGGGAAGATAAAGTATGACAGTAAAAATTTCAGATACCAATGGTGAAATTTGATAATCCCATTATTGGGTTTACGAGTGAAACAATATATTGTTGTTTGAGCGTCACGGAGAAGATTCGAATGACGGGGAGTAAGCCTTCTGAGACTTTCTCCAATTATTCTGAATTAATAGCGAGATTCGTTGGTCCCCGTGAGGTTTGAGATTTTTTGTAATTACTTCGGGTTAAAGCGTTTGAGATGTTCTGACATCTAGTGGCAAATATGTGAAACTGATAACGTGTGAGCTTTTCGCAATGAGGATGCAGGTGGAGCTTGCAGTTAAGAATGCAGAAAATTCAATCGGGAATGTTGTTTTGTGAATGCAACGTAAACTGAGAGAGCGAATGAAAATTGTGTACTGTTGCAGATACATCGTTGGTACTTTAAATCGAAGGAAGTATGATTTATCAGCGGAATATATGTAAAACGGAACGTTAAATAAAGACTGGAAGTAGAGTGATTCTGGCTAGCTGAGAAGTATGGGACCACCGAAACGTTTCAAGAAAGACAACGGTACATAACCTCAATTGTGAATAAGGTTATGTTTGGAAGCATTTAAGAAGAAATTATATTTAATCTGGTGTCTGTAGATAGGGGAAAGTGGAAGAAACGGAAGGAAGATCATGATGAATATACGGAGGATGATTTTGGAGAAGGCACGGAAACTGATGGTGTACCGGATGCTGCAAAGAATGATGTTGAGAAACAGGATGAGAGTGCTGTGGAGGATGAATTTGGAGCAAAAGATTATCGATCTCAAATGATTTTAAAGCCTGATAATATGTCTAGGCCATTGTGGGTAGTAAGTAGCGATTCTTTCGGTTAAAGAGTACCGAATGTAATAAGAGACTGTGTGGAAAATCATTTTGAATTTCATTAATTTCTAGGCACCCAATGGACATATTTTTTTAGAATCCTTTTCACCTGTTTACAAACATGCTCACGACTTCTTAATTGCAATCTCAGAGCCTGTATGTAGACCCGAACACATTCATGAGGTTTGTTTTAATGTCTATTTCAGTCTTTTCTCTTAATTTCTTTGAAACACAAATTTTCACTTTACATTGCAGTACAAATTGACTGCGTACTCATTATATGCAGCAGTCAGTGTCGGACTCCAAACCCATGATATCATCGAGTACCTAAAAAGGCTCAGTAAAACAAGTATACCGGACGGTATTATTGAATTTATCAAATTGTGTACACTTTCTTATGGAAAAGTAAGTCGAACTGCTATTCGGTTTAAGGAAGCTGCACGAATAACAAAATCTATGATAATTACACATCAGTTTTCTTCTTAAGGTCAAATTGGTGTTGAAACACAATAAGTATTTCGTCGAATCGCCATTTCCCGAAGTGTTACAAAAGCTTCTGAAGGATCCAGTGATCCAAGAATGCAGATTACGAAAGAATGTGGATGAGATCGACAAGGATGGATTTATCACAAATGTCCAAGACAAAGCGAAAGCCATGCAGGTTGTTAATTTCTTACGAGACCAGCGTTTCCGTTTTTCCACAAAAAAATTAATCGTCGCGTGAAATTCCACGTGCGCAGTTTGGTGCCAAACCGTTACCCAACGCAGCGCAACAACCTGGTACCACCGTGATTCCTGAAAATGCAGTCGAGCAAACACCTGCGGAAACTGCCACGGTTCCCGAAGACATAACAACATTTTATGACAAAATTGACAAAGAGGACGAAGACGAGGAAGAGGAGCAGCAATTAAAAACAGTCAGCTTCGAAGTGAATCAGGAAAAAATTGAAGTGATACAAAAACGATGCATCGAATTGGAGCATCCTTTATTAGCTGAATATGATTTCCGAAATGACACAGTTAACCCCGACATAAAGCAAGTCGCATGATTTTTCACTTTATCGTCAAAGATTATCAGAAAGGTTAACTATTAATAATATTAATAATAAACCACATTTAAATTTTCCAGCATCGACTTGAAGCCGTCGGCCGTTTTGAGACCTTACCAGGAGAAAAGTTTACGAAAAATGTTTGGCAACGGACGCGCCCGATCTGGAGTAATCGTATTGCCTTGTGGTAAGTAATTCTACTTATTCACACATTCGTATTAATTAAGAACTAGAAATAAATTATATATTTTTATAAGGTGCCGGAAAAAGTTTAGTTGGCGTGACTGCTTGTTGCACGGTACGAAAACGTGCCCTCGTTCTGTGCAATTCCGGTGTCTCCGTGGAACAGTGGAAGCAGCAATTTAAAATGTGGTCGACGGCTGACGATTCGATGATCTGTCGATTTACGAGCGAAGCCAAAGATAAGCCCATGGGTTGCGGGATATTAGTCACTACGTATTCGATGATTACTCATACACAAAAAAGATCATGGGAAGCCGAGCAAACTATGAGATGGCTTCAGGATCAAGAATGGGGTATCATGGTACTCGATGGTTAGCATTAAAATTAATTTCCATATTTATAGAATCATTCTTCGTTGAAATATTTATGTCCACCGAACTCTTACAGAGGTGCACACAATTCCGGCCAAGATGTTCCGTCGCGTATTAACAATAGTGCAGTCGCATTGTAAATTGGGTCTGACGGCCACTCTGTTGCGCGAGGACGATAAAATTGCCGATCTAAATTTCTTGATCGGACCAAAATTATACGAAGCCAATTGGTTGGAATTACAAAAAAGAGGATTCATCGCGAGAGTCCAGTGCGCCGAAGTATGGTGTCCGATGACACCGGAATTCTACAGAGAATATCTAAGCTGTAAAACCAGCAAGAAGCTGGCAAGTATATCCTTTTCATTAGAACTCGGATAAAATGATGCCACGACTCGTCTATTCTTTTTTTTTTTTTTTAATAATCCATATTCTTCTATCTTCAGCTCCTGTACGTAATGAATCCAAATAAGTTTCGCTGCTGTCAATACTTAATTCGTTATCACGAAAGAAGAGGCGACAAAACGATAGTATTCTCGGACAATGTATTTGCATTGAAGCATTATGCGATTAAAATGAACAAGCCATACATTTACGGCCCGACTAGCCAGGTAAATGATTATCCCACGATCTTGTTAACTGATGACTAATGGCAAATTGTCATTCCATTGAATTTCAGAGTGAAAGAATTCAAATCTTACAAAACTTCAAATTTAACACCAAAGTCAATACAATATTCGTGAGCAAGGTGGCCGACACTTCGTTCGATTTACCCGAAGCGAACGTGCTGATACAAATTTCGTCACACGGAGGTTCGAGAAGACAGGAGGCTCAGCGTTTGGGACGTATTTTACGTGCCAAGAAAGGTAGAGACTTTGCGCAAGAAAAAAGTGTTAATACGATCAAACGTGCATGATAATTTTTGAACCCAGCATTCGCAATGGTCCATCGTTTATTTACAGGTGCAATCGCAGAGGAGTACAATGCATTCTTTTACACTCTCGTGTCCCAAGACACTATGGAAATGAATTATTCGCGAAAGCGTCAGAGGTTCCTCGTTAATCAGGGCTATGCCTACAAAGTCATTACGAAACTGGCCGGCATGGATGACGTGAGTATTTTATAACGATTCATCAAACCAGTTCGCTGCGTGCGGCCAACGGAAACAAAGAACACAAATACTCATGAACAAGATATAAGATGACTCTACCAAAGCTCATGAACGTCGCAGATTTGTTTTTCTGTATTCTTTCCCCAATATCAATCGAACAGTCCAGTACGTGGAACTTTGCTCGGACGATTTTAAAATCACAGATATCGCGATTACGTAATACATGAATTAACGTTAACTAATCTCATCCGGTAGCTTCAATCGTAGTGGGCAGTGTTAAATCGTGATATCATTATTTTGAAGGGCCTCCGTGTGGCACAGTACGTATCGTGTTACGTATGCTGTTCGTAAAGCTGAGAAAGTGATAAGGACAAATGTATCTGAGAATTGGTTAAGCTTGAACTTGTTGTAACCCATTAACTGTACTGATGATTTAATGATATTTTTTATTAATGCCTACCAGAATTTTCGAGAAAGAATCTCTTTGCGTGAAATGGACAATCTATGAGTGACAGTCTATTTCAATGGAAAATTACTCACTTCTATAATAAGACAACCTATACCGAATGAGTCAGCGCTAAGATGAAGTTTCTTTTCTCGGAGTTATTTAAAATGCAAAGGAATATTTGAGGAAGAGTAGCAAGTAGAAATAATCGCATTGAAACTATGATGTGTGAAAGTATCAGACTATACGTGATAATGTTGATCTAATCTACGAACATTAACGTCTCTTAATCCAATTATTATCGCAACTAGCGTAAATTTTTATTCGTAGACTTGGTCGACTGTAACTTTCTGACATTAAAATTCTTATCTATAGAAAGTTCAAGATTCGCGTAATCCATGATACGAAATAATTAATCATCAAGCCATATCAGAAGCAAGAGACATAACTTAGAAATTACAGTAATTCAAACTTAATAAAATTATATATAATTAATTTTAATAGGAGCCCGATCTACTGTATAAATCTCGCGAGGAGCAGAGTCAGCTGCTGCAGCAGGTACTGTCAGCAAGTGACATGGATGCCGACGAAGAAAGAATTCCAGGAGAAGGTCCACGTCCTGTGAGTAAATCAGAATCCGATAATCTACGTGTTCTCCGTAGCTGCAATTTTAATAATGTTTAAATCATTTCCTAAGTGACATTGAATTACAATATTATTATATTAAGGTGTGATAAGCGTTAGGAAATCTTTATCGGTGTCATTCAAACAAGACGAGATACACGGTGAATGTGTCTGTTATTCCATTTTATGGGTTATATCTTGACTAGCGTGGTAAGACTGATTTCTGACGTGCGATAAAGTCCCACAGTTTAATTTAAACATAATTAAGTACAAGTCGAAGTACTTTAGGCAGCAGGAATAATTCCAAGGTGCTTATTATAACGTACGAATTACATTGCTTTCAGATCATAAGAAAAACAGGGAACATGGCCTCGATGTCCGGTGCGGATGATGCTGTTTACTACGAATACAAAAAATCAGCAGCATCCACAACGGCGAACAAGCATCCGTTATTCAAAAAATTCCGAGCCTAAAGAAGACAGCTGCTGCACGTATTAAAACAGGACGGAAAAGAAGGATGGTCGCATAAGCATGAAAGTTTTTCATGGATATGGAAAGTGATAAATAAACGATTAATATTATTTGAAAGAAGTCTCTTGCTATTCATTGATCTTCTTTATATGTCAAACCGAATCGTGTCCTCTTTTATTTAATTGGTATATAATTTGGAGTGAGCTTAAGAATTTACATTCGATACTTTGAAAGTTCGCCGTTTGGAATTTATATTTATATAGGTATTCTTAATGGAATTTACGTGCTGCGGTACACACATGCTTATAGTCTTATCAGTTGAAACGACATGTATTTCGTAATCTTAATATAACTGATAAACCTTATACGAAGGCTGAATGTAAGCCGATTAGAAGCTTTTAGACTACTTACGTCGGACCATTGCTCGTCTACTGATTTGTTAGACGTCACTTAGGGAAAGAGGACCGGAGATTACTTATATTACTAATAATTACGCAAAGTTCTCAAACATTTAGTTTCCTTCAATAATATCTTACGTGAAGTGAAGTTATTGCATAAGTAGTTGGACACTGACTGTGAATTGTGATTCACTGTCGGGACATTTGTCTTACTAGAGGCGGGTTTCAGGAATACTGGCTAATCTCAACAGTTAAACCTTAGTTAACGTTGATGTATCATGCTCTAGATTAGAGATTTAACATGGCGCGTTTCCTTTTGATTGGTCGGGATTCTGTCGACACGTTCAAAGTGAAGAGAGCGTCGAATCGACCGCGTCTCGCGTTAGTTGCCGGCTGTCACATGCCAGTACTCCCGTCAACGCCGACGGTGTATCATGTTTGGGTGGCTGCCGTGCGGTGAAACATCATGTACCATGAAAGATCGAGAAGTGAACGCGCGGGGATCATTGCAGTGAATTAGTAATCGAATAATTGGATGAATGGTGATGGTGCGTTATAATAAAAAAAAGGTGAAAGGTTGAATTAAGCGTAAACGCTACCTTCGAAGATTTTGTGCGAACTGCGGGGCGACAGGGAGACGCGAACAGTGTCGATGGGACGCATTAGGATTTTAGGACTAAACGTCAAATCAGATATCGCATCCTGGAATAGGATTTGCCGAGCTCGTGAATGTGGTACGAGGAGCATCGTCGGGGAGGAGGTAACCTATGGACTGATCTCACCACTGAGTCTGAATGGCTTCCACGAGGACGTAGAATTAGCCGTAACATCGGCAGTAATGCCAAGACTACAGAATCCTTCGGGCCGGTTGAAAGGTCTCGAATTCAGGAAGCTAGAGGAATAAAGAGCGAGGACACGTAGCAATTTGGGAGTCTCCAAAGAAAATGAGTTCTAGGGTGTACACCCTCTATGGGTTTGCAATATTCTTCATGATATTCTGGTCGGGCATGTGGATTGTTCATGTTCTTGCTCTGGTTGCTGGACGCTGGAAGCTTCATAGGAAGGTGACGCAAGTACCGACCTACGAGATTCCACTGCCTGGAGTATCCATCATGAAACCTCTCATGGGAGTCGATCCAAACATATTTAGTAATCTGGAGACCTTCTTCACTATGAATTATCCTGTGTACGAACTCTTATTCTGCGTTGAGGATGATTCCGATCCTGTTCTCATGCTTGTACATAAACTTATGGAGACATATCCTCTCGTGGATGCAAGATTATTTGTAGGAGGATCTCACGTTGGAGTTAATCCTAAAATAAATAATATGTATCCTGCTTACGAGGCTGCTAAGTATGAACTTGTTATGATCAGTGATAGTGGGATTAGAATGAAAGAAGATACTCTGTTAGACATGGTGAACTGTATGACAGACAAGGTTGCATTGGTACATCAGATGCCATTTACTTGCGACAGAGAAGGCTTTGCTGCGGCCTATGAGAAAATCTTCTTTGGTACGGTACAGTCACGGATGTACTTAGCTGCAGATTTGCTCAGAATAAATTGCCACACGGGAATGTCGGCTCTTTTAAGAAAAGCTCCATTGGATGAAGTTGGGGGTCTCAAGACTTTTGGAGTATACCTGGCAGAGGATTTCTTTTATGCCAAGTCCTTGACCGACAGAGGTTGGCGAATCACAGTCTCGTCTCAGCCAGCCATGCAGAACAGTGGTCACTGCGAGCTTCATTCGTTCCAAGCAAGATTAAGAAGATGGGCCAAACTAAGAGTCGCAATGCTCCCACTGACCATTATCCTGGAGCCCCTAAGCGAGTGCCTGATATTGGGTGCGTGTGCCTCCTGGGCAGCTAGTGTTCTTTTTGACTGGGATTCCTTAGTGTTCTATCTGGTACACATACTCTTATGGTTTATGTTCGATTGGACTCTACTGTGTATGGTACAAAATGGTCCATTGCCATTTAACAAGCTTGAGTTTGTCTGTGGCTGGTTACTTTCTGAAACAATGAGGCCATACTTATTTGCTCAGGCTGTTCTGGATCCTTTAATACAGTGGCGTTCCCGAGTGTACAAGTTAAGATGGGGCGGCGTTGCAGAGGAAGTTAAGGCGAAAGTCAAATATTGAAGAACAGTGTTCTTCTAGTTTATACAAAGTCTAGTAAAAAGTAATTGTAAATATGTAAATATACGTACCAATCGATTTGTACGTATATCAAATATTACCAACAGTCGCATACTGTCTCCGTACACGTGGTATGTTTAACTTAGTGCAATACAATACGATACGAAAGAACTGTTCTACCTACATTATATTAAGTATTATTAGATTAAATGTCGATCTTATTCGAAGATCAAGCGATCGACTGATATTTATTTCGCTAAAATCAAATCGTGCGCCAATGCAATTTTGCGTATTGCAAGATCATTCTTGCCATCTCCAGAAAGCAGAAGGAGGAGGGACAAATGTACAATATAGCCTTTACGTTGAAACGCGACAAAATCGCTTTATCCTATTGTAGCTGTGAGTTTGGCTCAATGATCCTTAAAGAAACAAGTTATCGGACGAAGAAATAAGACTCGATCGTGCGGACAATTCGCAAAAGACATATCTAGCCTCTAGATTTCTATAAATTCTTTTAGATAGGTAGGACATTTTATTATTCTTCTTCGTGAGTCGAAATAGCTTTTATTCGATTCTTCACATTTCTAATTGCCAACTCAAAAATTAACCTCTTTTTCCTTTTCTCATTTTATGCAGCATAAATGCATTATCATTCGCCTATGACAATGAACCTCACGATCGTATTTAACCACGGTCCACGGAATTACCAGTAATTGCAAGAAAAAAAGGAAACAATGAAACTACATAAAATTAACGCGACCAGATATAAATAGAATTAAAATAAATCTTACGTACATAATATAATGTGCTTCTCTAACAATTGTCCTTTTTTGTAACAAATGCTCAAAGAATACCCCGTAACGTGCCGCCAGAGAGCAGCTTAAAATATTATTTTTTGGGACAAATTGCTATTGAATTACCTAAAAATTAATGATGGTGACGTCGTAGGCATCTAAAATATTTTCAAGAAAGGGAAAATCTATTAATAAATATTTTTTAAGCAGATTAACAGTACCATCTCTTGTGAAAAAAAAAAGCGTCAGACGGCATTTTCTTTGAGCATTTGTTACAAAAACTGTTGTATCTATTAACGAATGAGTATAAGACTCGGGTGAACGGTGCACACGCCTGACGGCTCGTGTACCAAAATTCACACGCGCGTATTATGATCATTCGTACTAGACGGATAAAATACTATTTTATCTATTTGCGACGATTAGAAAGTGGCTCGTCACAATAATTGTTTTTTCTACATTGCATTTACACAGAAAACTAGCGCCTTTTACACCAAATTCTCTCCCGCGATCCTCGCTTACGTCTTGTTAGTTAATTATTACGTATACGCTCGTCATCCGAGAGCAAAGAACACTCGAGCATTTTACTACCTAAAAATCTATAAAACGAAATCTACAAATCGAAATTTTCTTTGCTTCAATGTCATATTTTTTTTTCGGTTTTTTTTTTTGTCCGCGAAAGATCAATGAGCAAAAAAACCTACTTCGCGCTTAATGGCTCGTCACAAAGTGCCCTTAAAGGTCGTATCATCCTCGAATTGGAAATTCCGAATTTATAATCGACAGTAATTCTGTATCCAGAGGCTCGATACGAAACAATCAGCGTGAAAAATACGCGACCAGACTTCAATCGTATTACCTACTGTCTTACCTATTTAAATTAAGTGCGAATCCTGTGAAATTGCTCGAGTCTGCGTATCCTCGAGATCGAAAGAAATCGAGAGATAAAATGAAAAAAAAAAAGAATTACAAAAAAACCACGTCGTTAAATCCGATGCTGCTTATCATTAATCCGACTACGTTCGATCCTGTCAATCGCAAAGCATGAGTAAAAGAAAAACTTAAATAGATATGCGTAAAGTGCTAAAAGACATAAAGAAGGAGAGGCTCGTTTGATCGTTTTTAATGAAAATTCGCAAAAATATCTTTATGCTCGTAATTTTCATTATAACTTTTCTTCTCGTACTTTTAATCCTTTTTTATAACGCATGCCTGTAATACATCCGTTCAATAAGTTGCATCTCGTGTGTCCTAGTCCTCGTACAAGCGTGTCCTTTGTTACGTGCTCTCGCCTTAATGTCTTTTTTTCCCCAGTGGTATCAAGAGTCCTTTTCCACGGTTCCTTCAAAAGATTTTGGAAAATTCTCAAAATAGTAAATTCCAAGGTTTAACGGCGAGAGCTCGCGAGCCACGTGGTACCTCGAAATTTAGTGTTAATAATAATCTACGTATTTTTTTTTCAACGCTCAATTAAAAAGTTTAACGCAATAGTTACAACCCGATAGTAATTAATGCCGGTTGTGATGAACTACTTAATAGATGCGAAAGAAGCGGCAAAAGATACTAAAGACAGCGAAACAAAAAGATTGAGAAGATCCTAAACGATTTTAATTTCCAAATGACCAACGTGAAGGCGAAATTAATCAAATTAATTAAATAAATCTTGTCACCCTTACACGGCTCAGAAATAACCTTCCTACTCGATGTATATATTCCTTTTACGTTTCACCTCGTTTATTTGCCACCCTTTACGTTTTCACACACAATCAGCACAAACAATAATTTCTAAGGGAGAAACAAACAAAACTTCGTCACAAAGATACGTCACAATTGGAACCAATTTCTCATTAGCACATAAAACTGTTATCATTCGTTGTAAATAATAATAATAATAATAAGTATCGTCCGTTAAAGCGAAACATGGCGTGACGAATAACACATGTGTGCATCGTATGTAATATTCATTAAATGTACGAGTGTATAAAGCGGCGAAGGCGCATGACTGCTAGAAGGATAAATTGGGGGAAAAAAAATTACAAAAAAAAATAAAAATTGAGAAACACAAATTCTTTATCCAGGTGTACTACGAAGTTGCCATAATAATTTGTATATGAAGAATAAAAGAAAATCAATGTAAACTCTCGAGACAGCGTTGTGATCCATTAATTTGTGAAGCTTGTTATATAATACACGATAGGCGTATATATATATATATATTATTTTATGAAAATACCACCTTGTATATATTACGTGTACTGCAAAGTAGGTATTACTGTACATGTGTAAATATGTACGTACCGGATGCTTCATCTCGACCGAATTCTTATGTAACTTTCGTACTGTATCTATAATATGCGTTAAGAAGAATACCAAGTGTATCGTTGGTTAAGTAACGTGGCGCCATCTGCTTTTATGAATGTTCGTTAATGCCAATTCGATTGCATAATTTCGATGACCGTCATTCTGAACGGTCTTTACTTTATTCGATGGTCAAACTTGGTTGGACCTTCGTTCGTTATGACTATTTCCTTTCACAGTTTTTTTTTTTTCGTATGAACTTCTCATCCTGTTGGCTTATCGTTCTGTTCTCGTGAAAAAAAAAAAAGATTTGGCCAACTGCTCGTTTACATATTTCGATAGCAACTGCTTGACATACTTGGATCTAGGATTTATCGATCGAATTTTGTAATAGTTATTACAGTCTCGTTTGTTTTTTTTTGTATATCTATGTACGGGAGTAAAAAAAAGGTAAATGAGCGTCATTTGAGGTGCAGGAAAATTAAATCTGCCGTGGCGATGCATCTGAACCAGTGCCAAAGCATTCGACACAATAATGTCGCATCGGAATTTGAGTAGCGTGAGCGAGACTGGGTAGGCCTGCCGATGATTTTAATGTATAAAATAAATAACGTTACACGAGTGACACCCTATAGAAAATTTTAACAAATGCATTTTAATAAACGGAATCCTCGAGACAAAGCATCCGGTCAATTTCACTTAAACGCGTGTACAAGATACGACGGGAACTGGTCGAAAATAGAAATGAGGTTAAGGTTCGTGTACGAAGAATTTGTGATGTGAAAAAAAAAGTAATCGCAAGTCAAAGTGTATTCGAATTCGATAAAGAAATGACTGTGTGATAATTTTCGAAACTATCGACTTTGTATAAAGCGACTTCTAGCACGTAAGTCTACGGTGGTTTAGAAATATGGATTTACGAACGCGCGGATTGCTCAAACGTTATTCTGGCCAGGATGCGTAATGGAGTGAAGGTTTGAAAGTTGAAAAAGGGTGATTATGCCGAGAGGGTCGAGAAGGGTGGACTGGGCTAAAAAATATTGTTATCAAGATCGTAGCAACGGCTTGGGATCAACATTGATATGGATTTCTGCGCTTGATTATTATCTTTTTAATAATTGACAGGCATGAAAAGCAAGCTCAGATTGATGTGCTAGTCATTGATTCGCGGGTTGGCTGCAGTTGGGCGAACGACCAGGTGGAAAAAAAGAAAGAAAGAGGAAGGACGATTTACCATCCTAAGAGTAAAAAAGAGAGAAAGGAGTTGCCGACGGGTGTAGCTCAATTCTAATGTACTTAGATTAGTTTAATAAGAGATTCGCGAGACTAAATTAGATTAGGTTAGGTACTAATCGGATTGTGCGTAATCGGATGCAGGTGATTGTTTTCTTTTAATTGCATAAATTTTGCATTTGAGGATGGTAACACTATTTTTATTATATTTCTTAAGTAACGTATCGTTGAACCAACCCGAAGAGCAGAGACGTATACATTTTTGATTTTTCACACTCTGCATTGTCCAAACATTTATGAAAAATTTGAAAAAATTAATCAAACTGAAAATTTCCAAAAAATAGTTTCAATTTGTTTTTAATACCTCCTTGAAGCATCCATACGTACGTTCCGATCACGTACGAGTTAGCGTAATTTGAAAAATGTGGCAATTAATTTTTGCACCCGAAACAGGGAATTCTGGGTAGTACGTTTAGACGCGCAGAAATTCGGCTTTTCCGGTAAAAGCGAGAAGGGACAAGAGAGGGAAGGAGAATACACGACTAGTTCAAAAACTTTAGCTATAATAATAACAACAGCAACAACAAATACATAGATTTATCTTACACGTAATAATATCACGGAACAAAAATGCCAACTTCGATTTATTATACCTATATAACGACAATGGCGTAACAGAATGTCAAATCGTTATTATAACGTGCAGTGATAAATTATTAAATTTATTAAAAAAAAAATTAATTATCTATTGTCATTTCCGTCTGGAATAACCCTTTCGAAAATAGCACAAGTATCATTTTCGAAGGTCTCATCCTTTTCTTCGATGTACGAATCGTGTCCAGCTTGAATAGTGTGCTTGACCACGCGTTGTATAAGACTTTCGTCGATTTGCAGTTTCTTATCAATCCACTGCCCTGTTATCTCGATGATGATACAGACATTAAATATGCAAGGAATAAACAGCCGATCTCTATCGGACCAATTTATGACCTTTATCACGTATGTTATTTCTCCTCTCTCTTTCCATTATAAAAAGACAAAATACCGAATACGAAGATAGTAAGAAGCCATTTTACGAAGAAAACTGCAGGGATATATAATTAATTGAAAATTAATGGGCATTGGATAATAGGCTGGAGATGAAATAATAAGAAAGAAAAAAAACTAAGAAAAACAAAAGGATCATTTCGAAAGAAGCTTTTGCGAGTTTTTTAAAATTATTATTGCGGCTGATAGATTCGACGGCAATAATAGAAATTTCGTGTGCGAATGGAAATTAATCGAGAGAGAGAATTTTGAACGGGACAAAAAATCCGTTAGTGAACGACTAATCAACCTTTCTACACTAGTTCTGTTATCGTTGTATAATCTCGCGATGCACAAACTTTTTTTTTTCGAGAGATACGAAATCATCCGCTAGATTACTAAAGCTCCGTACACATCGAGCTGTATATAACACGCGCATTCACCGGTATTCTACGCTATTGGTAAAACAAGTAAATGGATTTATTTTTCTTTCTCTCTCTCTCTCTCTCTGGTTATCACCCGCAGAGAAAAAATTGATTCCCTAAGTAATTATCGTCCAAGTTTTTGTTATTCTCCTGGAGCTAGATATAAAGCTGTACTTTCACGGCAAAGATTATTCGCGTTCAACATGGGCGACACATTATTTCAAGGTGAGAATAGCCGCATTCCGCTTACGATGATTGTATAAAATTTCACTGCTAGAGATTATCCGTTACATGAAAATCAGCATTTATTTCGGTCACGACAATCAGGCCTCCATGTCAACCGGACGGATTATATAGGGTGACGATTACGAAGTTGCGATTCCCATCGAAAACTTTTGTATTTCTCTAGCATGCCGGGAGCTTTCAAGGATAAAAGTGCCGCAATGTAGTTTCGTATCAAAACTTGGCTCGAGGATCATCCCGGTATCCCGTAGCAACCACTTGTTGATTGATCGATTCTAGAAGGGTGCGAACGATCGAGAAAATATATAGAAAAAAGGAAGTTACGAGAAACCGTACAATATTCGAAGAAATGCGAGCGGCTGTTCGCGTTAGGCTTTCATTATGCCTGTATAAGGACGACTCGGTGCGACGTTTAATAAAGCGGCATAAAATAATTGATAATTTAGCGATTCTCTGTATCTAAGTTCACACACGTGTCTGTGATAATAAGTTTTAATTTGTGTTCATGGATGGTAACGTTGCGTGGGAGTGCGAAAGAAGTAAGAAAAAAAAAAAAAGATATGCGATTGACAACGACGAGACTGTGTAGCATTCGCTTTATCGCCCCTCGGCTCTCTTGGCGGCAACAAATATGATTGAAAAAGCGATGTGGAAAGAGTCAAGCTACAAGAAAATGAAAAAAAAAAGAAGGAAAAAACACACGAGGAACATTCAATACGCAGATTGTACTTTGAATGACTAATAAACGCCATTAATGAATTTTTTCTGGTACTTTTTATCAATAGAAACCTGCTATCTGTTCCTTCAACGTCAATCCAGGAAGGCTAATATGCATCCGAGTACTTCCTGTTGGTTAACCATACGTCGTACAATCTCCATGGATAGGCATCTCATAAACCACAATATAACGGGGGGGGGGAAAAAAAAAACAATGTTTAGGTAAACACGAAAGACTTGTAACTTACTGATGATTTACGTCGTTTCTCTGTATAATGCCTCTAAAATGGCTTACAATGAAACGTAATAAATTGACAGTGGCCGTTCGATGGCTTGCGTGATGTGAAATTGATTCTCCACGATATAGGTATCACAGCTTGGCTCGTTTCTTTGATCGACTTGAGAATTCAATCAATTCGAATTATCGTCTATCCGACTGACTCCTACTCTTTGATCTGCCCTATATAAGAATATACCATTATCCTATAGATAACGATTTAGTTGAATCTTTACTATATTCGGAACGTACATAGGCGCTTGTTCTATAAGTTTACTTTTTCGTACAATTACGTAAACGGCTTGGTTTCTGCATTATGACAACAACACATCGAAGTAGGTCAGAGTACTGTATATATATGCCGACTCATTGAATTATGAATACGTGTCCAATTCGTAAGTACTTGTTTGATCTCTTTTACATGCCTATTGACTACGTGTCATATGTGTTCACATGATAAATTACTATTTCATAAGGCGTTTTATACTTCTAATGGCTTTTCGCATATTATAGTGCAATATATTTGTTTGTTTACACAGGTAATGCTTTGACAGGTCATTTTCGACCTTTTACAGTACATATTTCGTTTATATTTCGCTGATAAGCAAAGCTATCTGATATCCATATAAAATTCCGAAATACATCAAAATCGCACGTCGAAGTACTTTTCGTACGATTGGTTCGGATGGTAATAATAATCGCAGAGCCGGTTGACGTTTCAATGAAGATAAACTGGACCGCCCATGAATATGAAGAATAGCGTCGCAAAGTTGATATGATTACAAGGTACGATTCGCTTATAAAAAAAAAACCAAAGGAGAGAAAAACGTACGATTATTATTTCGCTTTATTTTCCATCTGGAAGGAAAGCAGGTCTTTCGTAAAAGGAAAAGAAAAAACGTATGAATATAAGCACGTCTTTCGTAAGGGCAGACGGTGAGCGATGAAAGAAAATTCCAGACTTGATTTCTAAAATATTCATTACCCACGTAGAAAGAACTGGCAGGATTATGAGTTCTTGTATACTATAATCGATAATCGCATTTATTAATAATACTGCGAAGGGAGAGATCGTCATTCCATTGTTATATACTTTTGGTATAAAAGTTATTGTCGGTGACGACGTTATCAATATTTTGCACTTTATTACAGCAAATAGCGCGGGCTCGTTAAACGAGTGACTGCGAATAGACAACCTTTTTTGGGACTAAATTTCATTGTCGTTTGAAAATAGTTCCATGACCCTGCATAAAGGAGGAAGCTTTCGCAGGACAATGTTGGATTTTATTGTCTTACGTGATAAACCGAATAGTCACTTTATCTCATTGAGCGTCTCTTGACCGGCGAGAAAGTTCCTCGATGTAATTTCGCAAATTATGCGAAAGAGAATTCGAGCCTCGTACTATGCAGAGTTTACTATGTGCGTGCGCGATGGGTAATATAAATTTGACAATTTATAAGGGTGTGATTAATTACTCGCTACACCACGGATAACAGGATCGTTATTGACGGATTAATCCTTTTCCGATTGAATAATATCAAGGAGTGACGTTGATTAAAAAATAAAATTATTCCTTTATCCAATACCCTTATATAAATTCAGTTTGTTTATCAGAAGATAAACAGCACTGACTCCAGAATACCAATCTAATTCTTCTATACAACCTTATTGAAGTTATTGACTGCAGGTCCAAAGGAAGTTCCTGCTGCTGCATGTGGATGCCGAGTGATGCACGTTTCTGATTATTTCACGTTTGTCCGTGTTTGATGAAATAAAATGCTGATCGTGCTGCGTTACGTACTGTGAAACAAAGGGTAAAAGAGACATAAAAAACTAGTCTATACATAGATTTTAAAAAAGAGATAACAGTAGATGGAAAAAGTTACCCAGATAAATATCCGCTGTACGCTGCAGATACACGCGCGGAGTTAAAAGTTTCGATATTGACCGTCAATCGTTGTCACGCCATTTCCGATGTATGCAATTCGTCATGCTTTACATACCGTTAAAGAAAATCCAACGCGGTGTCTAGTTGTCTGATACGTTTCAAGATGATTCATAGAGAACGATGAGAACGATGAGAACGATGAGTATTCCACGCAGGATGTAGATACTGTGGTAATGCAGACGTCCTGCAGACGTCTCAGGGACATTGTGCGGTGTGGGTTGAACGATCTGTCTTGCCTCTGGAAAAAAGGAGGTCAACAAACACTGTAAGAAAAAGTCAGTTATACATAAATCAATGGGGCATCAGAAAGTTTATCACGGATGACGTTTTTGATGAACGTTTTCAGATGGCAACATTGTAAATATTTGTCATACATACATGCATATATATATATATTTACTAGTGGATACAGATCGCGTGTTTGCAGTTTTTTATTGTATCGTCGATGCAAATCTTGGCTTCCTTTTCTCTTTTGGTTGCGTATTGTAGGTTTTTATTATGGGATTTCACTTTTTTTTTTTCGTGTAAATTATGCCTATGGAGTAATAGACAGATAACGGAAGTGAGTAATTTTTGACATTATCGAAATTCTTCGGAAACTGATTGTTGCGAAGCTTATCGTTATATGAGTCAGGCTTCGATCGCGTCATTAGCCTGTAAATATGTTCCAGTCGTGGCTTTATGTATGTAGGTAGTAATAAAGCGTCAAGGATCTCTCTGGAATATTTCTTGGTCTTGTTGATCAGTTTTTTAACTCTTGACACTGCACTGATCTCACTAAAACGTCATGTACGATTGCTGGTCCCTCATATAATTATTCTTGGAATGCAAAGTGTTCGATTAGTGAAAAAAGATAAAACACATGCACGAGTATGTTTTACAGATAGGCGTGATAACCGTTGTTATATTTTTAAAAATTATTTACGCTCAAGGATGCAGGATGTGATAATGGATGGATTCGTCAACGGATGTACGAGTAGGATTCTTTATGCACTGTCAGTTGCTGCTGATAAAAACGCTAGATTGTTTCACATTTTCGCGGACAGTGATAAGTGAATATCGAAGACCGTTTAATGCGTCTGATGTTCAACAGAAAAGTCTCGATCGTGTCTTTATAGAACTACCGGATTTAATCTCCGATGGACTTCCGATCCCCGAGGATTTACTATTTTCTATTGCATTATGTCTTGCGAAAGGAGAACAGCTTGGATAATAAATTCTTACCAGTCAGACGGTAGCGAAAATCTTCTTCGACGTTTGGCAGCCCCTTAAGCGCACTTGGTAACATGACTTAATTCGATTTGTCTCACTGAGAAGTATTCTACACTGACTTTACGTATTCTTTATATCCGTCTATTGTAAAACACGTGGAAGCATCGATTATCCCATTTTGAATCATTAGCAAAATCTAGCATCGAGATGGACACGAAAATTACTAATTATCCGACTGCACGAAGTTCGCGTTATGCCGACATTACCGACTACTGTAGAGCGTCTGTATACTGGCGCGCTCTGCGGCGGCGTTCAGAACTAATAACGAACTAATGGCAATACGCACTATATTATAAATCAGATAGTGAAGCTTCACACGGTTGAACAAAAAAGAAGTTCATGAAATGGCGAACTGCTCCTTCCACGAACTGGTAAGAATTAAGAAGTAAAATTATAATTCGTAAACCTTTTTCAAATGCTGTATTGATTATTCGCATTCAAAGATTAATTCGCATTTTTGCCCCAGAGTGCGCTGAGTGGCTGATTTCAGTTCGCAACGGTCGGTACGTTAAAGATGTCCTCCCATAAAAGTTAGCCGTCAAGTTAAAACACGCGAAACATCAACTAGACGTGCGATGTAACAAGCTGGACGGGTACGAAATTCACTATTTGTCTTACCGTTTAGACAAACTATCGTACGTATACGATAAAAAAATACTCGTGACCCACGAAATACTCAATCTTTGTTTTGTGAATCTCTGGCATAATATATTTCCTTCTTATTCCTCGTCAAAGCCAAAAACAACTCGCAGATACAGAGTAGATCGAAGTAGTAATTTACCAAAATAGTTTAATAGTAACGCGAGCGAAATATCAGGCGTTCCGTTCAGACAGAAATATTTCCAGGCTGCCAGCAATGCGAGCAAATAACAAATCGTTTGACTCTCAAGTTGTTCTATTAAAAAAAAAAAAAGAAAGAAAAGTAGCTAATCCATACGCGTCTACTTCATTGAACTATTTTAAACGTAGATATATTCACTCCAGTTGACTTACTGTACTACCAAATATTATGAAATCGTATCGATACACGTAATTATTAACCAACGAATTTCACGAATAGAATCGTGAAAAGCACATGTTTATTGATACACCTCCACTTACGTTATCCTGTATTTCCCATGTCATCAGTGGGTTACATAGAAACATCTATTTTCGACAATTTATCTAATACGAAGGAATTCCCCGGTAGAACATCCTTAACTGATTGATGCAATTCTTCATTAGGCCTTCACTCACACCGGACACGCTCACAATTTCACGGCTGACATTGCAAGAGCCCACTCAACGTAATTGGATCATTTTCGAGGACAAAAGGAGGAACATCGAAATCCATTGGATTCCGATGAACTTCGTTGATATCATTGCTGGTACGAGAATAAAGTTATTAAAATATTATAATGGAATTAATAATGGATAGAAAGAAAAACACTGTCGTATAAATTTAATTTAATTTTTACGTAACTCTTTACTGTATTCTCGCTCTGTACTGTACTTTAAGCGAGTCCTGCTGGCTGCGAAAGTTAATTTATATATAAGCGATTCGCATAATCTCTTTTATACATGAACCTCAAAAGCCGACCTCTTTCGGTCTTAGACAATCTTCCTTCTCTGCTCGTGCTCCCTGATCCAGTTACCTTAAGAAAAAGCTTCGCTCGTTACGCTAACGAGAATTCTCACTCGCTTTGATAACTCTTATCTAACTATTTTCATCTATGCTCTCAGGTAACTTAATTCCCTCTGATTAATCATGCCGATACTGATTGGTTCTCACAGTCGTAAATCCTTTATGGCATTTGGTTACACTACAAGATATTCTTTTAGTTCTTATTCTTAACGAGTTCTCGTTAATTCCTTATCCCCAAGAGATTAATATGGATTAAACAATGTATCTGAGCTTTAGAGATTTCAGGTATACGATCCATCGTATAAGATTGCTAAAGACAATGTCATTGTTATTTACATATTTTACTTATTCATTTAATCGCTTCGATCGGCACTGCAAGGACTGTTCATTCGCATTGCTAGATTCTGCCAGTGGCGATTTTTATCCGTTAAAATGTCAACCACTGGCAACGACAGATTACGTGTACGCAGTTGGATGTTAACTTGGATTTTAGGGTTTGATAGCAACAACGATTCAACGATTTAATGTAATTATCCTCTGCCCCAGGTCTTTGACTCTGCGTGGGTTCACAATCTTATTCACAAGGCATAGAAGTAATTCAGCGTCCCCTTATAAAGGGCTATACAATAATCCAAGGATAATGCCGTCTGAGAAGCATACAAAGAGATTAGTAGGATAAAATAAAACTCAACTGTTTGCATAGTTATCGCGCTTCGTCTCGATAGCATCTCGTGAGAATCTGTCGATAAAAGACCGAGTGATTTATTATCGTAATGTATAATTCAATCAGCTTCAATACTTTTCATGTTTGCCGCGCGACGTCTCGTTGAACAATATTTTATTCTTGTCACTTGTAATACAAGTTTCAGCAAATAATTATAATGGATCTTCAATGTCGCCCGTATCGGATTCCCGCAGCTGAATGAATTTCGTTCTTATCTCTCGTAATACTTACAAGGAACCTTTGGTAGTTGTCCGCCTCCGATTTTCTTCGCTTTCACGTATGATGTAGAACTCGATAAATTAAGCGACAAGTATTTTTCTTATCGACCCAAATTGTCGAATCATTCTTATGCCGGTGAACTACCCCAAAATTATTTTTTATTATATAAAAAATTGCCAAACATGAGTAAATTCGAGGCAAAAAATTTGGAAAAAATATATGTTACTCGCGATAATTAAATACAGTTTACGTGTTTTTGTACTTTTACGAAAAATTATTTTCTACGGGGAAACCACCATAAAGTATTTTTTGTTTCTTTTAAATAAAATAACAATTAATACACAAGGAACAGAAGTGTTATTACGTTAAACGGATTTATTGCCATATGTTTAAAATTAAATAATTGTTCATGTTTCACTGTAGAAAAAATGAAACTTATGAAAAATTGAAAGTTCTAACTCAACCACGTTTAAAAAAACACTGAACGATTATTCATGATCAGTCAGCCTTCTTCCTGTAAATCAAGACGCGTGGGTCGGCAAAAACACTCGGCAGAAACTTCTAATTTTATACATATGGATAAAAATATTAAGACTTCATAGTGAAAAGGTTTACATTTTTTTTTTTTTCGTTGAAAATATTGTGATACATCGGTATGTTGATGTGTGTGGATGGGTGTGTGTATGTGTGATCTTGTGTGCGACTGCGGTATGAGAAACCGTCGGTGAGAGAATCGGACAGCAACAGTTCGGTTGAGACCACGAGTAAAGGAAGGACAGTTGCTAAGAATACACCAAATTCGAAATTTTCGCACTTACCAAACCCTGAAGATATTTCCCTTGCAGACTCCATGGTGAAAAGACTTGAATTTTTAAGATGAAACTTTTTTTAAGGGTTATTACCCCCTAAATATGCCATTTTTACGAAAGTACGTGGACGCTTTGTCAGCTCAATATCCGTATGTAACACAAGTTCCTTTATTCTACGGGAAACATGTCAACAATAAATTACACTTGCGGATGGTTACCCCTAGAAAATAATTTTTCGCAAAAATGCAAAAATGCGTAAACTATTTAATCATCGAGAGCAGCATATATTTTTTCCAAATTTTTTCGCTCGAATTTACTCGTGTTTGACCATTTTTTTTATAACGAAAAATAATTTTTGCTAGTTCACCCCCATAAAAATAGTTCGACAAATTTGACGAAATCACATTTTTGATCTCTCATTGCGAGGTAATTTTTCCAGTTGGTCATTGTGAAAGATACCGCTGTTATATGTCAAATAATTAAATGGGTGTTTAATGCCACGATTTTCGGGGCGGTTTTCACCCCCAAAAACCCAAATTGTGCCGATAACAAAGATTACGTGTCGCTCAGTTCATCGAGTACCACAACGAATATGAAAACGAAAAAAATCGGAGGCAGGCCCCTGCCAAAGGTTCCTCGTTAGTCTCTTTATTTTTTGAGAGGCAAATGGATTCTCGCGGCGACAGCTCGGCCAAATTTTGGATCTCGTCGCCCGTTAACGTCTCTACTTCGAGGCTAAGACCGAGGCAAACTGTCAAGGGCGCGGCGGCTCCCTTAGGTTAAACTTTGGAAGTAGTACAAGCTCGGGAAAATTTACATTCCTAGTTTACTCAGTATTACCTTTTCACTCCTCCCACCCTTTCCACCCCTCGCGCTCCCGTGCACACGTCTACCCGTGCGTGTCAAGCACCTGGAAAAATACGCGTGCTAAGTTTTTTTTTTTTTTTTTTTTTTCAAATACACGCACGCACATTCGTCCTCGAACATTTGCCTAACGGAGTCGTAAAAAATATAAGGATCAAGGGAAACACACGAGGGTGCGAAGCAAAGTGCACGCCTTGGATTTAACACACGAAACCTTTTACCCCAGACACACGTAGGTTTCGTTTCATTGTCGAATTGTCAGGAGCGTCACATCCTACGTTAAAATATTTACCCAACTTTAATTACTTCGACTCAATGGCCACGTGGATTCCATCTGGTACGTATATACTTATCTCTTGACCAATCGCAGTCTCGAACTTTTTTTTAATACTTTTTTTTCAGCAACCATAAAAAAGATGTACCCTCCATCTCCTGTGCGTGAATGAATTTTCGAAAATTCAAAATCGCCCATCCCCAACTCGCATCGACGACTCAGCCACGGATTCGCCGTGAAATTCCACCAGTCGAATTTTCAACGTGGGAGCTTGCGCAGCTCACGCCCAGAACCGGCCAAGTTGCATCGCCTCGCGCTTCTCACTCTGGAAGCTCTAATGTCAGTAGAGACCGCGCGCTCACCTCTCCACGTGCTCCGCGATTCGGTTCTCGTTAATTTCAATGCGTTTTGTCATTGACGCGATATCCCGTCGGTGTGTACGGCGATTTATTTTATTTATATCGATTTACCCGCGACATAAACAACCAATACCTACGGCGTAGCGTACGAGCCTATAAATGTATTTGAGAAAATTGTCAACAAATCATGCGAAAGATTAAATTTTAATTTCACCAGTTCGCTTCTTTATCGTTCTGCAACTTATTGCTGATAAGAGATACGCAAAGTGAAACGTAATTTCGAATGCTGTACGAAAAGTTGTACCGTGCTCTTTGGATTTTATTTCGGTACAGTGTTTCGAATATTGCTCAACACTTATCGCGCATTTGCAAGGAGTGATTAAGTGATAAGTGTCTGTGATCAGAGAAGCCTCTATAGGCTGTCGTTTGGTACTACCGTCTTACTGTTACATTGTAAGTTTTATATTATTATTTTAATATCTAGTTTCAATTTTTTAACTCAGGCATAAACCTACAATCTAACATAAATGGTGGTATGCTATCGGTATTTTATGTTAGTACATTTTTTCTAACGCGTTGGAGGTTATGGAGAATTTACTATGACGTTAGGCGTCAGAGCATTTTCGTCGAGCGGTCAATTTGGTAATTGCAGATAAATGCTTCTGTCAATATATACAATCTACAAGCAGCATGTTTGCTCTTAATCAAATTAATCGTTTGCCGACTCTACACGAAATAGCGATGGGAATCAGTTCCTTGGAGTAAGAAAAATTCAACAGGCGTATTTGACTGAGCGGTGCCTTTCCGTGTAACGTCAACGGAGATTCTTGGATAAAACGTGACGGACTCGTGCAGGCGTCTCGACGATTTTGTTCTGTTTCAAAGAGCTTGGAAATAATATTGGATCTCTTGAATTTTTTTTTTTCATTTTTAATTCTACGACTTGGTCGTGCTTTGAAATTTGCTAATTACCTCGGTTAATACAGTTAACTGTGCCGTTAAACGCTGGAGCTGGAACTGCTGCGTGGTACTGGGGCACGCTTGCGATTCTATACGAAATTACCTCACGTATTTGAAATTGAACGCGAGAAGCTGCAGCATTAGTACGGGAGCACGAACTTCCTATACGCTTTATGGAAATTCAATAACTAGCTTTTGTCGCTCTCGTCAAAGAGACTTGGACAAATATCGCAGAACCTATCGCATTTCTGGTAGAAGTTATGCGGGGATCAATATTATGGGGTAGTAAGAAATGTAAGGTGGGTGCGGGGTGTCAAGGGTGGAATACATGCAGCATTCAGTTTGTCCGTTCGAAGATTTATTTGAATTTTTGTTGCTTTAAAATCGAGATAGAATTTTGTGATTTCAACTTCAGTTTGATTTACGAATAAATAATATTGGGATTTATTTTTTTTTTCTCACGCGTTACCGAAATTTCCATATTGTATTTCTCGTATGGAAAATGTACAGTATGCTCGATTGACTTAAGGTTTGTCTGTGGTACTTTTTTTTTTTTTTTGGATTCTGTAAATTGAATTTTATGGGAGAAAAAGGTTTTCCCAGCTATTTCAGAGCTTCTCATTGGTCGATGCGTTATAGCTTCGTGCATACTGCCTGAGCTTTATATTAATGGTAGAATTGATAAAGCGTTACATTCAGTTTGACAGTTCGAGAAAAAAAGCTCGAAGCTCCGTTAAGCGGGATGAAAATAACTATTTTTGTTATTTCCCGACGCGGATCCCGCGTTTTTATTATCGTTCGATAGACCAGCGATAGAAATTCGCCTTTTCCATTTTGCCCTGTAAAATTTACCATGACTTGCCAAAAATGCTTCTGGAAGGCGACGTTCTTATGACCCACGTGGATCCCTTTGAAATTAATTCAAAAACGCTCGATCTCATTTTTACTCGACCAAAATAAATGGAGGTGGTGTGCCTCCGTCGGATATTCATTTTAAATCAGACGAATCTCTTTGCTAATTTTCTTTTAATTTTTATATACCGTCTCGGCGATCGAATTATTGAGTGCGTTATTTTTGGCCCTGTAGATATTCCCGGACGTGAATTCTTTGCCGGCAACTCAGTTTCCTGCCGCCCAGCAAGTTGACCGACAATATTTCAAGTCGGTGACCTGAAAAGATTTTAATTAAAAGCTCTATTGTCAAAATGGCCGACAGTCAAAACCGTCACCCGTGGTTACTCTGTCAGGATCGCTACCACGTAATCCGATTTTCTTGCGTTTCCCATGAATACGAAAACTATTCCAGAGAGAAAAAGAGAAAGAACGACAAAAAAAGTACGTTCCGTAGAGAAACGAAATGGAAGTAGAATTTCTATGGCTTTGTATTTTTTGCTTGTATAAATTGTCTTTTCTCTCTCTCTCTCTCGTCTATTTCCATACTCTCGTCCGAGTTACCACCTTCAATCAGTCTGAAAAATTAAAGTTGATCAACGGCTGCTCCCACGCCGTGTACGAGTCCCGTCGCTTTCACGGAGACTCAAAAGTTTGAAAATTCCCAAAAGAGATTAGCCCAAAGTCTTCGAACGATAGGAGATCAGGCATTTGTCAAAGCAAAATATTTCAATAGGCATCGTTACCTGCGTCTTTCGAGAATACTGAATGAGTCTCCTTACGAAGAGGCTAATGACAGATTTGAGAAGCCCAAATCTTTGTACCCCGATAATAGTTTTCTGAGAAAACAAAAATCTCTATAGAGCCTAATATGTAATTCAACGTCCGGGTTTCACTACAGACAGACACGGTCCAGATGTAGATGATTGCTGGCTTCTGTCTATACCGTAAACTAAAAATGTTTAGTCGTTTCGAGCTAAACATTATGACTTTTTTTTTGTTTTTCTTTATCTCTCTTTCTCTTTAATCACCAAAAGCTCATCCTCTCCCAAAGCAATAGAGCTTTTTCCGTAGATCGTTTTCGTTATGATTCGGAATAAATTCCTAAAGGATTCAATTTTGTTTAGCAGCAATCACAGAATTTTGTCAATTTACTTTATATCGGCAGGATAAAACATTCAACCTGGAATTGCGCAACCCTGTATATTATCTGATAACCTCTCAATAAGCCCAGTACTGCACAGATTTATTGGAGCGTGCCGAAAATTCGTTTTAACCTGTACTGCCATTAAATTTGTCTGGTTACTCATTCGTATCGCGCTCTAGGATATACGTGAGCGCGGGAATTTTCAAATAATTCGCCAATACCTGAGCCTTGCGAATAAAAGTGTTCGCGAATAGCATCGACTTGACGCTACGAGGCGTCGGATAAATCTATGATGCTTTAACATGGAATTTGAACCAACAAAAAATTACGCTCTACGTTCACGCATCGCTTCGAAATTTATTTTTCCCCAATTCACAGCTCGCTGTCTGTAAACCGCGACGCGTTTTTACGAATTCGCTCCAATGATTTCGCACTTGGCAAACGTCCAAACAAACGAGAGACGCGCCTGTTGCTTTTTGGAAAAAAAAAAAATTCAAAAACGTCATACGTCCAATGATCCAAATTTTTCTATACGAATAAGTTATTTTTAATTTTTTCTCGCCTCGATGCTTCCATACTCTTAAAATACACTATTTATAGAGATCCTTGGCCAATTTTCTTATCACGCAGCTATTTTTTTTATTCCCCAGGATGTAACGCTCGATAAGATTTCATGCGTGGACCAAAACCAACGTGACTCGACGCTCAGCCAAACACCTATGGAAAATGTATTAGTAACTTTTACGCAGAGCATTACCCAAAAAATTGTCCCGTCGGACACGTATTGACCCAAGAATCGTATTACTATATCTCGTCTCCTTAGATAATAAATCCGTTTGGTCCATACCGCTAAAATCGTAAATTATCTTTACGGCAAGTGCATTCCGTTTATAATTGTTTTCACTGAAAGCACATAAGCCAAATGCAAATGCATCTGGAACGTATTAAGTATATTCTGACATCTTCAGCAAACACATACGATCGTTATTCAACCTCGTATCCAAGCACGTGTAATATAAAGCACTGCAAGAATTATGCACGCGAATCTCACGTAAAGATGAAGAAATTCCCACAGAGTAATAATTCGGAAATTGACAAATCGTCCCACGTGTCAACTTAAAATACATTTTCTTTCCTTCATATAAATTTACAAAAAAACATTTTTTCCTTTCCCCTTAGTATCACCTGCGAAAAGGGTAGACAGTGAAGAATTCAAGGTAAACCCGACAGAGGAATACCGATTCCCCTTGGCTCCCTTATTCTTCCTAACGCCGCAGGACCTTCTACGGCGCTTCGATCTCTTTTCTTCTAGATCCGGCCTATATGTCTTATATATATACACACACACGTGTAATTTAAGCCAATTAGAGAATTCCGATTTCCCAGCATCCCTACTTATCGTTAGAATCCGTAGCAACGTATATGGCGACGGACTTCCGAGGGGTAACGCCAGGGGCTGGGTCGGCAGCTAGGAAATTTGAGGTTAGGTAAAGTTAAAGGACGCCTATAGCACGTGAGGTTAACTCGAGTTATCCTCCACTATACCAGTGGGCACTCTGGTTGTAACTACGTTTCTCCACGAAGGAAGTATTTGTCCTGTGGCTGTATGTTTACAGAAAGCTTCCTTGAGCTTTGACGTATGGAAGATGGAACTGAGGGTAGGCGACACAAGGAGAGATATTAATTAAATCTTATCGGGAGACTCAATCAAATAATTGGCGGACTATTAAATTAAGCAGGTCGAAAGGGACTGATAAATTTTATTGGACAATAAAAACAACATTTTTTAATTAAATGTCAAAAGCGAAGGGAAAAAATTAAATGATTTTCTTCTAAATATTCAATCTCAATCTTCGGTTACGTTTTAGCTTTGCACTTATCTATATTCAATTCGGTAAATTAATTTATCGACCGACCGGTCAATTGTACGAGGTTACCTACTGGAATAAATGTGGGGTCCTTGGGCAGAGGTAGTAAGGGGGAGGAGGAGGTAACGGGAAGGGGAGGGTGATTTCTCAGAAGGCAACCGATACGCGCATTAGGCTTGATTATTATTTCCGGAATTATATATGGTTAAGGTACGCAGCATCCGCAGTAAGAAAGATGAAGAAAAAAAAAAATAGATTTTTCTTTTGACTCGCGCGAAGTGAGGTTATAAAATCTTACCTAATCGAGCATCGCGTAAACCATGTCAAAGTTTTGGTGCCCAGGAAGTCGTAAAGTCATCGCGTTACGAGGTCCGATATTTTTTTTGAGATCCGCTGGATCCGCGTCCGCCTTTTGCTTCTCCGACGAGCGGAATGTACATTGGCTCGAAGTGCTTCGAATTTGTTAAAGAAAGCATATAAATGGAATATGGACTAATTGCAAGAAATGTTTTTGGGTACTGTCGGTGCAGAAATTTTTAACTTCGAGATTAAACGGCCAATCGGATGTCTCGTGACTGTTGCGATTGACTGGAAAATATTTATATTGCCGTTACGTATCGTTACGTATCGTGCTTGTGGAGACAGAAGAAAAAGGAGAAAATAATGTCTTCTATTTCATAGACCAAGGTTCGATATCAGTGACGCTTTGATGAATGATAATGGCAATACTTTTGTCATGCGGCCATTTTATCACAGCGCAAGGCCGATCCAATGAATTACCACTGGACGTAATCGGTAGCCGCGTTTCATCTTTGAGGCCACAATGATAACTCCTGGTCCTCCGTACGAATTATATTGTTATAGCATATAAGTAGTATACATTTGTGAGGTTACGGTCGCTCTTGATATGTTCAGATAGTCGGGATAATATATTTATGCTTATGCATATGTATGCATTCGAATGGGGACTTTGCTTTGTAACTGGAAAAGCGTAAGAGCATATTCTGCCATTGGTTTAGGTATTGCGTATAACTTTGGAAATATATGCGTGTATAATACTAGGTAATATAGCTAGTGTACTTTGTACCCTGCAGCTGTGCAATACCTATGTATACTCTAGACTGAGCTTAGATGCTCTGTCCGCAGATTCGACTTGGCACATAAATATTTATTGAATCTTCACGAAATATAAACGAGCCGAGAATTCGCTGTTTGGATTGAGACAGCCTGGACGAGCCGAGAGCTTTTGGCTTGGATCGGCCTTGATCCTTTCAGGTATTTTTGGACGGCGCGCCTCCCGAGTGCCTAAATGCCTATTATGTACCTTATCGTTGAATACAAACTTCTGTAGTCTTATCTGACCTGCGCGATTGTAGACTTCGATAGGTTAACTCGTGGAAATTCCCTCGTCGGGAAGCTCTGTCAATAAATTCGTCTGTTTTACCTACAGGAACGAGCGTGCCTGCCGGTAAAGAAGTCTCGTTACCACAACGAGTCGAAAGTTAACCGAAAATTTAACGTAAACCTCTCGAAACTCTCGTCCCGAATGCGTTTGCTATTCTATTGCTGCGGGTTGCACGTGGTCGCACACTGAATGGCAAATTGGTATTGGGAGGCTGCGGTTTGCGGTTAATTTAGCGGTTGTTGGCAGGATGCCCAGACGATACGTGCTTCGCCGCAAATCCCTCGTGAGGAAAAGACAATGTGAGACTACCAAATTATTGTTTTGCTCTTTTAAATCATACTTTATCCCGCTTTATGTATTATTATCTTGATCGATGCAGTCTTTAAGGTTTTAAGGTTAGGAGGAGTGTCTCACGCAGTGATATTTCTTTCCCATGACCCACTGTTTGTCGTATTTCTTTGTTTGGTAGTCTTTAGTTTTGGCAGTGGATTGCAGGGAAGTGTCGAAGGGCCGAGGTTGTACGTTGATTTCGACCTGTTGAATTGAACAGACAACAAAGGTGCGACTGACACGTAACTGTTAGCGATGAAAGTCCTGAAATGTGTTTTAATGGGTCATTGATAAATGTCTGTATACGTCACGTAATCCCAGCTATGAAAATAGAGCATTTCGTGCACGTTGCCCTACGACTATTCTGGTTATGCTAATCGTAAATTCAACCTGATACGTTAATCGTATTGATTCGCAAGTCGCGCCCGAACGTATCGAAGATATCGCACATGGCTCCGCGTGAAAAATAGACCGAGGTCTCAATTTTATTCTCTCTCTTCTGTTCCTTCGCTACAGCTCGAGCTCGGTTATAATATTCAAAGTAGCTTTTTCCCGTTTCGCCGAGCAGCAATTCGCTTTGACCTTTTCTTTTTCGTGGAACATGTTTTTATTAGATCCATATTCGTAAATCAGCATGGGTTAATACGACGCTTAACGAAAACCGCGAGCTTTACGAAAATATTGAAACACGGAACAGCAGTGAGTTTATATCGTAAAGCTGAGCATTTTTTTTTCAATTCCGCTTATCCGAATATGATTAAAGATTTTTTACGAATATATATTTATTTCTTACTGTTCCAGGAATATAACGTGCGTTTCCGGAAGTGCTTGGGCTGCTGATCGACGAGGAGGATCAAATTCAAAATGGAGACACAGACGGAAGTGAGTTTATCCCACGTACCTCTTCTCGTGCCAAATATCTAGGAAGGCTCCAGCGTTGACACTGACAAGTAAAATGGCGCACAGCGTAATACTTTGAAGGCTCACGCGAACCATCGCGTTTTGCCTTTCGGTGCTGGACAAGTGATTAAGCGAAAATCGTAGTCAGGCATGCGAGCCAGTTTTATGCAACCCGACGGCATATCTGTTGCGTTCTAATCACGAGTACCGGTGTAATTACACCAGGGTGTTAAGTCTGTTTTACTCTGATTACGTTTTCCCTGTTACGTGCACATTCGTACTGTACAATATTCCGCGTATAGGATCGGGTTAAAAATTTGCACGCTACCTTGCCAATCCTACCAGTCACCTAAACGTATACACGCGGTCCTTTGAGGCGCGCTATTATATTTTCATTTTCGTACACGCGCACTCATATTTATTTCTGGCTCTAAAGAGACAAATTTATTGTTCCTTGGGACCCTTGCTGAATATTAATTTAATTCACGGCTGTCACTCGCATACCGAGTGTCTCTGTGTACTGTAGTCGCTACGTACTCGTTACGAGTAAATTTGTTTTCCTTTCGATGAGAAGTAGTAACGACCGGTTAGCCCAATCTGCCTTACCGACGGTAGGTAAACGCGTCTATCAGGTCGAAGAAAAGATATTATAACTCGACGAGGTACTCTTAACGATAAATTACAAGCTAAAAACTATATCGATGATCGCGTTTATTCCCTCATTGGCTAAGATAGTCTTTCATTACGGATTATAGAGTCCATTCAAGATCGAAACGACTTTACTCACGACTATGATGGTTCGTCCAACGACAATGGGTAATCCTGAAAAAGACTGACGATTATCGTCGCTTACGACAGTCAGCGTCCATCCTTGTATTAAAACCGGAAGTACTTGAAGCAAGTCAATAAAATCAAGTCCCCGTTAATTACGATCGATGTGACTTTTAATGTTACGGACAAGGACATTATTCTTTTTTTTTTTTTTTTTTTTTTTTTTTTTTTCTATATAAAATACAAAGGACTGCTACGTAAACGAAGAAAATTCAACTTTTTAGCCAGTACCAATGATGGATGTATCTTAATCTAAATTTAAACTCTTTTAGTTCCGATACCCAAGTGTCCAATGTGTCAGGAATCTGAATTAATGATATCAAAGGGTATTAGCCTCGTGCGTACCTAAGGGAAGAAAATTACGGAAAAAGGTGTCCGACCTGTCAGTCCTTGGTAGCACGTAGTCCGTCAAGGGAACCCGCGGGTGGTAATAGAATGGTTTATTTTATGTTAGGTGGTTAACCCATATACAGTGATTGCGATTTATGGACACTAAGCCAACGTGGTTATTTTTAGACGATAATACTACCGACCGATCTTATATACGATTGCTTGGCCATTTTGAGGTATCGGGAGTATTTGCTTCCTATTTTTTTCACTCTTTTTCTTCCTCCTCTTCGACGACTTTCGGTTACGTCACTTCGTGCTCCGATTTCTGCAAATATTTATACTGTACATTTTCTCGTATATGGCGCGTTATGGCGTCACGGATAACGGTTCGCTCAGTCTCCTTCGACTGGACCATTTTTCCCCCCTTTTTTTTTTTTATTTTACACTCGCGCGAGCATCTCGCAAATTATTGGATCGTCAAATTTTACGGGATTTTTTGTTGTACGTTAAATTGAATTTTTTTTTTTCTTTTATCTTTTGCGTATAACGACAATAGTGACCAAGCCATCAGTACTGCTCGACGAGTGTCGGACGTCGTTACAGCCGATCGCTAACGTGACGCGGGATGCGTATGTTAGTAATTTACATATGGAAATTGAGTTTTGAGATATCATTGTTTGTATTATTGTTTTTACCATTCGATGTAAAATCGGAAGTTAAATTTTCATAAATTATCTGGAATTGTGAAATTTCGTCGCCGCCGATAATTCCGGAATTAAATGGTGGATTTTCACGAATTTCAATAAAGCTGTACGAATTATTTTCGTTGACGCCGAACGATAAGTCTGCCGTTATAATTTAATGTAAAATCTCCGCGGGCTTTTAATTAGTGCTTCTCGCGTAATCGTGACGATATGCTACTCTGTCCTTTCGGACCATTTTAATGATCATTTATCGACTCGCGCTTTTGCATCACGATCAATTGCGATATACACGTGATCAAATATTTTTGAAATATTCGATTAGTCGATTTAACCAGCATTGACAAATTTTTACTTGAGACTGTACCTGTCTGCTGATTTATGTATTCATATGGAAGTTGACGCCGAACGTCCACAATCGTTTACGGGAAATCCGCGAGTTTTCAAAATGAATTCCCATTTACGAAAAAAAACGACCAAACGGCAGAACGCGAAGGCCTGGAGCGAAGTTATTGCGCGAAATTGTTATTTGAAATTTTGTTCTTCCCCTCCCCCACCCCCCTTCTCTCAGCTGCTGTTTCTCAATGTACGAAACTTTTTCACCGACTCGACTGAAAACTCTCCAAAGTTTTAAGGCGCAAAAGTATCGACCACGTGTTACGCCGTCCGAATGTCAACATGCAAATTGGTTAAAGCCCCTTATAACGAAAAATCCAAAATTCATTGTTAAACTTTTTCTACACGAAACTTCTTACCGACTTAAGCTGCGTCAAATTAACATTGAATATTTGTCTACCTTGTACAGTGACCATTAAAGTCATGAATTTTTGTCTCTTATTCCGTCTAATGATGTCTTGATTATACATACATACATTTATATATTAATAATTTCGTAATAATCAGTGTTATCTACCGAGGCAATTATTTGTATTACGTTTTATGGTTAATTTTAGTAAAAAAAATTCAGAAATGTCATATCACTCAGCGAAATGATATCCCGGACGTAAATGCTGTCGTTGCTATGAGAAACATGCGTGCCCATGAAATCGATCGTTCAATTTACCCCGTTCCTTCAGTTTTTCATGCTTCACGGACGACGAAGCATTCGTACTTTACGATGATACCGAGTTGCGTTATCCTTGTATAAAATTCAATGCTCGCGTAGTCGTATTGATTTTCGATAAGAAATTGAAAGAAACGTGTTACGTAAGCGATACTCGTAACGCGCAATTGGACGAGTAGAAGGATTCCGTTAGTAAAATAATTTTATCCTTTTTGAAACTCATACGTGCGACGATTGCTCGTAAATTAATGAATGTCCCGTTAAACGTTCGTAAACTTTCCGAACAACAGATTTAACGAGGACATGAATGATTTTCATTGTTTCCGAAGGAAATGGTCGTCGTGTGTGTTTGAAAAGTATGAATTTCCCGCCGTCTTTTCTTAACCGTCGCATTTGAAATTGGCGCTGCGATCGATTCCGTCCCGGGGCCAGTTTGGACGATGACGATGCGGGACGGACGGAAAGAAGAAAGATAATGATGAAACATAAAGAGTCCAGTGCTAATTGTCTTTTTTCTATTCGCGAGAGTCGACAGTTGAGCAGGTAGACAAAGTGCTTTGAAGTTTTTAATACAATTTATGTAGAAAAACCAAGTTTTTCAACCATCAGGCGTAATTGTTGCGCAACGAGCCAAGGGAGGACGTTTAATGGCCGCCATTGCGTCCAAGGTGTCGTCCTTGTCTAGACACTCACTTACTTTCTTTCTTTCTTTCTTTTCTTTCCTCCCATTGTTCGCCACCTGGCGGGGAACTTTGTGCCTCGTCGTAAAAAAAAAAGTCCAAAGAAAATCTCTTGCCAAGGTGTTATACGCAGTAATACGCAATGTCAGGGTGACCAATCCCAAGTTTTACAGAATATTATCCCGCTGGGATTCTCGGAGAACGTTTTTACACGATTTAGACTTTTTTTTTTTTTTTGGAAAATACGATTCGGACATGGAATTTTTAACTCCCTGACGTCTATTAACTTTTTCCCTATTAACCTTCTCCTGATATCGAACTTTGATAAACTTTATCAAGGAGCTCTCTCTCTCTCTCTCTCTCTCTCTCTCTCTCTCTCTCTCTCTTTGTGTTTTAATCGAGAAACTTTTTCAGAGTCGCTCGAAAAATATTTCCTTCTTCCTCGGCTTCTTGAACGAGATTAAGAAAGCAGAACAGTCCGTGCACAACAAAGTAAGCTTTCGTTTCTTGTAGAATCAGGAGCGCAGCCTTCTTGTCGTTTTTATTTCTCTGCTACGGCGTGTCGCTTCGTTGCGTACGGTACTTAAGCTCGAGTAACGCCTTAAGGAGCTTCGTACGAGCGTTCGATATGGACTTTTATATTGCAGGTTTTACGTTTCCATATAGAAGCTGACGTGTATTTTGAAGCTAAGGGGCAAACCTTGCGGTACCATCGGTATTACGTTATACAGACTCCTTTATATATATTTCTCTTTGCTTCTTCTTACACCAAGGACAACAGCTTTTTCTGCCGTCTTTCATAGGTCCCGTGTCTATACAGCACCTTGGGAATAGATGGTACAGCGGTATCAGTATCAGTTAAGGATTCTAATCGAATTTCTTATCGACGCGAGACGCAACAGGAAAATTTACAGCACTCAGCCTCTCCTATCGTACTCTATTTTTGTACGATTTTCGGAAAATTGAAATGATTCTTCTTCGACGAGAAACGAAAATTCGATCACGTTAAAATATTTGCTCAAGAAATCTTGAGAGATGTTATAGGGGCGATTTTAGAATCACGTATATATATATATACATATTCATCCTCGATAAACCTCAGTAATCAGTCAATTTTTACGACGAGCGACTTGAAAATATTTTCGATTGATATGCCAGAAAAGATATATCAACTTTTCTCTAATAAAATTCATCAACGTGTTACCTAATATCGAAAAGAATTTTACGAAGGATATCAATATTTTTCCCCTGACTCTACGTACTCGCGTGATTGTTAATTAACTTGAAACCCCCTCGTTCAATTTCTTAATTGATTCAGGCGTCAATAACCCACTAAACGTTCCTTTTCGATTCCCTCAATATGATTAAAGGCAACGCTGCAGACCGTAGCCGCCACTCATCGACATTCCAATAAATTATTTCCTGGTCTCCCATCATTAGCAAAACCCATCAATAAATTACATTATACCCAGTTACACTTTAATCCACGATAAAGAGAGTCGATGATATTTCCAAACAAAAATAGAATTCCCAAAACTAAGTCAAGTTAATACGAAATTTCTTCAAAATTTATATTTATAATTTTAATTGTAAAAAAATATATTCCGTCGATTATACAATGTATTATCTGCATCTATAATTACAGGGACCGAAATACTTCCACAGAATGTTAAAGGCGGCTGTATAAATTTAATTACGCGCAAGACCGATCGCTCGTCTTCTTAGGGATAAGCCTTAGGACGCGAGAAATGTCCTCTCGCGTATCCCGAGGGCGATTTTATAGGTTGCCGATATTAACGCTCCAACGGAACGCTTATGAGAGAAACGCGATAGCCCGTTGGTCCCCGGGTGCGGCCATAGTTGGAAGTCCGTTGGGTGGGAAGGAAAAAAAAAATGTCGCAGCTGAGAAAAATAGAGCAGGTATACGTAGAAAAGGACCGAGACGTCATAACAATGAAGAGAATCGACGTGCGTTTGACTGAGACGGAACGCAGTGTCGACTAACCACAATAACTCTTGGATGACGTCATTGGGACTGGAGACGTCCGATCTCTTTCTTGTGGCCGAAGGCTGTTTGCGTAACGTGGACAATTTTTCATGGCAATTCGTTCGTCAAATTCAAATATCGCTTCTCGGTGTTATTTCTTACCGTGACTCGACACTCCGTGACATCTCAGTTTCTCCTATCACGTATCTTTTCGGTGTGACTTGGACTTTACGTTCGTAACGCAACGGACACGTGCACGGAAAAGTATCGAGCGTGGATTGCGGGTTTGCCGGTCGGTAAGTCCGTACACGAAACTCACGGAAAAATGTGCATTCCTGCGAGACTAAATTTATTCTGCGCCACGCGTGTACAGGGATGCTCAAAATTATCACTGGAGCACACTGCTAAACGGTATCGAACGGCGGCAATAGTTTTTAGCGGAACTGTACTCGCGTACGATACTTGTATTTTTCTTTCAGCGGTATAATTTCAGATGAAAATATCCTTTTGGCGGATCGCTAATTTGAAGGATATTTCAAGCTTACAGTCAGTTTCTCGAGTTGGAAATTGTGCGAGAGCGAAAGGGGTGGGGGGAATAGAAAAATAATATATATACAAAAGAATGCCATGTTCGTATTTTTTTGGGGGAAAAAAAAAACAATTTTTGTACGGTTGGCTGTCAACCATTCTTTATTCCCCGGGGCGGCCTAAATCTCCTTGTGTTTCGTCTGGGTCCAACGTGCTCCCTGGATGGTGGATCAAACGAGACACCTTTCATTCACGGACGTCTTATTCGTAGAATTGCCCCAGGTTGAGTCCCGTCATTTTTCTGCTTCTTAAACCCTGGACGAAGATCCATTTTGGTTCTTCGTAGTCTTCTTTTTTTTCCTTCTGCTCATCCTGATCATCTAATCGTAAGGCGTGTCCTGATGTCATCAGATGAAAAATAATACCTCGCTCCCTGACGACTACGCGTTAACGAGTGTTTGATAAGAAATTAATTGATTAGTATTTTGCTCGGAGAAAACAACAAATTTTAATAACGAGGAACGCAAAATTTCTTTTTTACAAAGGTAAGACAAACTTTTGAAAATTACCCTTTTTTAGCCGAATATTTTTTTTCAAGTACAACGAAAATATTCTACGGGACTGTCAGTTCTAGATGAAATTTCTATTTGTATGTGAAATTTTGTTTTTTTGTTAACCATTCGCCTTCTTCGAATTCTGCACTTTTCACACTTTCCTCCTAGTAGCGAAGTGTTTCATCGACACGAGGAAACTGATAGGGGAGGCTCCTTTCTTCGCAATGGAAAAACTATAGAAGGTCAACTCGACCGAAGATTCCTTTCTACCTCTGGTTACTCCTCGGGGAGTACGAACTTTGCTGGAACCTTTTGAACTTTTTTTTTTCAACCAGTCTTAAGAGTGACGTTTACCAAATATTTTTTTTACTTTAAAATACTTCAACTCGCTACAGGTATTCTCGTGCGTCTGATCCAGCACGTTAACTCGGCCAAAAGCATCGGTAAGTTTTCTCATTAAACAAAACCCTTGAGTCTCTTTGTTTTTTTCCCTTCGCGCTGAATCCAGGAAGATAAAACCAGATGCTTCCCTGCTGCCTGATACTGATTGAACGGCCTATCGATTTCTCCTCGTGCAGTTGCTAATTCGCTTATCGACCGAGTCCCAAACTTAGCCACGTTTTCAATTGACTCATCTGTATTTGCTGCTAACTTCTGTCTGATTCATATAGGATGTATATACGTACATACAGGGTGTCTCAAAGACAGACCCTCTGCATAGTGTTTATGTGTATACTGAGTGTAAAGTTTAAATTCCAAATTTAAATGGGACTTTTCGCGTCTGCGATACAATGACGGTGCTTGGCTGTGTCTAGACAAGTAGGGGAAGTGATTTATTTGCGTAATTAGTATATTAAAAGACGAGTCCCGCTGGTAAACAGATAACGAAAACACGTTTTGTCTCGGCAAGGAATAACAAGGTGAACAATTCTCGAGGTGACAAATTATAGGGAATTTTGTATGTGGGTTATACCATTCATGAAAATCGTACAGGCTGATTAACGTTCCTCGTGAAAGGCTTAGCAGGCGTATCGAACGCCGAGGGCACCGATTGTCATATTTCCATGGATCCTTGTGGAAGGACAAAAATTACCACCGGTCATTATGGTACTAGTGATGTTTTTTTTTTTATGAAACTGTAACTGCCTGGAATTCGTTTAAATGCTAGGGAATTTTTTGTCTTCTTTTAAATGTTTTTACCGTAAAGTCGTTTGAACGATTTAGCTTGGAAATTTATGGCACATCGAGGTATTTAGGGGAAAAAAAATACTTATAATGTTGAATTTATTGTTTTTCTTTTCTGAATGCGATTTCGAAAATTCGTGAAAATTGTAATAAAATGTTACGTCGGCTTTGATTATCACTTGAAGGGAAGGGGGTGGGGCTAGGAGATCGATAATTTTTTGGGGAATTTTATTAATTTCTAGGACCGCATCGTGCAGTTCGATAATCGAGCTATTTTGGTGAGTGTCGATGGAATTTTGTTAAATTTTATCTTGACAACGCGCGTCTGTAACTTTGACCATAAATTATCTTAATTCGTTGAGTTTGTTAAACGCTCTTTCGTTAAGTGATAATTAATCATTGGCGTAAAAACGTGCCTCGATATTTCCCGTAAGGCAAGACACGATTTCCCGAGCGAAAGTTTTCCTGGAGTGGAAAATTTGAATATTTCCGAAAACGTGACATTGCCGCAATACTAAAACTTGCATGAAAAAACAATTTCACCATATTTTCCCTTAATTATCAATTTCATACGAAATTTTAAATGAACGATAAATTTCAGGATATCCATTACGCTCTTGATGAGATTCAATTTTTTTTGACGTTCCAGAAATTTTTTGATAATTCACGTTGAGACTTATCAAAGAGACTTAAAAATCCATGTCCCGTCTTTGCTGCAGCTCCGGCACTCTGGTGCTCGCTCGTATTTGACTTCAGTCGTCCGTAAAATTAAGGACGATTGACCCAGCTTAACTCCCGACTCGAATTCAATGGTTCAGGAAAGCGCGACAGCGATTCCAACAAAATTTCAACACTCGCGCCATCTCTCGGCTGAATAAAGTAGCCGACGATTTGTCGTCCGTCGCGAACAAAGCTTCGAAAAAGTGCCATCGGCCGAAGGTGCGGTTAGTCTCAGGGAATTACTCGGTCCCTCCTCGTCGTCTTCTTTTGTTCGACAGACAAAAACTGAACGAAAAGTGCTTTTCGATTTTACTTTTTATTTCTCAACGAGCAGCTACGACACGAGCTCAAAGAAACGTGTCATTTGTCTCGAGCTCAATGGCGCCAGTGTCGTTTTCAATTACCATAAAGTTCAACCAGTGTTTTCTTCCTAGTCCTCCTCCCCCCCCCCCCCGCCACCCCAGCCCCCAGCCCCTGGTTATCCCTGTACTCATATAAATTTTCATGCCACTTTAATCAAGTTCAAGAGGAAAAGCTCGCCATTGGCGTAGACACTAGTGAAAAATAGTATTTTTCGAATCGCGTCTTACCGCGTCTAAATTTTCAAAAGGAATAAGGTGCGAAATTTCCTTTTTCCAGTTGGTTGCAAGTTCGCACGGAGCGGAGACCTAGCGGCGCTCGCACTTTACTGCTACTCGTAAAAGCTTGAGAATAGGGAGAAGCTTTATTCACGGGTAAGAGAGCTTCCGTCGTTACGAGTAGCCAGGCTTCTTGCTACATGTCGATTTAAGAGAACTTTTTTTTTTTTTTTTTTCTTAAACCGATTACTGCGTAAGCTGTCCCCTTCCACCCTTCCCTCTCTGTCGCTCTACCAAATTTCAGTAGCGTACAGATAAATTTTCGTCAAATCGTTAATATTCTTCGAAACTACTTAAAGCGTCCGAGGAGTTTTCTCGCCCGAGTTACGTCACTTTCTGCTTTCGCATTTCTCAGGCTTGTAATATTTATTCAAGACTAAAGGTTAATTCACACTGAAGCTTTACAGTGGGTATACCGTTTCCCCTCCATCCTCGTGTATTTCCCTCTTGAGCTCTCGACCCTCCGTCCCAGGCCAGACCCTTTTATTCACTTTTATCCCATCGCGGAATCCTTTACGAGGACGTCTCGACGTTGACTACGCATTTAAAGGATGCTGCGGTAGATACCGTTATATGTATATACGCATATTATTATTATATCTCACATCATTCGCACGATATAAACCCATAATGAAAACGTCTGGATACTTATAATTGATAATTTTTCGCATTCAAACTTTTAGTAATAAAAAAAATACAATGATTTATAAGGAATCGCGTGCGATTGTCATTCTTTAAATTATTTTCTCCAGTCTGCAAAAATTCTTTGAGGGTTTGCGTGATGGAAAAAAAAATTGACAAAATTCTTGTTAATCATTAAGATCGAAGAATTTGCATAAAATTCGCTATCCATCTAACGTCCAAGATAAACCGTAGAGATTTAACAAATTTTATCTCTGTCGCTCGCGGTGCAGTCGTTGCAACTGCAGCACGTTCCTTGATGATCTGAAATTGCACGTGCAATAACTTAAGTGCTGTTAATTAAGTGGACGCGCGTAAATGACGTTGTTCGACGTGGGACACTTGGCCGGAATGCGTTCTCGGAAAGTGGAGCACACGTGGCGCGCAACTGCTGTCTATTATAAAAATTGAATAGAATTATGTACGGGAATCGGATCTCTCGGACTTGGACGTTTCAGCACGGATGACGTTCAGGATGGATGCTAATATGCAAATTACTTGGAAGACGCAAGGTTACCAGGTTACTAGGTGGGTCTGCGTTTGATCGCATTATTGGCAAAAATTTGCATGCACGCGTTTCACGACTGGCGCAGCTAAAAACGTGCAAATTTTTAATGGAATTAATTTTGTGGTCAAAATTAATTTTTTCAAAGATCGCAGGGGCTCGGTGATAAAACTTTTTTTTCTCTAAAGAAGGGAACTTTTTTATTTTCTTCTTATTCGCCATTTTCAATGGATATCTCGCAATATTAAAAATGTATAATAATTGTCAAATGACAATTTTCAAATATTAATGTTCAATTTCTCTTATTTATTTTTTTTTCCCCCGAGAATATCACTGATGCCAAATACAAGACCATTGAAAAAAAAAAAAAAAAAAAAAAACTGTATCGTGAAAACCCGTGAACAATATTCTCCTGAATAGTGCTATTGTATTTATTTTTTTTTGAGGCTTCTTTTCCTTTGCCAAATAAAATAAAATCGATAAATCCCTCCACCCTAAAACCCATCTCCGTCATTTGCTTTGCCTTGCGTTTCATTCGCTCGAATTTCAAGCCCGAGTACAAATATTAGCATAAGCTTCGCGAAGCCTGCCAAATTAGTATGCGATACTGTAATTGCAATTTTTCCCGTCTTCCCCATTAATTGTCATCCGCATAATAGAGCCCGAGTCGACGGAGACTCTGATCGAGGTTAAAAATTGCATATACATCCAGTGGCTGACCCACTGGTGCCAGTTGTATGAAATATTCAAAAAAGTCTAAAAAAAACTTTACGAAATTCCAGAGTTCCTTGTGAATTAGTTAAATAGAAATGATTTTCACGTTAAACTCGATCTAATGAAATTTAACGAATGATCATCCACGAGCTTTCGACCTTGTTACTTTATACGTGCAAAATTCATTTTCATTAATACCAACCCCTTGTACCCAAAACGACCCTTGCGGTTAACGTTAAACCCTCAAGGATAAACCTTTGCTACGTATCCGTATGTCCGCGTGTATCGTGACCAACGGGAATTCCAAAATTATTTTCCCTTATCTTCATTAAAAAATTGTCAGTCACTTGGTAAAATAATATTTTGATGCTTGCGACAGATGCCCGGAAACACGACAGTCGGCAGCACCGTACAAGAGGAGGAGCTCCGTCGTATTATTACGGAACGCGAAAGAAAGTGCATGGAACAGCTGGCAAACAACACGGCGCCGCCTCCACCGGGTAAGTGGGATTGTGATTCGTACTGAGTGCCAAGTCACGCGAATGTATCATTGGTGCAACAGGAAGTGACGTATTGAAGGTTCACTAGGATCTTCAAAGGGTTCGCAAACCCAAGAGTCTGAAAGACGTCTGTTACTTAGGGATAGGGCTTTACGATGCATAAGCGTCCCCCGAAGGAACGAGGAAAGGATGAACCAAAGTACTGAGAAGAATTAAAGTAAAGGCGGAAGGCTACTTCCGGTACAGCCTGTTACAAATACGGTACAAAAATATAAATATACTGAAAACGTTAATTAACGCAAAACCTTAAATCTAATGAAAAAATTGAATTTTCATGACGGTCGACCTTCGCTGGAATCGAAGGCACTACAATATTTCCAATAGATGCTTTTTATTCTTTTATATTAAATATACAAATTCGCTGTTGCGCGAAAGATGCTCGGTGCGAAGATAAAAAGTGCGAATTAATAGCCGAAAAAGTTTTTCCGTCCGTGTAAAATTTCGTATATTGTTTCTTATGTTTCCAACAGACGTAAAAAGTTTGGACTATTTTTTTTTGAAAATTTCATACAATACATGCTATGCGTATCGTATGAAATTTTCGCGCGAGTCGTCGAACCTTTTGGAAGCAGGAGGAGTGTGGATTTTGCAAAATTTTTTTCCACGTGTCACGCACGAACTGATTGATTTTTCGAAATATTCGCGTAATTGTTTTTAGGCTAGCCGCTACGAGTTACTAATACTTTTATCGATAGAAGTTCGAAGCCTCGGTTAAATATTTATACGGCACACGGCAGTAGCTTCTTTCTGTCGGATTTGATCCGTGGATATCACGTGGATCTATCCGAGACATTCACGGGCTGACACGTAGGGTCCACTTTGGACCCTCGTCTTCTCCTGCTGACGAATTCGCGGATTATACGATTCTCGTAAACACGCGTCACGTACTCGGTTCCGTACGTAAGTAACCGCACCTGAAAGGGACGAAACGAAAAAAAGTAAAAGGGCTTCGCGCTCTTACCATATTTCTACGGTGCTTGAGAATCACATCACGAGGTCTCCTTTCGAATCCACCTCGGAAAGACTAAAGGTGGCCCGAAGCTTTAGTACGTTTTCTTTTTTGAAAAAAAAAAAAAAAAAAAAAAAAAAATCTCATGGTCAGGATGACTTGTAGCGCGAGCGAGCCAGAGAAAGTGAAGCTCCTTTTAAACCGAATTTCGTTCCGTTCGAACAATTTACCTAAAGAGTTTCTCTACCCGCGAGGCTTTTACTTCCCTTTGGCCAATCGCGTGCGCCGGAGAATCTTCGTATTTTCGTGGTCGCACGCGTATTACATGTAAGAATTGAAAATAAACATAGGAAAACGACAATTTCCGATCGTTTGAAATTTACTGAAATGACGATGAAAAAAAAAAAAAAAGGAGAAAAAGAAAAGGCAAAGCACATTGTTAAAACGTTTAAACGAAAACGCGTTGGCGGGACTTCGAATGGAAGGAAGTACAGAGGTTGACACGTACGAGCGGAAATCTTTCCTTTGCCAACTGAAAATTGTTTTTCCACCCAGTGGAACTGTTCGAGGGACCACTTGACGTCGTCGTCAAATGTATATGGATTTCCAATGGCTCTAAAACAAATCGTAGACTTAAAAATTTGTATCGGCAGAGCAAAGAGTGCTTTTGCGTTATTTTGTTTCGAGCGTCGTAAATCATTGGCGCTTCTTTCTCTTGTCCATGTTGCCAGCCGTCGAACGTGGCGCTAAGAGTTTTCTGTATAGGAATCTGAGGACAATCGCAATTAGGAAAATGAAGGCTGCCACGCATGAGAACAAAAAGGCGTAAACGTCGATCAGGGCAACCTGCCACCATTCCAGATCCAGGGCTGGCGATCTCAAGACGTTTCCGTTGCGCATTACGTATTCGACCCAATAGACCGCCAAGTCCAAAGGATTCATTGGACGATCTCTGAACAGTTTCGAGAGCTTCTTCATGTTTTCTCTGCGTGATCGATATTAATTTTTGAGTCGTAATTTTAAATATCTTGCTCGAGTCGAGATAAATAAATTTTGAACTGACCTGTACGTGGGATCGCGAATAATCGTCGAGATAGCGTCGGTCAATATTTTTTGGTCGACGGTAGCGTAATCTATTGCAATCGCCAGCTTCCTCTTGGCGCATTGCTTAACGTTGATGATCTGATCACCGAAGAGCGGCATGCCGATCAAAGGAACGCCGTAGTAAACAGATTCCTGTACAGAACCAAGGCCGCCGTGACTTATGAACGCTTTGATGTTTTTGTGTTCTGAAATGAAAAATTTTCATCGATTCGGGTCGAACTAGCGAATCGCCCGAAATATGTGAACCGGGCCTAATCAGCCGCCAACTCCGGTACAGTCCCACTCACTCAATACTTTGGTCTGTGGTAGCCACGGTAGAACCATAGTGTTCTCAGGAACACCGGGTGGCAGCTCCTCCTTCTTGGCTATCTTCATGAGAATCTTCACGGGAGCGACGTTCCTGAAGGCTTCGTAGAAGACCTCGATGATTTCACGGGGAAACGTCTCGAATCTCACCATGGAGCCCAAAGAGAAGAAAACGAATCCGTCGTTGGCCTCGTCCAGCCACTTTTTCAAATCCTACAATCGAATCGCGAATAATCAAAAGAATCCCTAATCTCGGATCGTATCGTCTTTCCGTCGTCCCAAATTTATAGGACAAAAACTTGCCGGTGAAAATTCAAGGTCGTCCTCCCCTTGAAGATGCAACCCTCCAACTTCGACTATCGCAGGCGTAAGGGGTCGCGGATTGTTGAACGAGAAATGCGAATTCACCAGAATCAGCGAGATGTTCCTTTCCAATTCGCGTATACCTGGCGCGTCCGGTCCAAACTGCTTTTTCACTATTTCATTCTGTATCTCCGTGTGTTTACGAAAATTATGCGTTATCAAGTTTTCCATTAAAACATTTTTGACTCTTTCCAAAAATGTCATCGGTAACTGAAAGTCCGAAAATGGCGACGGTACGAACGCCGGATTCCATGGGTTGCCCATTGGTTCGTTTAACCATGGAAATACGATCGACGTGACTACTGCGACAACCGGAACCTTGAGATGATGTCCAAAAGCCAAATAGCATTCTGCAGCAAACATCTGAATATTAAAAGAACAAAATTACCATCAAATTCCAAAAAAAAAAAAAAAAAAAAATGATAAAACTAAGAAACACGCTGAACGCGCGCGCGATCTCAAAAATACTCAAAAAACCGCATCTCCGTTTCTCAAGTCGTTGCATCTTAATGCAATCGAAGTACGGTCTAACGGAAACGTAACGATTATCTTATTCATTATTAAAAAAATAATGATAATCATCTAATCTTGTCAGTGACTGTTAGCACGTTCGCACGATTGATTTTTGAAAAAAAAAAAAAAGTATCTCAAGGACAGTCCCCCAATAAAAATAATCTCGATCAACGTCCCGTCGCGATGCAATGCAAAAAGATATTTTTCGCTGTGCCAAGCTGTCTTAACAAATAACAACAAAAAAAAACGGTCGAACTCTCTTCTTAAAAATGAATGCCAAACTATACCTCATGAATAACCAAATCGTAAGGTGGATCCTGCGGCGGATTTCGAATGATCTTCTGAATCTCCGGATGATCCATCAGTCGGCAAATTTCCGTTCCGGCTGCATTCGTTAGGTACGACACGTCCGTTGCTGAAATTTGTTTAATCATACTGAAAGACATATTGTTCACTATCTGTGGAAGCGTTCCCGAGATGTCGATGTCGTTGTAGTTGGCGATCGGTTTCTTCATTGGAAAATGACTGACAACGTCGACCTGATGACCTCGAGCTGCCAAGGCCTTCATCAGATAATTGCACATAATAAAGTGGCTTCTTCCATGAAGCGGAAACAATCCCAAAATCCTATAAGCATCTCCTCTCGGGGATTCGCTCAGGAATGTTATTCCAATTAACATTAAGAAACACTGAATCTTCATTTTACACCTGTCTTTAATTCACAATGTCTTCGAAGCTTCTCAAACACTGACCTTCAATAATACTCTCGTGTAAGGTTCCCCACGAAATTCTTACTTGTCTCACAATCTCTTACATTATTTCCTACAAATTTGTATAACTGATAACAGGCATATACATATAAATCGTGAGTAGCGTGTATTCGTGACGACGACTCTGTCACCACTGCCACCGTAGAAATGCTGCAGCTAGTGCCGCTGCCCCATGCTTATATAGATATCTGATAGCCTTTGGCTTTGTATCACCGTAGCGATGACTTGGCAGATCCACTTGCGACTAACGATGTAAAATCTGTCATTGAAAGTTGCACTTATATCGCGATATATCTATATTCCGTTCAGGATAAGATTTTTTTTTTTTTTTTTCCTTAATTGAGATATTATGTTTCGAGCAAATAAAAGTTTGACGTCCGCTTAGCGGTTATCGTGACGCATAAATCTGCGCATGCGCAGTGGTTCGGGTTATGACGATGGTGGCTATTCTGGATAAGTTGAAATATGCACTGTCATGGCTCTATCGTCCCGTTCCACTTTATCTGCTTGGTGGCCGAGCGAGACGCAACCGCCGCATCGTGACCGACAGTCAAGTTCAAGACGTACACCGGGTATACGAAGAGACTGTAGAAAGATTGCCTCGCATCTTGCACAGCTGACTCGGTGAACGCAACCTGGACCGTTCTTACGTACGGCCAATTATCCGTGTGTTGCATCTGTTACGTATAGTATCGGTGATCATTTTCGGAACGAAACAATACAGCCAACAGTCACTGGAACTGCAGACTCAGCACGTTACCCAGTGCACTGTCCGCGTCACCGACCCAGCTGCTTAGTTGAATGCATTCCTAAGGCCCTAACCGTACCTAAGAGCATCAGCAAAAATCGACTATATAAGCAGCTAAAATCATGGTACCGGGGCTCAGAAAATTGTTTAGCTTCACGCGATAAAGATCGAACTGCACGTTGTCACTCGTGGCTCTAACCGTTAGAGTATTAGATTCAATGTAATATTCGCAATCTGTCCTAGGTACGGATACGTTATTACATGTCCTAGGGAACAAGCTGGATCGGTTACCGGGCAAAATTGAACTGCAAAGACTAGTCTTTTCAGAGTTCATTAACGCGCATACTGTATAACTTTCTGTCCCACTAAATTTTCTTTTCGCCTTAACCTCACATACAGTCAGGTTTTGTAATCAAACTCACGGTTTTATTATACAAAAAACTGTACACAATACAAGTAGTTAAAATTTAACAAATCACTGTAACAATATACCAGAAATTTACAGTTACTCGTGTATCGAATATCTATCACCCAACCAACAACATTTCAAGAAACATCTCTCCGCGTTGGAATAGCAAGGCGTGTTTCAACACCTTAAACGAGCAGCGAACCCACCATTGCGTGCATTCTTACCGCTCGGAATTCACTCAAATATTATTCGCGTTACCTCCGGTCGTTCCTTTTCTTTTGGTTACTTCGAAATTCTTGTTATCAAATTTAAAGGCCTCGCTAGCCACTGCGGCCTACGTAACACATCATTGGGAAAAAAAAGTTTAAAAAAGAAACAAAACAAAAAAGAGTATTACAGTAATTCTTTCCCGGTCGTGACGACGCTCGGTTTTCTTATAAATTATTTTTATTTAATATTATTATCCCACACTTGTGTGGCAATAATTTAGTTTATTTTTTTCTTTGATACTTTCACTTTTCCCACGGAATTCGTGGCTAACGACACGGCGTACTTAGCCACCGAATATACGAAATAAATTGTAGCTAGGAAAGCTAATAAAATCGTGGCGTAAACGTCAATTAATTGAATCTGCCACCACGGTACGTCTGCTCCTCTTGCTCTTAACGAATCTCCACCATTTCGAAGTATATACTCGATCCAATAGATGGACGTATCCATGGCCGACATGGGACGATCTCGAAATTTAATCGATTCGTGTTTGGCGGCTTTCCTAATTAAAAGAAAAGTTATAATTTTTAAAATGACATTTTTTCTATTTGGTCTGGACGTTTTTTTTTTCCTGTTGTTATCAGTTAATTTATTATCAGACACTGGTCAGTGGGGAAACCCATGTGGGATCCGTTATCGTATTATCGCCGGATGCTAGACTCACTTGCAAATAGTGATTCAGGTATTTCAACGTATTTTAGCTTTTGGGGTCAACCTTGAACGATTAAGGGGGTCACGATCGGCCACAAGGGAAATCATATTGCAGGACGACGACTTACCAGTAACTGGGATCATGGAGCACGGTATTCAATGCTTTCCCGAGGCTTTCGACCGTTATCTCGTTATGGTACAGTGATACGGCCATTTTCTTATCAACGTATGTCACGACGTTTAAATATTGATCAGCGAACATTGGAATGCCTATCAGAGGTATGCCGTAGTATTGTGCTTCTTGGAGACCCATCAGACCGCCGTGGGTCATGAATGCTTTGGTATTAGGATGCTCTGGATTGGGAAATATAAAGAATTAATTTTTATTTACAATCAACGTAATTCGCTATCGGTTACTCACTTAGTATTTGTACTTGTGGCAACCACGGTAAAGTTTTCACATTTTTCGGAAGTCCCTTCGGCAGAGACTCGGCATTCGTTATTTTCATGAGGACGCGAATCGGCGCGATTTTCGCAAAACACGTGTAAATCGCGGACAGGGTCGCGTTCGAAAACGTTTCGATCTTTATCAGAGAACCCAGAGTGAAGTACACGAGACCCTCTGTACTTTCGTCCAGCCATTTTTGAACTTTCTGAAACGAAAAAAAAAATTTGTTAATCTGATTTGTGATTTTTTCTTTTTTTTTTTTTTTTTTTCAAAATTTACCGGCGACGATTTCGACTCCTTCTCCTCCACGTGAAGTCCTGCCACTTCTACGAGGGCCGGTACCACTGGTCTTGCTTCGAATTGACTGTGATGCGTGTTTACCAAAAGTAACGATAGCAGTTTTTCCACCTCCCGTATGTCCGGCATATCGGGACTCAGGTATTTCCTCATTAGATCCGTCTGGACTTGGGTTACTCTTTGGAAGTCATACTTCGACCACGGTACGCCCACGGTGTTGCGTAGTCTGCCCCAAAAGTTTAACGGTGCCCTGAGATGGGAATACGCATCGGGATAGAGTGCCGGTTGAACTGGATTCCCAATCATTTCGGCCATCCAGCTAAATTCTAAGCAAGTGGCCACACCGACTACGGGCAATTTCAATAAATGACCAAATCCCAGATAACAGTGGGCGCCGAAAATCTGAATGTAAAAGGAAGTAACGCCAAAGAAAAGAAAAAAGAAGAAATCGGAGAAATTACAACAAAAACAAAAACATTTCTCACACCATTTCACTCACCTCGGTAATAATCAAATCGTATGGTTCGGAATTGGGCAAATTTTTAATAAATTTTTGCATAACATCCGTTCCCAATAATTCGCATACCTCGTTGCCAGCCAATTTTCCCAATGTCATTGCAATGTTACTCTGAAACTTTTCGTCCAAGACTCCGGCAATGGAAAACGTTCCAACGATATCCGTCATCGTTCCCCTCAGATTCACGACAACCGTGTAATTATCTATCGGCTCCATAGAAGGATGATGAGTTATTATATGAACCTGATGACCCCGTCTGGCCAAACCCCTCATGAGAGCATCGGTCATTATCGCATGGCTTTTTCCATTAAATGGAAAAATTCCCAAAATTCTCGAAGCCTCGGAAAATGCAATTTGACTAACGAGTACAGTCAATAATAAAACTTTCCAACGTCTCGCAATCATGTCTCCACCGATAACCGATACTTATCACTCACTATTAATGATTCTGCCGAAATATTTATTCTCATGGGCTGTTTGTATGACGATCTTATTATTATCTTTCCTCTAATCGAAAACAAGAATCCAAGGCAGGATCAAGTAGAATGATTATTAAAGCAATAGGAATCAATTCCGGTTTGTCTTAATTGTATCTAGGGCGAAATAAGAAACTGATGTACACGGTTCTACGGTTATTTAAAGACTAGTGTAACAGCCACACGACTGTGCATTATAGAATCGTTCGGCCTCTGTCAATATCTGTATAATCTAAATAATAGTTCTATTTACAAGGAACGTATGGTAATACCGAGGGAAACACGAAAGCCATTAAAAAATTCATATTGGACAGCAATTAGACTTAAAGCAGTCGTTGTAAACATGGATTGGATTGAATGTATAATGTCATATATATGTTTTCTTGGAACTTGAGAAAATGTATTATCATTGCAAACTAGCAGCACCAGATAATGATTAAAATAAATAGAAGCAGCGACATCGCATGTTTGTCAGATTGTGACATTACTTGACGACAATTATTTTCTGGTTGTACTGAGATCCAAATTTCTACTGTTGATTTTGTATATTATGACAATGCGTATAACGAGGACTTTTAACGACACGTCATAGCTATGTGTAAGCTTTGTGTCCAATCACGATGACCGACTGCAATTTGTACTGTATAATTTATTTCTGTAAACATAAATAAGTCAAGGTTTCGGTGATATGGCCGTTTAAAAATTCTCTTACGAAATAGTGATTTCAGGTGTATTCCATACTGTTCAATAAATTATTTCGGATTACGTAAAATCTTGAGATTTTATTTATTTTATCGTTCCAATTGGAACGAGTTGATTGCCAAATAAATATATCGTTTCTTTCGCGTTATCAGATCGAGTATCTGGCTTGCAGCTTGCAACGGTATCGTGATAACATGGTTCAATTTTATTAAGGATTGTCCTCTCTCTCTCTCTCTCTCTCTCTCTCTCTCTCTCTCTCTCTCTCTCTCTCTCTGGTCTCTCTCCAATCTATATCTCCATAATACCAAAGGAAACGGGTACCAAGGTAGTAATCTTATCGAAGATTCAATTCAAGGTGACAAAGCGACTCCAGCTACTGATTCAAATAACGTTCTCGTTTTCAGCCTCCCTTCGAGTCGCCATCTTGCTCAGGAGCTTCTCTCTCGGGTTGATTCGTACATTTACGGGAATAATGTCCGAAAGATTTGCTATTGTTGAGTCGTGGTCGAGGAGAGATGGTCTCGACGTACCCAGGTGACCGGCGGAGCTCCGGGTGAGATACCGGCGCCCCGCTGACCAGAGCCAGAAGGCTGTGAAGCGGCCGGAGGTGCAGTTTCGTTACGGTTAAGGAGAAAGGGGAATCCCCGGACCCGAGTTGAGGATGCGGTGCCCAGGTGTCGCCCGATGCTCCGGATGATCTCCAAGAGTTACGTACCGATTCGCTAAGGAAACGCTCTCGATTTAATCGAAAGGGACCAATCGAGGAAAGGGATAAGAGTCATTGGCCATAGGGATCCCGATCAATCGTAATTATTAGTTCCCGAGTTTGACTGTTGTCAAAGTCAGTCTGTCTCGGGACACCAATCGGGGTGCCCCGAGTTGCCTCGCGCTCCCGTGCTACCCGTTTACACTTTTTCTATTCGTCTTTCCTATCCGGTATCAAAGGTTCTCGCGTTGCTCTCGCAGTATCCGGAAAATCCTATAGATTTTCTGCGCGTGTGTCGGAGATGCAGTGTTGTGCCAAAGTGCAGTGCCCACCCGAGGCTCCCCTGGATGAGGCTCTCGGGCTTCGCCGATCGGCTGAACCAGCTCCGGTGAGGATCCACAATTTATTAACTGGTGGAGGAATCTTGACCAATCGCTCTCTCTCTCTCTCTCTCTCTCTCTCTCTCTCTCTCTCTCTCTCTCTCTCTCTCTCTCTCTCTCTCT
>JARQTH010000004.1:1755739-1796491 GCA_030142595.1 Trachelus iudaicus | reverse complement strand
TCTCTCTCTCTCTCTCTCTCTCTCTCTCTCTCTCTCTCTCTCTCTCTCTCTCTCTCTCTCTCTCTCTCTCTCCTTCCGGCACTCTCTGTCTCACGTTTACTTCGACCCTCTCCATCCTCGAGCCAGCAGCCTGAACGTCCTTAGGTTTTCGTGACCGTCCGCTCCCGTTAGTGCATTCAGTTTCGTTTGCTGACTTTACGCGACCCCAAAGGTCAGCAGACCGAAGGTGACTTGGTCTAGTTTTCGGATCTTCGTTATCAATGTCGAGTTAAAAAAAATGTTACAAAACGTATAATGGAAAAAACGTCGTATTCACCGTTTTCCTATAAACCTTTGTTACGCGGATATCGTAAACCTCTGCGCACACAGAAAATCATAGTTTTGGATTATGTTTCTTATCACTCGTGGGACCACTTCACTCTGCAGCTTTGCACGATATAATCTTAAGGTTCGTAAATCGCTCTAGTCGTTTGTAGGAAACGTAGGACTTTGACTGCTCGTTGACGAGTCAATAATATTCAGCAATAGTTCTGACGTAAGACAGTCCTTGACAGTCTTGGTCAACAACTAACGTGACCAAGAAACTGATAAAGATAAGTGCCTGAGAGATAGTAAAAATAAACATGAAAAATTTAAAGCTCGTTTTTACTACAAACATATCGTTCTCGCTATGGACTCGCGTCCTTTATTATTTAAGCGTACAATTAATGACGTAAGATCAGTATTTCGACCGAGCACGCAAGAAGGTTCACGACCCACCGTGAGTCCCAGTTATGTAAAACGTGAGAATTCGCAGTGTTCATTATATTGTACGTGAATAAAAAAAAAAATGAAGACTATATCGTGTACCATGAGGATCACTTATTTTTTTTAGAACGCGACGCTCTCTTAGCGCCACTTTTTTTACCGAAAATTAATCTCACCAGAGCACCGACTACCTTTATTATCGCGTACATAATAATCAGGAGAGCCAGTGCAAAAGTTGCATAGACATCCAGAAGAGCTTCCTGCCACCACGTTAGGTCCATTGCAGGCGATCTCAGTGCTTGGCTGCCGTGTTTTATTACATATTCTACCCAATATACGGCAGTCTCGGCAGGGGTCAAAGGTCGATCGCGAAATTTCTCTGATATCGCGCGTGCCGATTTCCTGTGAAACGAAGACGTGACAGAAAAATCTATATCCGTAAGGAGGTTTTAAAAAATCCCTAAAACTAACTTACATGTAGACGGGATCGTTCAATATGGCATCTATGGCAGCATCCAGCTTCTCCTCGGTAACAGTTTTGTAATCGATAAACACCGCAATTTTCTTATCTACGTAATTATTAATATTGACGAATTGATCAGCGAAGAGCGGCACGCCGATCATCGGGACTCCGCAGTGAATAGCTTCTTGGGTTCCCATAAGGCCGCCGTGAGTCATAAAAGCTCGTATATTCTTGTGTTCTGGGGAAAAAATTTAAATTTTTACGAAAATATATTATCGATGTAAATTCTCTCTCTCTCTCTCTCTCTCGAAGAAGAAGAAGAAGAAGAAGAAGAAGAAGCGATTCTGGCGCTTTTAGTAAATCTGATCTTGAATTGATTCTGAAAAGGACCAACTCACTCAGTACTTTGAGTTGCTGTATCCAAGCTCGCGTGATAACGTTTCCTGGTAAACCGTCTGGCAAATCTTGAGGCTTCGCTATCTTCATGAGTACGCGTACCGGTGCAATTTTACCGAAGGATTTGTAAAGGATCGTCAGCGTCTCCTTTGGCAAAGTCTCGATATTGACCATGGAGCCAAAAGTGAAATAAATGAATCCATGTACGCTCTCGTCCAGCCATTTTTGCAAATTCTATAAATATCATTGAAATTGTAAATTTTTGATTTTTACGTAAAAAACAAAAATAACAAATAAACTCGCCTAAAATACCTCCGGCAACTCCGGTCCGTCGTCTCTGACATGAAGTCCTCCGACTTCTACAAGTCCCGTAGCCATGGGCTTCGGTCCGTTGACGCTGATGTGCGAATTCACCAAAATCATCGAGACGTTTCTCTCCAATTCGCGAATCCCCGGCGCATCTTCGCCAAAGTTTTTCCTTATCATGGCGTCCTGGACGCTCGTGTAGTAATTGAACTCGTGATAGCTCGACCAATACAGAAGACAATTTTGGACACGCTCCCAATACGAAAGCGGGTGTTTCGCCGAGAGTAGCTCGAACGGTACGAAAGCAAGATTTGGCGGATTGGCAATCATCTCGTGTCCCCAGGGATACAGCTCCGACGAACTTGCGCCAATTATGGGAATTTTCAATCGATGTCCAATAATCATGTAGCAATGAGCACCAAATATCTAGGGAATAGAAAAAAGGTTATCGCGAACCGATAAAAGCTGAAACAGATAACGCAATACTACCTCAGTGATAAAGGCGTCGTAAGGTGGATCGTTTGGCGGATCTTTGACAATTTTCAAAATATCCGGGTTATCCAAATTCTTGCACATTGCGTTTCCCGGGCCCTTGGCGATAAACGAAATTAGATTCGCGTCGAATTCGCTCTCTATCATGTCGATCGATATGTTGTTTACCAGCTTGGGAAAGTCCCATTTTAATTTCACTATGTCCGTGTAATTGGGAAAAGTTTCCGTAAGCGGAAAGAGACTCACGACGTCCACCCGATGTCCCGCGCGGGCTAAACTTTTCGAAAGTTCCTCGAACATCGCGAAATGACTTTTTCCACTGAATGGAAATATCGCCAGGATTCGATATCCGTTGCAGGACGTCGCGATGCCCGAAGTCAATAAAGGAATAATGAAAATTCGTAAATTCATCATTTTCACGGACGGACTGATTTCTTTACTTAATTATTTTCTCATAAATCCGTTCTTTTTTTTTGTTTTTTTTTTTTTTTTTTTCTCCTTCGCGATCGGAACGAACTCGAACACTCTCTCGGACTGACTGCTGTCTCTCGTTGACGTACTGGATATTGGATAATTATATCAGCCCACGACCAATGGCTGCGCAGTGACCATACTGATACACAGGAGGTCGGGCTGGTCAAAGATTAGCCCATGGGACTGACAATTAGAACGAGATAAGAAAGATGAAATTCTTTGACTTTATCTGTTAAGCCGTTAGGCTTCCACGGATACTTGCGAAATTCAAAGACGGATTTTCTTTTTTCATGATCGTTCAAATTTGATTTCGAATATTAATGATTTTTTATTAATTAAACCTCCAGGGCTGTCCAAGATATTACGACTGTGGATGCTAGGAATCCTTATTTTTATTGGTTATTTATATTTTTTCGAAAATCCCGCCATTAGCGACTGGACCAATCCAAGCCACTGGATTCGAAGATTCATTTTTATTAATTCTCACGCTTCGTCCACGGAGCGATAAGTCGGCAACTCCAAAGAATCCGGGGATAGGATTAATAAAGTAGGATTAGACGAGTGCTTTCGAAGAAAGCTGACAGAAGGGAAATTTTGTGCCTGGCAAAGCGGAGAGAAAAAAAGCGAGAAGCGAACGAGGGTGAAAATAAAAATAAAATACTAGAGCCAGGACATTACGTTCCGCGGGTGCACTGCCGGTTCGGGTAAACACGAGAAGAATAATGACAGAGTGATAAGTTGCGTTGGAAGATAAGACGAAAAAAAAAAAAAAAAAATAAGCAAGAAAAACTTCGTACATCCTGTATAGGAAATATTTCGTAAATCCGTATTAAAGTGAAACGACGAAATTTATCTCTACGATTTCACATGAGAATAAATCGAATCGCGGGCAACGAGCTTCATTTCAATAGCGTGTTATTAAAATATATATATATACATTTCAAGTTCACGAAAACTCTTGAGACGTAATTTCCGATGACGCGTATAATCTTAAATGGAATTTAATTTCTTTAATAAACGTCAGATAAGGATAATTAATATTTTCATTAAAATATTTTCGTCAAAATAGTCGATCGCTTCCGTGCCATTAAATCGCGTTTGGCTCGCGAGATAAAACCGTTGCAAGACTTTCAGCGAAGCGAAGCAAAGTGCGACCGAACGAGCTGAAGTGAGCCGCGCTTTCCTACGTGTCCGTAAAACGTAAAGAGCTCGATAGCTCGATCGATTTGATCTCTCGCCGGCTGGAAAACTTGACTCGCGTTACTTCAGCAGCAGGATATACGGCGAAGCATAAGGAAAGCAAAGTAAGATTAAGTGGAAGAGGGTTAAAGAAAATAAAACGCAGCAATGATAAAAGTCTAGGGTGAAATTGCCGAGGAAGAATTAAAGAAAGTGAAGTAAATACTGGCGGAAAGCCACGCAACCTACGGACACGTATAGCTCGCGCAATAAAAGATTGTACCTTGAAGAATCGTAAAACCGGAAACTCGATCCGGCGATGAGGATGATATCTATCCGGCAAATGGTCCGGTGGTATACTCTTGCGCTTTTGAAGAATAAATACTTCAAAAATCCTGCCTTATGATTCCGTGAGACATTTGAAGGTGAAGTTGGGCAAAGGTAAAATTTATTAAAGAAATAAAAGAAAAATAAGCAACCACGCATGGAAACTGGAAAGTAAGAAGTAAGAATATAGAAGTGAGAGGGGCCATAGCTAAAGGATGAGGCCAGAAGCTTTTTACCGGAAGTCTAGGTAATTTATTCGAAAGAAGTAGTGAAATATTTGGTAGCAGTAACAACAGTGTACGTATACATGTATACCTACCCTCGACTACGTCTAACTTGATACTTTCGATTGAATTTCCACAGGAAGTTTTGATACACGTGCAGAGGTATTTGCGTGAGAAGAAACAGAGTACTTTTAGCCGTAAAAATGCAATTACGCGAAACAAAGAATTCCGGCACTCCGCTGCTCTATCGCATTGGCCGCTGTCTCTAGTTTTACCAAAAACTTGCTATTCGTAAGACAACAAAGGGTTTCCCGTGTTCCTCTGTGTTTCCCATAAACCATTCTGACTTTGTGCGGTTCACCCAAATTCAAAAGTAACGACAATCAATAAACTTGATTTTAACGTTGCGCAGTACGCGTAACCCTTGTTTTGTCAGAAATTTAATAAAAAATTATTTTTGGACCTTGCTTCGAAATTTTTGAAAGGAAATATTCCAAAAAATATGTATATTTATCGTCAGGCATATTAATTTTGAAAAAGATTTCTTTACGTATCTCTTTACGGCGTTCGATAGTCCGATGGATAGATTCCGGATGAATTTTACTACGATTGATTTTTTTTTTTTTTTAGTAAAAATAAAATGTTATTGTCTCGATGAAGAAAACTTGAAGATGCAAGCAGTAAGAAGAATGTGCATTAGCTTGTAATTGATTGGTCGAACTAACCCCTTAAATAATTCAGATGCTAATTACTTATCGTGGTAGTTTGCCTTGAGTGCTTCTCCACCTGTTACTCGGAATCAATCGAGAAGATCTAAGCAGAACGGAACTTGGCACTCCTGTAAATTTTCGGATAATTGGATTTTCCAAAAGGCCCAAATCTGAAATACGTGACAGCCGTAACTCGCTGTGACTGTTAAATTTATATCAGGAATATTTTTTCTGGTACTTGCTGCTTCTATGGTACAGCTCAGATGACAGGTCGAGATGTGGAAACGACGTAACGGGCAAATGCGAATGCACCTTGTTGTTATTCTTACGATACGCTTGTCTTATGAATTTCTAACGCGCTGCTAGTAAATTTCTAGACACTCTGTTATTTGGGTATAAAGATACACATATAGATGGGAATTGTAAAAAAAAAACATTAAATAAGATTTGCAAATATTTATATATATATATATATACACCTTAGGAATATATGAGCCGGAATGCCAATATTGGCAAATTCCTTGAATCACATTTAAAAAAAACCCAATATTTCATAAAAACCTTAAAGGCTCCTTTGGTATGGAATGAAAGTACAGGAGATTCACGAAACCTTTGTTAAGTTAATCATTGTGAAGAAAATACGTGCGGCTTTCTGTATTAAACGAACGTCACTCATGTATCGCAGTAGTCGAAGCGCGACAATGTATTCGTGAAGTTTCATAGAAACTGTCAATTAATATTACAAGAGATTGCGATGCTGCGTAATCGGCAATATTTGTCCATCACGATTTGCCTTCTTACGATTTTACGATTTCAGAAACCAGCCTTTAGCTTCGTTGCAGCAAGACCTTACATTGGTTTGTCGCTCGAGGGTAAGAGGGCGTTCACAAGTCGGTAGACTTTTCCCATTAGAGGATAGGCTATATCAATCAGAGGGCGAATGTCGTGCCAAGAAAAGTTAACACTCGGGAACGCGTAAAGCCTCTTCCGGTAAATTTTATTTTTCAAGTTAAGAGAGTAAAATAAATCGACTGTTAAGAAAATGATGAAAAAAGACTTTGCAGATTAGCCTGAAAACTATTACTGGGTAAAATGAACTGATTATTTTTCTTATTCGGAAATCCCCAGCTACCGAGGACGTGCAGGTTAATATTTCTATGGAGAATGTCACAGGCAAAACCGTCAACTTCATAATTAGAATTTTCGTGAGTTCGAATCGAATTACGTAAGTTTTAACCTGAACGCTATCGCAATCATGTCCGTTGTTGTACTTCATTAGTGGCGAGGCTAGATAACGTTTTCAAGAGTATTTATTATTTATAAAATTGTAATTTCAAGCACAAAACCTTCCCTTTCCTTGTGGCTGTATCCCTAACGGGCGACATGTGCCACTAACTGGTCATAATAATGAAGGATTGGAATTTCGACACTGGATGGCCAATGGTACCTTGCCAGGCGGGCCTTATCCAACTGAGCCTGAGAACCTACAGAGTTTATACACCAAATCCGAACAGCGTTGGGCGAAATCCGTGTAAATACTAACAAGTTTTTATAAGAAAACCCATTGGCGAATGCCGCTGGGAGCTGGGGGCGAACCCCAAACCTTTTGGTCCTGAATCGGCCACCTTAACCACTGGGCCACGGTCGCCCAAGCACACGTAAAAACCTTCCTTTCTTCGTTCCTTTCCTTACGGCTGACTCCTCCAACGAGAAGATGTGGCCAGTAACTCGCACAAAAACATTCCTTCCTTCCTTCCTTTCCTTACGGCTCACTCCTCCGATGAAGAGATGTGCCAGACACAAAAACCTACGCTCCTGTTTACAACCTGGAACGCTGAACACAAATTCGCCAAGTACGAACGCCAAATCGTTTTATCGTCCCGGTGACTAGCAGCGCCACTAACTTTTCCGACTTATCCGAGAAGCTCCAACTGGGAAATACCATTCGCCTGCCTGACTGTCGAACTTACTGACACGTTCGAAATTAAGTAATCAGATAGAAGCGTAGTACAGTTTCATCTTCCATTGCGTAATCCTTGTACGATGTACATAAATACATTGTTACATATATTTGAGCGAAAATGTCTGCGGCTGCGAGGATTCGAGTCACCGATTATACGTGCGGAATACTGATTTTTCACTCCTATCTGTATATCTGTATCTATTTATTCATCATCCCCGGAATGCATTTTGGATTCATGAGCCGAATAAAGTTTAAATAAAAAGTTACATCACGTGCTTCGAAAAGCGTCTGTCGTATATTATTTTTTGTAATTTAATATAAGCATCGTTCTGGAAGAACTTTTCGAATTTTGTTAGTTTCAAGATGGTACGTTATCCTGTTCTGTTTTTTTTTTTTTTTTTTTTAAGGGAGTGCTCACCATTTAGTTGTACTGGTCGAAAAAATGGTATCACGTAAGAACTTTGGTTAACCTGAAGTCTGGTTTTTTTAGTCATTTTTACTTTAATTTTTAAAAAATTACCATACATTTGCAATCCTTGGACAAGGCATTGCTTAAACATTGTAGCTATTGGATGCTGTTAATCCGTGAAAAAATATCAATGCTGCGCAACAGTAAAAGTAAAAAATTCACTTTGACATCCCGCCCTACGTGGTATATTCTCGTTCTCAGACATTAAATGAAATCTTTGTCCCCTGCTGTATGGAATTTGTCTTCGTTGCTGAAAGAAAATTTTTTTTTTTCTTAACAAGGACATCGGACGAGATAGGAGCCAAATGTAACGGGGGTTCGTTCTAAGAGCGTCTCCATCTCCTAAACGGAAAGAGACAGAATCGTCACCCCAAAGCAAAAGATTATCGTTTGATCCCTGCGCACCCGCCTTCTTACCGACAGCTGCAAATACGTCGCCTTTGGGTTTGGGGACGCACAGGTTGCCTCTCGGAGTCACACGAGTATAATTCCGTTAAAGAATTTAAAAATCAATCATAAGGTGACACGTGCGAAATTTTCGCAAAAAAAAACTGACAACTAACCTCCCCTACAGATTGACAATGAGATTAATAATCAAAATCCCTTCGGCACTGGAACACAACAATCGTGTCTTTCACTTTGACTGGCTTTTCCATGAATATCTCTTTTTCCCTTTATTCTCTTCGACAACGACAAAAAAAAAGCATGTGAAATATGCAAATTTTAATACGTTCCACGTAAGATCAACGTACAAAGTGACAGGATTTTTTGGCGAGGTAGAAAGAGCCTAAAAAAAATTGAACAGGATTTCGCGTTCTTGAATATTTCGTTGTGAGATATTCCAAAGATGTATCATGGCGTCGTACATTTTTTATCGATTCACAGACAAAAGATACCGACCGGACCTAACTGATGTTCATCAGAGTGTGAAGCAAATCCGGGTTTAGTATGTGAATATTTGATAAGGAATCGACAGACCGGAAATTGATTCGAAGCTACGGGTTCCGTTTTGTTAAAACTCCCACCCGTAAACACACTGTATAAATTACCCAAGGGTCAATGAGATATTCTATAAAGCCCGAAGGCACCTGAAAGTTCATGAAATATCGATTTTTCTTACTTCTACAGAATTTCACGACGCGACCTCCGTGTCGAACGAAATTCACGCTGTAATCGATCGATCGTCCAATACTGTACGATATTCAGAAACTATTGCAAGAGCCATTCGTTTCGTTATTTATTTCAGAATTAATATTGTCTAACGTGCATCGTCTTTACAATTTTACTCGGCATCGACCAAATCCACGTACAAGGCTTATTGCACTTTATAAAGTATTGATCAACAATTATGTGTGTGCATATATATCATCATTATTCTACATACAGTATACACGTTCACACACGCCACAGTTTCTAAAGCAATACTTGACACAATTCCAAGACACGAGACAAATTCTCATTACCACAAGAGAAGACACCCTTTCGCAACACAAAGGCAAAACTTTCCTTCGATCCTCCAAGTAACTTATCAAACTTCCACTTAACAAGTCTCAGACAATGGAGTATCAGGTATCCCGTATCAACAACGTGTCCTGATAGCGTAGGAGATAGATTTTTAAAAAATCAATCGACCAGTATGTTTTTACCTAAAAATATTTTTCAAATTGTCAAATTCCAAAATAAAATTATCTCTATTATCTTTTCAGAACCATACTGTCCTGGCATATTCGACGGATGGTCTTGCTGGCCAAACACTCCTGCAGGATCCAGTGCAAACGCATCGTGTCCTGATTTCGTGACAGGATTTGACACCTCCTGTAAGTACATTATGTTCCATAAGCAATACGTATCACTGCGCGTGACATAAGACAGATTTATCGATTGGATCATCAATTATCGATTGGATTATTTATTGAGAGTCACGTATGCGTGGATTGGCTTGTTATCAGTTAAAAAATAGTATGACTCGTAAAAGTGCCGTTAACCTTCGAATACCCGCGCAATTACCTTGTTTTTTTTTTTAAACGTAAAACGTTTTACACATTACCATCTGATAGTAAACTTAATTTTATCATGATACTTTACTAAATAAAATACTAAAATGGCCTTCTCAATTTCGGTCTCATCCACCGTGCGGGCTACACGCGTTACGCCGTTTGACGCGGCTACACGAAGGTTGATATCGTTCGAATCGGCAAACGATTAACGATTCGCTTATACTAAGTTACAGTTGATTTTTGAAAAATTATATTGGACCTTGTTTTTAATATATTTACCTTTACCGATAACACATTGGAATCCACCTTATACCGCTGATACGTATGCATTTATTTAGCCGGCTAGCCTCCAGCCGTTATTCCTTACGTAAGGGGAGACCAAATAATCAGTGCTCTCGAACTTCGACTGACTTTTAGCTTTCCACATAATTAATAAACACTTGCAGGGGCCGATTGCGACCCAGCCGTGACCCCCCGGGAAAGAAACATAATCTCCTTTAACATATAGTCTCCCTTTTTCTCAAGGCCAATACACACTGGTTCTCTTGGTGACATACGGTACTACACGCGTAGGACTCGGGTTCAATTTCATCTTGCTAGGTTGGCGATACTGCCTCGTGGAATATTGTCGTGCGATTGCATCGTGAACAGTCTCGAGAATTTGAATAGATTTTTTTACAGTCAACTTCAACAATTTACACGCGACCTGTTGTTCGATTTATTATTAATCTATCGAAAATAGAAAAAGGTAAATTCGTGAAGAATCGTTGCGAATTGGCTGGACGGCAGATTGCTTCCTAGAGAGATCCTCGGAGCCAGAAGCTGCGACTTGATAAACGTGTTTGCTCGATCCAGACTTTTGAACCGATTATACAATTGATGGTTCAGGGTTGAATTCGAGGTTAAGGTTCGGGCGATACATCGATCAGAAAAAAAGGAACGGTCGTGCCAGATACTTCCAATGGTTGTACAATTGTTTATAGACCGTTTGTAATATCAAAGAAGCATAAAAGTTTCTCATGGATGAATCTTTCACGAACACGTTCGTACGGAAGGCAGATATTTATTGGCAACGTTATTTATTAATTTTCGTAATGGACATTAAGCACGCGACAGTCAACGGGATAACGCTATCTTTTTATTAAATTCTTGAAACGAATCTTGATTAAAAAAAATATCCAAGTATCAACGTGAAGATGTTAACATAGATAACTCCGTAACTTTACGTAAAAGTAAAATTGGAGCGACAAGAATCGGGATTTACAAAAAAATATATATATATATATATTTTTCGCTCCCCGCATTATCACAATGGTTATGACTTAATTGTTTACTTGTGGTGACTATAAAAATATAATATCATTATAAAGGCACGAGTCCTTAATGGTGGCACGTAGAAAAAGGACTGCTTTGTAATACGGAAGCCACGGTGCCCAGGAAACGCATAGCAATGCGATGCTGTGAGAGCATAATATTCAGTCGTATAATATATATATATTTTAGAATTTGTTTCTTGAACAATTTCAATCTCTACTTTGTTCAGGTTATCATTCTCTCTCTCTCTCTCTCTCTCTCTCTCTCTCTCTCTCTCTCTCTCTCTCTCTCTCTCTCGTATCTAATAATCAATTATAATCTTAACGATCATTGCATTTAACGAACTCTTAGTAGCATGGGAACTTTTTCTTTACGACTAATATAAAAGAGAATTAAACGCACGAAGTATGACGAGTGTATTGTCATTAAGGTATATAAATCTGTTGGTTTGCCTTATACTAAATATTTTCTAGTCATGCATCCAATTGGTACTTTTAACGTAAGAGTGATGAATTTCTTCTTTTTTTTTTTTTTTTTAGACGAAATATAAAAATGAAGTATAAAAAATATTGAATATAAAGATAATCGTTGCTTCCGCACTGGAATCTTTTATTCCTCGTCGTCCGAGAGGCAATCGCTGTAACCCGTAGAATTTAAATGATTATAAAGAATACTAATGACAGAGGGATGCTTCTTTTCCATAAGAATCTTAATAATTTTCATATACCTCAAAACAATGTGCTTAGATCTAACTGTGACTAGCAGTTCGGCTGCCAATATGCAATTGAAATTATTATCGAGCTTCAACAGTCCTTCTATCACATTGATCGTCAACTCATCGTGACTCAGCCTAACCTCGAAGATATAAGGATTAAGAAAGTCCTTCAGGTAATCCGCTATTCTCACGATCATCTCCGAGGAGAAGGTCGACACCAGATCGGTAACTCTACTTGCGAGTCTCTCGCCGAATTCCAAGGGCGTCTTCGAACCGCCCGCTATAACCGCGTAAACACAATGGACGTAGCCCTCGCAATTTTCAAGCGGCGATATGACAGTCGAGATCTCACGAAGAAAACTCTCAAGAATTTCTTCGTCCAGCGACCTCCTGGCCCACTCGCTCGCCAAATCCCGTAGGAAAATCTGTACCATGTGGTTCATTGGACGGAAATTGGACTTTCTCGGATGCGGAACGTTCCAGAATTTTTTCACGTGCGTTTTCACGTGATCAGCCAGAAACTTCATTCTCGATCGAAGTCTATCCTTGCTTCCGTGAACCAGGTAGTAGTTGTGTATGGCCAGAGATTCTGCAGCCTGGAAAAGATTCTCTTCGTATGCCTCGAGGAACAGATATTTGGCAAGAACGGACTCTACGAATTCGTCCGGAAGTAGCTGGCAGATCGACGAGCCGATATTTTTGAGTAACGAAGTGACGATGCTGTTTCTGAGGGATTTTGGAAATTTATCCTCGGCTACGCGCAAGATCAGCTGAACGTATTCCAATATGTAGTTGTTGGGTATCGTCGTTAGCTTTATCACATCCGCCAGTAGTCGATCGTCCGTTGGCTTCAAATCTTCAACGGTTTCTGCCGTCAGCTGCCAAGTTTCCTCGCAGGGATTCTTCGCGAAGAGTTCCTGAATGTTGGCGAAAATGACTTGTCGGATCGATCGATGCGTCTCTTGCTTCCACAGATCGCCCAGAAACTCGTGAAGCTCTTTCACGGTGGCTACCATACAGACCAGTCTTATTCCGTGCTTTTTCACGGAGACACGACTGTCCACCATCCTTCTGGCAAAGAAGAGTATGCTGGGACTCGGTGTATGTCGGCATACATTTATCAAGGCGCGAAGACCAAGCTGTAAATAATCGCCGATACAATATTTCGAGACGATGTTCAAAGGAACTGGTGGATTTACCAGCTTTATCGCATCGGCGATATTGCGCACAATGAGATAGGCTTTCTGTGCCGATTCCTTTTCGACGTTCAGCGTGGATCCCGTTGGCACCAAAGGCTCGATCATTCTCGTGAACGTCGATCCGTGCAGAAGGATAGCTAAGGGCATGATGACGTCGTCATTCTTTTCCTCGAACAATTCTTTTCGACACTGCTGGACAAATTTTATAGGTATTTCTTGGTACCAGCGAATAGCTTTGACAAACGTTATCATTTGCTTCGAGAAATATGAGCCTTTCATATTTTTCAAATACTCTTTCCAATGCCTTAATATCTTTTGATGGTCCTTCTTGAGGAGCGCCAACGCTTCGCCGGAGGTGATGCCGACGATCTCTTCCTCGTGACCTAGCCATGACTTGTGGAGATCGGGCTCGTGCTCCTTAATGATTTTTATTATGCGAGACCGGACGTAAACACGATTGTTATCCTGAAGAATTATACTTTTTATTTCTTCTGTTAACCACGGATAACTCTTTAACATTATTTTCTCCATCTTGTTATTCGATCTTGCGTTCCTCGCATTGAAGTCGTAAATAGCTTCCAGTAACTGCTCTATGGTATCGTCCCGATGAGTCTTCCATACTTCACTCTTCTGCGGATACTTCTTTGGTATGATTGTCAAAAACATGTCCAGGCACTGTCGCTCGAACTCTGGAAACTTCTCAAATATATTCCACGGTGCTCGGTATACCTTTACCTTTATTTCTATGAGCAGCTCTATCTTGTCTTCTATTGGAAGTCCGTGAGTCAAATTGTAATGGATTCCTTCGATTATTAGACTAGACATTACATCCGGAGAGAAGAGTAATTCGTCCTTAACGTTTAAGACTGCGATGATCTCGTTGAGGACGTTCCAGTGATCCTCTCCGAGAGACGAGATATTGCGCAGTTGCATGAGATTTGACAAAACGTTGAATCTCAACCATGCATTTTCATTTCTGTGTCTGTTGACAAAATATTTAAGTACTTCCAGCAGAGCGTCGTCGTCGTCGTTGACAGCGCAGGTATAAAATAAATGACTGATCAGACATGCTCGATCCTCAACGACATCGGCCGTGCTGATCTGTGCCTTTATGGCTGGAATTGATTCAGCCACTGGCAGGTAACACACCCAGGAATATTTGAAATCAGTCAAATTGAATTCCGGTGTCTTTCGTAATTTGATTCTTGCTTGCTCGATACGATCCTCAGCCGAAAGGATCCTCAATAGTCTAATTGTTATCAAATCCTTGCACTTCAGGAGGTTTTGTCCATATACCTCCTCAAACGTTTCTAATATCAATGGTAACCTTTCGACTTCAGGATAGTGATCCAGGTATTCAAGAACTTCATCGAACGAGTACTCTTGAATATCCTTTGGCATCAGATTGCGAAACATATTACGGAATTGAGTCTTTGTTAGTTTGGCCGATACTATTTTTAGTGGTAGCATCGGTAAGTACCAACTTGGTTTTTCAATGAGTGTCTCGGTAGCATTTTTGAGAAACATCTCGGCGCACTTATTTCCTAATTTTACTTCGAAAGTATGGTGTTCGAACAATTCGGTGAAGGCTTTCACATGATTTCTAACAAGTTTTGGTAAGAAGGTTTGATAATCCCACAGTTTGGGACTTTGTAACTTTCTTACAGTGTTATCATTTGCTTTACTAAGCATCAGATATTTTATTACCATATCGGGATGCACTCTGAATAGTATTTCAACTAGTCTGTTGGATAAGATAACCTCTTTTTCTACAACTAATGTGTATACAAAATCTGCGTTACAGGATGCTAGTAATGGCATTGCTTGCTCCATTCCGTACTGATCGGAAACAATCTTGAACAATTTCTCTGCGAGTTCACTTTCCTTAGTAAGACACTTAGCCAGAGTTCGTATCATTCTCGCTCTAGTGTTTAGCGATACAAAAGGTAATAATTCTTTGGCAAAATATTCTTCATTTACAATATCTTTTAGACTCCCATTAAAAAACCATTTTGCTTGAAAGGCTCTATTTATCACATTTAAATCATCGCTCCTGAGAGCAGCAGTTATTCCTTCGTGCTGCTTCAGAATGTTAGCAACCTCCACTCTTACAATCGGTTGCAATAGACTAGGTAGTTCGACAGATCCCATAACACTACCAAAATCTCCACCAGCATTAACAGCATCAGCAATACGTCTAGCAGCCAATTTTATCGTCCTATATTTCTCACCAGGCGTTTTCCCCGGAACTGCTTGAATAGCCTCCAGATAAGGCGCCTCGAATTCCATCCTGTTCCAATTTTAACGGCACGATCTTCAAAAGCCTATTAGTAAACAACTCCAAGCGAAGAACCTTCTCACCGCAAGACGCGTGGTATCCAAAAACTACAGTTCCCTTCTACCACAAATAGCAGCCTGCCGGGATCCCCAGGAAGTGGTTCCAACTTTGTATTTGACAACTGGCCAATTTAGGTTAAGCACACCGAAAACAATCAAGAAGGATAAGAAAGTTCTATCGCCCGAGCGCACTTCCAGTAATAAACGCCGCTGTTACTCGATTCCGTCTTTCATATGTTTCTCGAAAAATGTCACTATTACAAAACCACCAAATTCCCAACCGCCTCTTGTTCTAATTGTAAGCGCGACCCGCTTTAACCTTCGAGACACGCTCTATCAAACATGTCTATCTGGTTATGCTAGTCCGCTACCACTGGCAGCATTACACTGCGCAAGACGCGCTACACCCACGGCAGCTACGAATCTTTTTTTTTTTTTTTTTCTTACCACAAATATATATATTTAACATGCTTTTCTACCTGCAGTTGCAATATATTACAGGGGTCGACTTTCACGACGACGTGCTCATGTACCAGGAATTCACATTCCTCTGAGTTAAATTCCAAAAAGACATAATGAAACGTACTCCGACATTTCTATGCGACGGCAATAGAAAAACCATGGCACGGAGTCACCGTGTATTTTTAAATATTCTGACGCAAAATCTACCAATCCAATCGTAACCACTAATAACTATATAAAAGTGGATAACAATGACGCATTCAGCGCCGATCATAATATGGTAAGAGTTTTATAACAAGAGAGAACAATGACTTGACAATAGGTTTATTCTTCATTCTTCTTACCCGCGCAACTCTCACGATTATTACGTTTCTCGATGAATTTCAAATAAAGCCTTCGCACTCTTTTCTCTCTATTGAAAATTTCTCACCGAATTCTGGGAATCAAGAGTTTCAGGGATTAATAATGACCGTTTGATATTTTCTCGCGATAAGAGAAAAATGGACTGTGTCCGTTCCTTAAACTTGTTTAACATTGCGATCGGCTTTTTTAAAACATGACTAATCTTTGTTATTCGCGCATTATGAATCACTTTTCGTTCTAATCAGCCCAATCGATTATTCATATCGATAAGGATTTTAAAGGTACACGATATTATCTAATACCACTTTTAGATATATGCACTGCGGCTACAATACCGAACTCCTTTATTAAAAATGTATACGCAAGAATACAGTTACCGCTTTGAAAAACACGTTCTTCTTTGGTTTTATCGAAAGCGACCATTGCGTCTTGAAAGGCCACTTGCGTGCGGAAAGATATGTTGGATTTTTTTTTTCACGGAATATATGCGGTGCTTTCATAGACTGAAAAATTCAATTTGAATCGTTGAATCGTAAAACAATATTCTAGGGAATCCTGTTTCCTATATAGGGAATTCTAAGTCGTTGATTTTTCTTGCAAAACCCACCAACCTGATTCCTATATACGTGTATGCCGTGTGTCTGTGGACGTGTGCACATAACCTCTCCAATGGCTTATATATCCCATAGAGATAAAGAGAAAATACACGTCTCCCACGAGATATTTGATTTCTCAGAGCAGCCACAACTCTATGATTTTCAATCCGAGCTTCGGGACATCCTGTAGGGAATTTCTCGTATTTCCTATAGCGCTAATATCTACAGGAACTTGATAACCGAACGTGACCACAAATAGCACCAGGAAAGGCCGGAAGTAAAGCAGCGATAAGAGGAAGGGAGTGCGGAGAGTTTACAATCTTAATAGATCGCGTCAAGATTTTTCATATATTTTATAAAACGCGTACAATAAGATTTGCATAATAAAAAATATTCAGAAACACGAAGCTCTCTTCTCTTTCTCTGCTATTTCTTCGCTCCATCACATTCGGATCAGAAATCTCATTATAATAAAACTTTGTCAACAGACTTTACGTTTAATGGAAAAAGATTTTTAGTCGCGCGAAGCGACCGTCATCGAGGCGAGACAACAGAGAGAGAGGGAGAGAGAGAGAACCTTACCCATACTACAATTTCTTGGCAAAGAAGAAAAAGAAAAACTTGAAAACGTATTTTCTTTTTCTTTCGAACTCAGTGAAATTTAAACTGCTCCCGTGATTAAATGTAATATTATAAGGCGTAGTCGTTTCGCGTGACTTATAATTTGTTTCGTATTTTATTCCAGACTAAACGTCTTTCTGTGTCAGGATTAATGCCCATTTTCAAATCTTCCGTGATATCCAAATAATGCATTTCAAGTTTCCTTCCTACGGGACGCCAAGTAACGGGTATCAGGTCGCTAGTGAACGGCGTCGGATTTCTGAAACACGTTAAATCTTTTCTTTAGTTACAGTTGCGGTCTGGACAGGTTTTTTTTTTTAAGGAAACAGAATTTCCTGTGACTACGATCCTGTCTGTATCGAACGACTCTAGAAAGGGATGATAAAATTGTTGTCTGAATATTATGAAAGTAGCAATAAACAAATTCCAAATAGCAGGCAGCGGAGCAGTCGGTTAAACGACGATCCAGTAAATTACGAGAGCAATAGGAGGAAGCGGTCGTGCGAACAGCTGGAAATACATATTACAAAATACAATACCCGCTTCTTGCGAAATCGCTCCACATCTGTGTAAACCGCTGAAGAACCTTTCGCTCGGTGCTGCCAAACTTCGGAGGCTCAATGTCAAACTTCTTCAAGAGTCCCGAATAAAAGACATAGGGCAGATCATCCGCGTGACTTGTACCTGAAAAAAAAAAATATGAAAAGAAATATCGACGGAGACTCCGAGACCAATTGAACGTTTGGTACGAGCTGTAAAACAGATAAAATATTTACCAGGCAAATCCAAATTTAATATCATTTTTATCAGGGAATGTCCACTGTCATATGAAAATTTGTAGAGATAGGTTGGACTCTTTCCTAATTCTCCTTGAATATCGACCACGTCTTGGATTCCATTGATAAAATTTACATCTGCCCACATTGCTGCGTATTTTTCAGCATTTTTCCAGCTCACTCTTTCACCTCCGTAATAATAATTACGTATTTCCTCGGAAGCCATGCGACCAGACTTCCTGTCGGTTGTTACACTCGGATGGAGATATTTTTCAAAATCAGCATCAATCTTTTTGAAGGTCTCTTCGTTCAAGCCTGAAATTCAAATGATTTACAGTGACAAATTTTCGATTACTTGGAAGGAATATAAAATAAAAGAATAAACACTAAGGAATAAGAGTACAAGCGTGATACCTGCAAGTGAAAAGATACCCTCGTGACTGTTGTATCCTAGGATAAACGGAACCCTTGTACCATTTCGCACAGCGACTGATGGGGGTTTTGACAAAAAAGGATTTTTTGATTTAATATCTATTCCAGGAACGAAAGGTCGTGCACTTTGTATTTTTTCCTAATGATAAAGTTCAAGCACGTTAGATGCATCCGCCGTAGAACGACTGCGTTTAATGTATGAATGCTACTTGAGGATACCTCCAGTGTCAGAAGCTTCTCTTGGGCTTTTACAAGTTTGTGAGAATCCACTGTCCTCAGAAATTCCACAACTGTCACAGGATCAAAGGACTTTCTTCCCAGACTGTCGGAAAGTCGATATGCGAATTCTTCAGGTTTACCCCAAACGTTTGCCCATGGATTTACAGCAACGCCGCTCTGAGATATTGCCTTATGAAACAGTCCTAGAAAAAAGAAATATATAATATAGATAATATTATTTTTAATAAATAATATCCACGCACCATCCGCCAATGGGGAGAGTGTCAAATAATGAACGGATGCGCCTCCAGCACTTTCTCCAAAAATTGTCACATTATTTCGATCTCCACCAAAGCTTTCTATGTTATCACGAATCCACACAAGAGCCTGTACCTGGTCCTTCAAACCTTGATTTCCCGGAGCCACTTCGTGATCTAAATTCAGGAAGCCTAAAATATAACGAAAAAAAATGATTCTTATTAAAATCATCTAGACTTATTTTAGATATCAAAAATATGTATCAAATATACTCTACCGAATGCGCCTAAACGATAATTTATCGTGACGAGGATTATATCCTTTTTGACAAGGTAATCAGGACCGTACATATCATCGTTTCCAGATCCACTAATAAATCCACCGCCATGTATCCACACCATAACAGGTTTAAGAATTTTATTATCAATAGATTCTGTATATATATTTAAATATAAACAGTCCTCGCTACCGATTATAGTACGCGTTATCATATCCTGTTGTGGACAACTAGGTCCGTGTTTCGAAGCATCCCTGACACCTGACCATGATTCCGGTGGTTCTGGATCCTAATTAAAAGTACAAGCTAATTACTAGAAAAACAATTTCGTCAGTTATATCATCGCTCGATCAAACAATTTTACCTTTTTCAAACTTATAAAAAACTATTACATATATAAAACAGTCTTATAATTATTCAATCGTATTAACAATAACCGTACCATCGACCGGTCATGCAACCGTTTTACGGCCACAAATAGCTCTATAAAAAATGGTCGGTATGGCTAGTGTTAAGTCTAGTTCCAAATATTTCCGTTAGCGCTGCTTCACAGTGACGTCATCCACTCCAGCCGCTCTCAACTAGCGGCCATATTGCCAAGCTGGCGCGTCACCACTGAACGGAAAATAAGTCTGTTATATGATACTCACTCGGAATCTAAGATCTCCAATGGGAGGTTTAGCGTATGGAATTCCTTTGAAAGAGTAAAATTGTCCCTCGTCAACGTTTTCCTCGATGATTCCACGCAGCAGTCCTTGTTTAATGGATACAATCGGTTCCGTCATCCTCGAAGCGTCGCAGCGAGCCAGCCGGCTAGTATCTACGTGTGAATAACAAAGGTCGCGTTCAAGAATGCAGTCTGGGTTGTTGCGCAACGGAAAGCGTCGATGCCTCGAGACAGTTTTAGAAGAAATATCAACAAAATATAATCTATTGACATTACGTCGCTAATTATACCCAAGAATATTGTTAATTGGCATTCTTATCACTTTATTATCCTCACGACAAGCCGTCATGCAGTGTGAAACTTATTCTACATGGAGAAATACGTATGTTTATGATTACTAGGGAAATAGTTAATATTTAGTCAACTAATTTCGAGCGACGTTATAAATAATTTTACTAAAATTTGACAAAATAAACTCGTAAAAGACGCTCTCAGAAAAATGAATCGTCGGTTATCTGACAAGATCGACCGGTCAGATACCCGTATTCGGGGAAATTCCGGAAATACCGGCGTCTTGGCTAATCTCGTTAGTTAATCCTCTGTTAACTTTTATTATACCAGGTCTTATCGGAATGATAAATTTTGTCAAAATTCTTATGATTCCTACTAGAATTTGTTAAAGTCCATGTTTATCGGGACCGTCCACGTATCTACTAACCATTCCTCCTCTAGTAATAATTTTTATACCTGATACTCGTAGAATTCTGAGTAAATCCTTTAATCGTCTGTAAAGTCAGTGTTTCTCTTTTTTCTAAACAAGCTGGAATCCACCCTTATCTGTATGCACCGCGGACGGGTTATTGAGATTCGGGATTGGGTCTTACTGACTCACAAGTACTTCTCGGCCTAAAAGACAATAGAATTGAAGATTTTATTGGCACTCTTGAGTAACAGTGAAGAGTAGGGACGATAAACTCCTTAGAAATACAAAGAGGAGTTGACTGCGTTTTTGGGAGATAAATTCTAAAATCCTCAACCTCTTAACGCACAAGTTCTAATTAACTCTGGCAAGGAGGTTATTGGTAGGATAAAAAGCCGTGCGTTAAATTAATCGATATTTTTATTAATAATCGAAATGATCTCGAATTCGTTCTAACTGATATGTGATTATATAACTAACTCTTATATGATTATATATAAAATAATAGATCATCCCTTAGGATCTAACGTTTTCGTAAGTTCAGCTTCCCTTTCGTGCTAAAGGTCTGCAGACGTGTCTTATAGATTATACGAATTTTCCATAGAGGCACGCTTGCGTGAAATTCAAACATTTCCAGAAGACTACGTCGAAGGGATAGCAGATAGCAAATAGTCGTCGAGTTGTTTCACGACGCAGCTTGTTACTCCTTTAGTCCTGAAATATTATGCTACACTGCTGCTGCTACTATAAATGCAAATGAAGCTTTCAAGAAGGTCCTAAAGCTGGACAGCGATACAGAGTCACGTGAAAGAAAGAAATTTTACCTTGGCATTAGTAAAGTTCTGGAAAGTGAATTACTACAGTTACTTTATCAGTCCTGTATATATGCTCAATTAAAAGTTCAGAATTGATATTACAGTAATAGATCGTTCCCTTGGAAGCGTGGCATCCTCGTATCATAGTAAAAAAAAAAAAAAGTTTGTCATTTTTTTACTCTCAACATTCTAGATATTCTCTCAACGTTGGCAATACCTGATACTAGATTCGCTAAAGTAACTCACAAAGATATCCTTTTTCGCAAATCGATCTCTCCCGTATCCCATATATTTCTTTTTTTCTTTCTCGTGAACTACTTTACCAAACTTAGTTTCTTCCTATTCGTTTCTTCAGTTATTTGTCAGTGCAGCAGCCTCGCTCCAGTAGTCCTTCCTGAAATAGAAAGTATATCTGCCTAGAGAATTCTCCAGCATTTTGACGTACGCATACGGTTGGCTACCCGGTAACCATTTCAAATGTGTACAGTCGAGGCTGGAACAGCAAAAGACTCTTAAGACGAGTGACCGTCTAGTGGATTCTCCGAAACAAGTGGAAACGTCCAAAATATTCGTTTTTAAGGAATTTCAGGTAAAAAATGTAGTATAGAATTTTAATAAAATTCAGAGCACAAGGAATTCGAGGGTCACTCAAACCAATACTTTCTCTCGTCCTCGTGATTCCTTTAAGGACCAAACAAATTGACCTATCATTTGTCAAATAAATGGAAGAGTGCCAAACTCCCTGGATACCGGCGTGACACGTATACCAGAATGAAGGAAGGAAGAAATGGATGAAAATACTCTCAACCGTGGAATCGTTTCTTGAAAGTTGCCCGGGGCTGAAATTTATATATATTGTTCCGACTCCAGCTACCGATTCAAACAGCGTTCTTGCTTTCTGATTCCCTTCGAGTCGCCACCTTGCTCAGAAGCTACGATCTAGGATGATTTTGTATTCCTGAGTCTAGATCGAGGTGCTCAGGATCAGCACCTACGGTTGCGTTTCTCAGTTTTGAGCTATCGTCTTTTATGGTAGATTCCGTCAGTGCTCTCGTTTTGGCGGAACTGGTACTGGTCCAGCTCAACTCCCAGGTCGTACCGGCTCGTCAGTTTCCGGTGAAAAAAGAATTGGCTGACGTCGCCTGGCATGCGGGTGCAAGGACGAAGGATGGGCGACGGAAGGTGACGTAGGTTAGCTCTTGGATTTTCGTTATCGATGTCCAGTTAAGCAAATACGAAATTCAGACGTATTTGGCACTCTGTAAGATGGAGAACACACATTGAAATTCAACGAAGGAAAGTGCCTTTGGATGCTCTTACCCTCAGGTAAAATTACTATACGATTTAAGAACTACAAGAATATCTAAACCATATTTATAATCCAGTATACTCCATCTAATTGGTCAATGGTCAATCCTTTATCAACTAGAAATGCATATCAGGGAGATCCCCTACCGGAAGTGCTAGCGATCCGGGCCACCGGGAAACAAGCTGCTTCTGTCTAATCAACTGAGTCTCCGAGTTCTAGAGCAGTTCGTGTTAAACTAATTTCCACGTTGCAATCAGCGATGCATTTTCCCATGGCAAACGGAGGATTAGAATTTGAGGAAAATGAAATTATTCTGGGACGTTTACCTCTTTTTTTCTTTTTCTTTTATAATTACACCTAATACATAGAATCAAATTTGAAGATGTGCCATATCGTTATTTTCATATTTTCTTATAACTCGCGCAAATCTTAGTATCGGCTGCTTAAGAAGTTTGCCTCCACTTTCATCGACACTCCGCACTTATCGTACAGACGATTAATTGAATAAAAGTCAAACTTTACTCTGCGCTTAAGTAATTTCATAATGAGAGAAGATAGAAAGTAATTGAGCGGCACAAATTGAGTTAAATTGAAAAAGGACGCCCCTGGCACCCTCTCGATTCTGTCATTCGAAAGTTAAAAGATGATTAATCAAGAAAACAAAGATGTAGCTTCGGAAGACTGAATTGACTCACGGTCTATGCGTGACCATTATATCATGCTTTTTCAGGCCAAACGAAGTTTGCATTATATATAATCCTTGATTATGTAATGAATCATTGACTGAATGGAAACGGAAGTGACGAGGAAGTCTGTCGGGAATGGATAAGATAGCGAATAGAAAGGTACCATGGTATCCCGTCTATACTTTGTCTTCTTTGTCTTCGTGAGATTATCATAAAGTATAATTTAATCTGGTTTTTTTTAGATTAAAAATATATGAAACCCATAGAAGCCCATGGGAATCAGCTTTTCATAATAATCATCGTACAACGCCAAAGAGACACCAATCACCCCGTCGTGTGGATCCATTAAACGATCCAGTCAAGGTTCTAAAGACAAATTAGATTTGTTCCCTGGAAGATCTGAGCAGCCTACGACAGGGCAATTAGAGCCCATCAAAGGCAAGGGTTCCTCGAGCAATTTGCGCCCTTCACTTTCATCACCGAGCAAAACACGTACCTGTCGCATCGACCGATGGGCCAATTCTTTTAATTATGGGAACAAATTGAATTAAGAATGACACAAGGAATAAACAACAAGTAAAAATCTCCACAGAGTCTTTGACAAACAATTAACGTACGTTCGATGTGAAAAAGAAACCCTCTGAATTACTGCGGGATAGGAGCAAGCCCAAAGTAAGGTAAATTCATTACTCAGCGTCACTTATTACGTAACCAAGCGATTAACGTTACTTAATCTCAGGTATTTCTATCTTTTATTTTACTTCGCTCAAAGAAGAATAACGAAACGTTAGTAGAGAATGAAGCGACCTGTTCGAGACAAAAGGCAGGAGCGAACTATACGTGCAGTGAACGGCGCTTCATGAATATCGCAAGATGGATCGATGTCAGTGTCCCGGTATACTTCTTCCTGCTAATACTGGCAGGTTATAATTCCATAAGGAAAAGAAGTTCCACGGAACAGTCGTAGATAATAATACAGGCGCAAAGCGTTATAAGTTCTCGAGGGGGGAGGGGGTTAGCACAGCCAGACGAATTTCAAAAAGTAATACACAGCTTACCTGCCACACCGTCATACTAAACGAAATTTACTGCGAGACGTGGTTGGCAATAAAATTTTCTCTCATAAACGTAGCGCCGCGACGGCGAAAGCTCGACGTTTCTGCCCGCCTGAATTATTATACTGTATTATAAGGTGGTACTATAACGTGAGAGCCATTTTGCGAATTGAAGAAAAGTTATTCGCATCTCCCATCGCGAATGCGCTTCCTGGCAGCGCATAAGGCGAAAACTATTTCTAGTCTGGTATATAACCTTCAATTTTTATAGCCGATGCACGTATCTTTGGTTCCGTCGAATCGCGAGGTTAATTAAAGGATTGATAAATACACGTGGCAAATATCGTGACTGCAGGCGCACGTATTTATCGTGGCAAACGAACGAACTAAGTAAACAGAGAAAGAATCAGCGGATTATTATCGAGTAAACAGTAAGAAATAACAAGAAAAGCCTCCATTGCTATACCGGTCATGAAATTGGACTCTGCTTCGAATAATAATATCGCGCGGCTATTGCTCGTTTTACCAGTATTCGTTTAGCTCTGTCTCTCTTCGTTTTCTTCTCTTCTTTACTTTTTCTCCATCTCTCTCTGTCTCTATCTAACCTCCTATCGGAAAACAATTAGACAGCGGTATGCTTTTAGTCAGGAATTCGATATCTCATTTAGGAATTTGGTATCTCGTCTTATAATTTAATTTCCAAAAATAATCCAACTGGGTTTATATATACATATGGTATATTTGCTGACGACAATGAAAAAGTATAATGGATTATTTAGTACTGTCCTTCAAGAGCTTTAAGAAATATAATACCTGTAAATTTTCATTGGGGTTACCCCATAACTGATTTTAAGCCAAAGCACAAAATCATACAGTCACGCAAAGCATTTGTGAAAATCCCTATATCATCTCCACGTGCTGTAACAATATTGACCTGACGCTACAATGATACAGCGGCTACAGTATCATTCGGATTTACCTACCGCGATATTCATCCTAAAGTAACACATTTCTATTCTGAAAAGCTTTTACATCAAATAATTAAGTAAATTTGAAAATATATTATCATTAATTGCGTAATCTACGTGTTCCCTGATACATGCTTCTTATTTAAGCGAATTCAGTATATTTAAACCCATTACCATTGGTAGTCACGAAATAGCCAACTACCCACGTTAGATTAGACAACATTTACTGCCTAAGCTCTACGAATCATTTTTTAAAAAAAGAGACGTGACTACATTGTGTGTCAAGAATTACGTCACCTATCATTTCTGGAATTATCATAGTTTATAGTCTAATATTAACAGATATCAATATAAAGTTCCACCTCAATGCCATACGAACATTAATAATTCAAGAGGGTTCGATATTCATTTTAAAATGAACTATACGCATTTGGCTGACCTCGATATGTCTATAGCCCGCTATTTGTACTGATAACACCTTATGATTTTTTGTAGTCTTATCGGAATGGCCCTAAGATTCAAATTTTTCATCCTCTCGAGTCCTCGAACGCGCAGCTGTTATTTCCGCGTATAGAAATTAAAAAAAAATATTGATCTCGGCAAAAAAATTCTACGATCATAAATAACGAACTTCATTACGTAATATGCGAAACTCACTGTTCGCTGGCTACTCTTCAAATCCAAGAAAGCTTCCCACTTTAATTCCACAGGGAGAGCGAATGGAAAGCTTCCAGAAAACCGGAAGCTTAATGAATTCAACATGGCATCCGCTGTTCTCCTCGAGTTGCATTTACGTGACTATACGTTTGTTCACGTAAACCGGAAATGCCCTGGTGCATTTTAGAGAGAATTTCATGAAAAGTAAACGGCCGCAAGTATTCTCATGCGAAAACGTTCATTCGCATACACATATGTATGTATATTTGACCACGTGTGTATTCTCTAGTCGTTATACAGTTTAAACCTCAATCATTAACAATTTATCAAAATTAACTTCCCTTGTCAAGTGCCTGTTCGTTGCTTTATTCATCTGCGCCTCGAGGAAACTTCTCTGATACGCGTCTAACCGACCGAGCAGAAATTTCGAGACGTACCTCTCGTATTACGTGACGCGTTAACGGGTTCACCGGTTAGCAAACCGAAGGTAGTCTTCCCTTTAGCAATTTATCAGTAACCTCAAAGGAAACTGAGACATTTGCATATATATTTACTACTCGCGTACAGGAGTCAGTGTGTCAGTCAATAATCCTACTCGTGTTTCTAGTAAGCCGATGAAATTAACGATAAAGCAACTCAATATAATACGTACCAAATGTCTGAGCAAGCAATTAAACGTATTAGAATCAGAGAGGAGTGATTGGTTCTCGTGAAAATTTTCTAGTGACATCCTAACCTCTTTACGCTGTAAGCATCGGTCTACGTGGCACAATAAACTGGCGCGAGAGGCGTTCGAATCAAAACGAACCAAGGCTCTCGCAAGCGTTTCGTCGTTCCTGTCAGAGCGAGCAAATTCGAGGACCGAAGAGGTTGTGGCGGCGTGTCGTGGAAGAGAAATCTGAAAGAACAGAGTCAAAGTATAATCGCAAGGGATAAATCGCTGTGTGCGAAAGGAACGATGTTACGAAGGAGGGTTGAAAACATCCCTATTACAGATAACGACTTTAGAATCTGGACCTTCGTCGAGTGGAAACCTAACCTCGCGGTAACGTTAACAACAGAGTAATTGACCATTGCCAACGTGATAGATTATACTGGGTTCCAAAGTAATCGATGGCTCGAGAGAAATGGAAATGGCTCGTGAGTGAGATGTGTATTGGAAAAGCATGAAGAAAAGGAAGCAAGGATGTAAAAGGAAGTTTTATTTGCGACTTTATGGAGACCTTAAAGCGTATGGAATTTGTTATTTATCGATGCGGACTGCTTTTAGGTAACGAGTTTAATCCAAAATTACTTTTTGTACGTGGAAACTTATTTCTGACACGCGAATACCCTGATGTTGTCGTCGCGACAAAGTGCCTGTTGCGTTCAGCAAATTTTCATCACGAGATACAGATTGAAAGAATTTTCGTCATGCCGATAAAACGACAAGCAACGGGATGTGCGACGTACGATTTACTTCTGAAATACGATGCTTCTTAAGCAATATTGTCGGTAAATGGTACGTGTGAAAAATGGTATTGCTGTTTCTTGGATGGAATCTTTTTACGTGTGTAGTCGGTTTTACAAGGAATTTTTTTACTTAATTTTGACTTTTTACTCAGGAAGCTGAGTGTCGATTTGAAATGGCGAACAGCGTAACGCTTGTGTGCACTGGCTAATGTGTTTGCTGTGCAAACTGTCCGTGGCAAAGGTCGTATCCGTTAATGCAAGAGATGCTGCGTTCACGCTGCCCGGTGTTAAGTAACACGGAAGGAAATGCAGAGAAAGAGGTTACGAAGAGAAATACATATTCACGGTGAGAGTTGGAATTTTATTATGTGACAATTTTACATTTTTCAAAGGTAACGCGTGCGTTTGCCAGTAATTTTATACCCTGCTAGACAGAAATATTTCATACTGAAATTCTTCGAGGATCGATTCGTCTCTCGTCGCGTCGAAAGATCATCTCATGACATCTTGGCGAGGAACGTTGGCTCGTATAGAATTTTTAAACTAGCAAGGATAAGGGAAAGTGGGGGGAAAAAAATAAGAAGAAAAAGACGAAGAACGAGAGAGAGTTACTTTGAAATTCAAATGGTTCCTGTAATACGACGTCTTCTTATCCCTGGATTCGCAGCTTCCTTCAATTTCGTAACGTCGAGCTTCTGATACTTATTCACCCACAAATTAAAATGTAAATAAGGAAAATTGCTCTCTCGCGAGTCGAGAAAAAAAGAAGGAACTATGGTATACAAGAGTTCTCTTTAACGAGGAAGAAAGGAGTTCGGGAACATTGCCCGTCGCCAGAATTCGGCAAGAACTTTCTAAAAGCTTCCCGCGAGTGGCTGCGCACTTCTCGGGGACTTTATGGCGCATTAACCACCGTGGACTTTACCATCGGCGCTGGACCATAGGTTTTCTATTTATTGATTTCTTTTAACGTCACATTCATCATTGAACCCAGACGACAGCTGCTTTTTTTTATATCCAGTACCAAAACTCCATTTTCTACAAAATTAACTCTACACTGTTCTGAGGTTAAACAAGAACAAAAATAGCTTGTTTTGTACCATTGAAGGACAGACACTCGTACCAACATTTAGATGTGGTCTCGATCGTTGATCATTAAATTTCTCCTTTTCACGACCGTCTGCCCAATGTCGTTTCGGCTCGATTGTGCGATAATTAAGATCTAAATGCTCCTCTGTCAGTTTCATTTACGCGTACGGTATATATTATACACGTGAATATGTTAATTTGGTTATATATACAGTATACTCATCGTGACTGCTTCCTATACAGATACGGCTATCAGATTAGCAATATTGTTTGACGGTTCTCCCACAAAGGCCTCGTACATTAGTAGGCCCTGTCGTTCCCTTAGCAAATACCCGCTTTAACCGTGAAACCCGCAAGCTTTCATCGAAATTAGTGAGTGGCGCCGCTTTAAAAACTCTCTTGTTAAACGCGTACCGAGCATTCACAATTTTTCTTTTACCTTTTAATTCTACTTTTACGTACCACGTTGCTCCTTAATGTCGCGTAACGCATATTCGTATTAAATATAAAACTACAGTAACTTTGCAACTGATAAAAAGTTACACGACGATCGCAATAAATTTTAATCGACAAGAACACAGCTGACATCCACGATGAATTCGAAAGACTTGCGAGACATTTTACTAGTTAAACTTTGCCTTCTACTTTTTCTTCTTCTCTCTTCTCTCGTCTTTAATAATAACCAAAGTTTCGCAACGGTTATCACCACGAGCATGCAACACCTGTATACTGGAATGAAGAAACACCATCTACCCCGACAAAGGGGTAGCGCTGAGCATACAAAAGTTCGGAAGGGATGATCCTGTAGTAAGCCTCTTAAAATGATGCTACTCTCCTCGAGTCTGTAGGACAAAATAAAGTTATCGTGGTTGGGGTAACGCTCGACGAACACTATAGAAAAAAAATGAATAAAAATAAAAGGAGATGATTTTCCAAAACCGAGAAGAACCACCCTATATGGTATAAAAATTTGTATTTATAGCAAGGCAAAATATTATAACACTGAATAAATCTTAATAACTATTATATTTAATTATAGAACACTGGAGATACAAATTTATCCAATTAACCAGGCAGTTGAATTCGTGTTAATGGGTAACGTGGATGCAGAAGCTGAAACTAATCGGTAGGGGTTGGTTCCCTGTAACCGAGAGGGTTCTTGGACCATTAATCTTGATGCAACTGAAGAGGCACCCTTTAGCTGTATTTCTGTGAAATCAATTAATTTGATTTTCTACAATAATACTTTACCATTGAACCATTTACAATTGCTGTTCAGTTATGGTTGCATTGCCATGGCAATTTACCTTCCACATTTGTTGATCCATTGTTAGTCCGAATTCTCATTTGCATCCTTAATGCAACCTGTGCAACACTCCCGAGGATCCTCTATATCTTCTGTCAACCTATCGTCCAGGACGTGTACTCGTGAAGGCTAGCCTAATCTGACTTAACCTAGTTACATTAACTTGATCCAGGCAGTCGCGATATCGATCGAGCGAGTGTCATTAATATTCTGATGCAGATCGAAATTCGGTAATTTTTAAACATTGAAGGGAGGGAGGGAGGGAGGGAGCACGTACGACCGGGATGTTTGAAAATAGGCTTTTTTCCATTTGAACTGGGAAGAATTGATAAACGTTCTTATTTTTTTCAATTTTAAATTACACAATAAAATGGAATATTCAACGATCTTTTAAGCAAAAGTTTCGTAATTGTCATTCGATTGTATGTACTTTTAAATTTTTTAAAAAATTTGAAAATGATTTATCAATATTTCAGAATTTAAGCTCGTAAAATAGTCTGTCGTCCAAGTTGCGTCTGCCTCCTTAAAGAATAAACGAATTCTTATTCGTCATTATAAATAATTATTTAAAATTCACGAATTTAAAATATTTCTCGCCTTATTTTGAAATTTATTAAGTTTCTTGATTCTTACAGTAATGGCTTATAGAAACTGCGAACCTAACGGCACCTGGTTTCGGCATCCGGTGTCACATAAGGAATGGAGCAATTACACGACATGCGTGAATTTCGAAGATCTGAGCGTAAGTATTATTAAAAAGAATATTAAGTTAAGCATTATCCGATTTTACATAAGACAATATATAATTTTCAAAATTATATTATAATTTCATAAACATTATAAATTATGCAACGACACGAAGCCAAGTCAGCTTTTGCGTATGTAAATATAAATTAACATGGGAATTTAAAAACTGCCCCCTCCTTTCCCTACAATTTTTGGCGTGTCCGATACTCCAGGGAAATGACGAAGTAATTGCGCGAACTGTGAATACCAGGTATTCGAAACGTATTCTGATATCCCACGGATTTCGAATTTCCTTTGAAATTTTCTGTCCGATTAATTCGCACGGTTAGCTACATGTGAACGGGAGAAACGACTGCTACGTCGTTTTGAAAATCAACCCCGAGGCATCTCTCCCGTACCAGCCTCATTTTCCATTGTCGTTAAACCAAATCAATAATGCGTGTACGTGAAATTCACGCAAGACCAATGGTCAAAATCAAACATTCTATGACCAATGAAATTTTCCAGTTATTAATCGAACATAAAAAAAAAGTCTTTCCTTAACTCATCCGAATACTTCTGGCACCATCTTCATAAATCCCACGTATCCAATAAATTTAATTATTTTTTTTACCGGGTTCATTCTGACAACAAAATATCTCCAATTCCCATGCATCAACGTCGGTATAGAGTCAAACGTCGTCCAATGGAATTTCAATGCCTTACAGGAAAGCTACTGAAAGGATATGTGGCAAAGTACTAATAGGAATTCCCAAAACGTCTGGATCAGTAGCCTCGGTGAAAGCAAGGAGGCTAAAGAAGCCAGGGTGTCTATAGATGGGGCAGAGGAGTTTCCTTCCAGAACCGAAGGGGTTTTGCCTAACCAACACCCCTTCTCTCCTCCTCCTCCTCCTCCTCCTATGAGTTATGTACGCTCAATATGTCTCGCCACCTTGTGTAACACGCAGGGCTTTCCATATTAATGGGAATGGGTCTCTCCCTGGATACCTCGGTGTATAGATGCCACCCCCTAAAGGCAACCCTAACAAAATGTGTTAGGCGTATTTTAATAAATCATCGACTTTCATCGTAGAACAATTTACCGTTCATAGTCAAGCAAATAGACCAAATCGTTGTATGCCTGTTGAAACCGTTCTGTGGGGGAAAAAATTGGATATTTATAAAAAAAATAAAAGGACATGTGGATACATTCCCATGCCACTTTGAAATTGCTTATACATATTTCAAAAGATCGTATCCTGCCGGGAACGTCCTTCCTGAGAAATCGTTAGCCTCCGCAGTGTCATCCATCATCCTCAGGGACCGTTCTCAAAATTATTCCTCAGTGTCATTAACATAACGTAATCGAAGATTCCGTTCGAATGTGATAGGAGAACGTTGTTATTTAATAGGCTTAAATGACAATATTGTTTAAGCAATAGTGATTGGTCATTTTTGTTAATAATCTTTTTATCTTTCTCTTTCAGTGGCAGCAGCAACTCAATGTCCTCTACGAGACCGGATATACGATATCACTGGTAGCCCTGTTGCTATCGTTGGCCATTCTCACGTATTTCCGGTAAGTTCAAAGTATCTTGAACCGGAGATCGTATCCTCAAAATCATCTTATTTCCTCCAGTTCTCTGAGATGCGCCAGAATTACTCTTCACATGAATCTCTTTGCCTCGTTCGCAATGAACAATGCTCTCTGGCTGATCTGGTACGGTTTGGTCGTTGCCAATACAGACGTTCCTCTGAACAATGGAGTAAGTTCAAAATCAATAATCAACAATGACTCTGCTATTTGTTAAATGACTCACGATAATGGGGTAACAGTCACTCGTATCGAATTTCCTGTTACAGTTGGTCTGCCGTCTGCTCCACGTGCTTCTACATTACTTTCTATTGACAAATTACGCCTGGATGCTGTGCGAAGGATTCTATCTCCATACCCTGTTAGTCAGTGCGTTTACGAGTGAACATAAGCTCGTCAAATGGCTGATGTGTTTGGGATGGCCAACGCCGGGCATCATTATCATAATTTATGCCTCGTTGAGAGGTGCCAGTAACGATCCTGCAGATACCCTGCAGTAAGTCTAGAATAAGAAAGAAAGAAGGATATCTGGGTTATACATAAATCAGATTATTTGCATGTAGCTCTTTTATGTGCTTTCAAATAGTTTTCAAATACCTTCAGTAATTTGCTTCGTGACACTATAGTACCGCACGTTATCAAACCCAGCTGACTCGACCTCTTGAATAAATGGTACGAATCAGAAAATACCCTCCGGGACATCGACTGGACCCTTCCACGCCATTACTGAAACTTGCCGCCATACAACGACGTATTCGAGTCCTATTTGTCGATAAGCGCGAGCGATATTGCACGAAACCTGGTCGCTTCGTTCAAGGTATTTTGAAACTATTGCCCGATCCGTGTGTAACGCGGACAATGACAACCTGGACAAGTGCATTGCCGTTTAAGCAAGTTTCCCAATTGCCAGAGTACCAGCCGCAGCCGCAGGCTCAGGCTCAAAACTGAGCTTTAACAATTAGATTATTGTGCTGTCCTGCAGGATAACAAGGATTTAGCAGAATCTTGGTTCTGTAGCTTGGACGTATCCTCCAGGGTACGAAGTACCTGGTGAACGTAAACGGAAAATTTTGTGTTATATAACAAAATCATTTGACCCTAAAAATATTAAATTTGTTGATAGGGGATGATCAATGAGGTTTTTTTCTGCAGGTGCTGGATCAACGAGGGTAACTACATGAATGTTCTCTATTATCCTGTCTGCGTATCTACTTTACTCAATCTCCTGTTCCTCTGCAACATCGTCAGAGTGCTCTTAACGAAGCTTAGGGCAGGTCCAGCCATCGGATCAAGACCATCCCGTTCCATGTTACAAGCTTTCCGGTGAGAAATTACAGGGTGCTACTCCGGTGATGCTTACGCGACCCCTGAACGCAATTTTCCAGGGGATAGGATAATCGTGGGGGATGAGTGTCAAAGGCAGGATGATACTTTCTCTTCGTTTTCCTTTTTTTTTTTTTTCTATTTATCATCTCTACCTGCCGAAGGGATATCGTTCTTTCGGATTTAGCGAGACACTGCACTACGCTCAGTTTGAATTTTCAGAACAGGGATGAGTTTTTTTTAAGGGTACAGAAAAATCTGTTGGGAGCTTGGATTCGATTATATCAAATGGGTCTTTAAGATCTCTATCTTTTTATCTGCACAGGGCCACCCTTCTTCTTGTACCACTTTTGGGTCTTCACTATTTGGTCACCCCCTTTCGCCCATCCAAAGGTCACCCTTGGGAACGGGCCTACGGCATTCTTTCCGCCATTACGGCTTCCTTTCAGGTAAGTATCGTCTTTAACTTTCGTACGTCTTGTTTTGATTTATCCGATAAATTTCAAGCAGTCCGTATATCCTTATTTTATATTTTAAAAAAATAAACGTGTCTTACCCGGGGGAAAAAGTTTAAAATCTTTGGTACGTGCCAATTGGCTATATTTTTAGATTTTAAAACTTTTTCTCTCAAGTTCTTATCCCCTACGCTCCTGAGAGTCTGACTTTTAGAGTGTCGATAAAAATACACTGCCGAGAGCCGATTCCCTTCTTTCCGGGAGTTCAGAATGGGTACAACCGGCGGCTGGTCGAATCGATTATTGGGCAAGGTGTATTTCTGCTGGTATCTTCAGGTAGAAATCAGGATTTAATGGGCGAGGACAATTAGCGAGTTCAATGACCGAGGAAGGATTTAAACGACGCGACGAGGAAACTGATAATTTTCTTATCGACGCTCCTACGTAATTGTTACTGCACCCTCCGATGCAATCTTCATCTAATTGCACTCTGCCATCGACCTCTTAACTTTTTACTTTTTACAAAAAAAAAAAAAGAGCATAGCTAACGTTCTCCATATGAACTCTACGGTACAAAGAATTCCTAACCTAACTTTTTTTCTCTGTACCCTTGCAGGGTCTCTGCGTAGCCGTACTCTTCTGCTTCTGCAACGGCGAGGTATGTGTTTCGTTACGGTTAGCATATCAACAGCTCGAACAAAGTTGTACATTAAATTTGTCTTTTCTTCACAGGTTATGGCGCAATTCAAACGAAAATGGGAAGGAAGCGCATTCGTTCGAAAACGTGCAAACTCCTGCACAGCCACAACAGTCTCGGTAAGACGAAAATCCACGCATGTAAAGTTTCCTATAATTTTTTTTCTTTCTCTAAACTAATGAAAAGCACCCTTACGCCAAATAGTCTCCTTGCACTACTCTAGCTCACCAAGTACGTATCAAACACGATCTCTAATAACCTGCATAAGGGGGCTATATACAAAACTAAAGTTCTAACCACCACCATCGTGGTTGACCCCGAGTCATTAGGAGACAATTTCAAAGTTGCCCAACTCGAGCCATACAGGTAGAACGGTCAATTATGAATCTCACCACGAGTGCCAGGGAAAGGTCAGCCGGGATGTTATTACAAATTACATCTGAAGCAAGTAAAAGGCACGTGATAAAGTGTCACGTAGATTCAGATACCTAACCTAAAAATATATATTTAATGAAAGATCTACCATAAGATAGAATCATAGAATCATAACCCACCTTACCTCAAGCCATGAATTATCCTAACCTCAACCGAACCTCTAACTCGAATTAATTATTTTCTTACCTACTAAAAATTGCATGACTCAGCACGATGCATGATTCGTCAATGGTGCGATGCGGACTAACCAATAATAAAAAAAAATGCATAATACTAACTGCTAGATAGTATGAGAAAGCACACACGCCGATCCACGAGCATAGCGCTGTGACGTAACGCAAGATTTGTATATATGCCAGGTGCACCTAGTCTTCTTATCACCAAACGTTTATCTCTGACCCGACGAAGAGACTGTACCAAACCGATTAAGATGATCGTCCGTATCGTGCCAATGGCAGCGCCCGAGTCGAGTCCATTGTGGGATGTTGACTGTTTCAGTTTGTCCGCTCGACCGCAGGTCCGATGGCGGGAGAGGAGAAGGTGTGACTACCAATCGGCAGCGGTGATGGACCCGAAGGAGATCAAGGTATCCGGAAGTCCGTCGTCTCTGGGGATAAGCACTACTCGACGCGGCAGTAACAATCATGCTCAAGTGCTCATGAGACGTAACGATTCCTTCCACGAGTGTAATCAGTATCAGACGCAATGTTGATGAAGGTCCGGAATTACGTGGGCCGTTTGTACTTTGATCGAATCGAATGATAGCAACGAAAGAAAGTCTTCGTTATCATTGCTGCTCTTAGTTTTGGTTAGGCAATTGGTGACGTCCTGCCAAGAAATTATCACCGGGAAGTGACGACGTCGTTTCCACCTCGTCCGAAGAACAATGTGAATTCAACTGGTTGGATCAACGAGCCACGGGCTGTTAATACGCACAACGATTCTCCTATTTATAATATATTTTAATCCTAACGAAGAGTCTCTATCTGGCGTAACATGCATGTCCGTCAATGAATAATTGAATTGTTTGTGGTTCGGTGATATCTGGGAATCGTTCGATATTCTGTGTAATCGTTGCGATACGCGGACGTAACAGTACTCAGTGTTTTGCTTCTGTTCAGCTCTTTAACTACTTTGCCAAATTCTATTATCAGACTTAACCGTGTTAATAGTAGCAATCCAAAAGTGTAGTGCAGTGTTTATAAATATTGTGTACTAACTCCATAGACTGTAAACTGTCTAGACGTTATCCAGAACCTAACCTAACCTCCCCCTTTTTATACTACTGATAGTCCCAATCTCCATGTTGCATAGTTTGTGTGTACATCGGTATACAAAAATGGGTAATAATCTACAAGAAACTCATTCAACGCGTCTCCTTTATCCTCAGAACCGAGACTTGCTAATATTAATCGCACGAATAATTACCAATCGAAGCCTACGTACTCGTTTAAAAAATCCTCTCGGCAATCAAATTTTGCCAAGTACCGAGTATCGCACAGTCTCAATACTCATACAGTAACACATTCCCCTAGAGAGAATAGAGTAACCGTCTACTAAATACAATATAGTAAATACCAATGGGAATCATCATTCTATTCTACATTTTGTTACGGAATGAGAATTTCCCATTTATACACAAAAATTGCGTGATCCTTGAAAATCTGCATATCGATGTAAGCTTCGATTCGATCGAATACGGACGCCATACGACGCCAGTACTTACTTCGTGTGAAACACTTTTTTTTAAAAAAAGTATATTGTGTTATTCGGTAGATAAAAACTCAATAATTTACAGAACCTTCTTTCGAGGATTCTAGCGTACGTACGTCTATTAAAGAATATATTGTTCAATGTCCTGGACATGTTTCTTGCGTCCTCGGTTGTCACGTATGAGTTGTCTTATCGCGTATATAAATAACTATATAGAAATGAACAATTTACGATTTATTGCTCACGTCAAATTATGCAGATTATGTGTCTGCAAAATTTATCCGAGAGTGTTGCGCAGTAGTCTCCTCGAACCTTTTGCATAGAATATACTGAGTTACATATGTATATACATATATATATATATATATATTACATGTACATAAGCAACGCTTCAGGATGAACGTACGTAACCAGACACACAAGGCGATACGATTTACGTATGGAATTTAAATGGACAACGTGAAATTGCAATCGCCCGGCGCTGCAAGCTTATTATATATAAAATTAAAAATAAAGAAGTGACGTTTACGCGTAAAATCTTATAATTGACACAGGAGTCACATGAGAGCCGTATCAAGTTTAATGCCTGTACGCCGTAATATTGTTTTAAGCTGGGCTGAGACTCGTCTCTCCTTGTCCTGGGGAAAATCAATCACTTAACTCATATCATACGAGAAAGAAACAAGAGAAGATGAAAAGTTATAATATATACTGGTAGAGCTTAGTTTTTATACAGAGATATAAACTATTATATATGAGATATATTTAATATATATAAATATATATATTACATGCCTAAGTCATATGTCATAGCGTATACCTTTCATATCCGTAACTGTATTATATATATTGACTGTTGAAAAATTATAGAAAATTTATCTAACTCGTGAAAATGAGCTTACGCAGTTTTAACTACGTCATTTCCAGTTCCAGCCGAGATTAAGAGAACCAAAGATCGTATAATTGACTGTACCTAATAATAGAAATACTTATGTCTGCGTCTATCCAGTACCTATTCGAGTTGATTCTTGATCGTCCGTAAGTGCGACCAACTTGTATATAGATTAATGCAATCCTTGTATACGGAATGGAGGTATGTTTTATTAAAGAATGTAAAGTGGAATGTGAAAAGAAAAAAGAAAACTGTTCAGTAATTGTTTGACACAATTAACAATGACACAACGTACGAAAATAAATGTTGTCTTCGATTTCTTGTTTCGCGCAATTTTCACCTGTATCCCTGTGACGGGGTAATGCCATTAATTATTTTTGTCAACGAGTCCGTGCTTTAGAAGGTGTGGTATATTTTACAAATTAATATGTGTGTGTGTGTATACATATAATATAGAGTTCAAAGTACAGAAAATTTAATTGTACGGATTTACCAATAAATAATACCTGCCTTTACTCTTCCGCGCACGTAATATATCATCGTGTATCGTAACATAGTCGTAAAACATGTAAAAGTGAGAACACCAATCAAGAGGGGAAAAAATATTTCACAAGATCGAACAGTAACTGATTTTTCATCTTTTGATTCTTAAAGTTCAACCATGACGTTTTACCGTCGCGAGGAATGTACGTTTTCGAAAATTCATGTCGCTCTGAATATTACTGGGTTTCCCTATGAGGCTGCCATTCATTTTCCTTTCACTGGACGTATCACAGTTATTGAAGTGAACGATAATAATTATCGCGATCGAAATAATTTAATATGAGAACTAAGAAACGAGTGAACAATTAATGAAATATTAAAGTCAATGGCTATCAATATTCATTTGTAGAAAATAGATTTCTTTCATACTGCATATTTTGGCAAATATTTTTTGTATCACCATTCGTGCCTGAGACATTAAAGTTGGGCAACAGCTGCGCGAAAATCACTCTTAAATCTTGAATCATTTGTGTATCAATGAATGTTTCATGATTAGTAACTTTCTGATTATGAGGGCCAAAAGACATTGGCTATTCGTGGAAGCGTCAGTGTAATAGCTATACTGGACAAGAGATTGACACTATGATTATCCAAAACCTGTCGGCCGCTAATATGTTTAACTCCTTTGCCAGGACGTTCCACGACCGCTCCCTTGTCGTCTAAACCTGAAGTAAATTTGAATAATATGTAGCTGACCGTAGGGTGAGAGAAAGAGAGAAAGAAAGAGAGAGAGAGAGAGAGAGAGAGACGGATTGGAATAATCGTACAGGAGCTTACCAGAATATTGCAAAGTGGCACCGAGAATAGAATCGAAAATACTGCCTAACAAGCCGCCAAATCCTCCAGCAATAATAAGAGGCCACTGGGGCGGAGCTAGTTGTAAAATAGCAGTGTCAACTGTATACAGTACAGCTATATAGTGAGACAAACCGATAACGAGACCACCCAAGGCAGACACGAGAATTCCTATCCATGATACTCCTCCGTTGGTTCCTTAAATTAATGAGAGTCAAGGTGCTGTAATTGTAAAAAGGGTTTACGGTATCTTTAACATCACTAATGGTATTACCACGCGGGACTTTCTTTCTTGACGTTATTAAGAAAGGCTCGGATGTACCAAGCACAGTACCCAACTCCGAGGCCCAAGTGTCACCATTGACACAAGCAAATGCTCCTAGAAAAAATTAATTCTCGGTTATGTGATTTAGCCTCACCTTAGTATTGATTTATATGTCGCAGATTCCTACTGAAGAAACAAGAGTTTAGACAGGACATAAGGATTGATACAAGGGTATGCGATCTGGAAAAATAAAGCATATCGTGTGACCTTTGAGAAAGAGAGATAATACCTAAAATTCCCATGGACAACCAAGAGCTTCTATAATCTTTAACAAAATCGATAGGACGCTCTCCACATCCAACGTCTAACAAATACAAAATTGCCAATTGCGTAGCCATTCCTCCGTTGCACAACACCTGTATCCAATTTCTTTGACCACATTCCTTGAAGTCAGATGACATTTTTTTCTTTCTGTCAGCTCGAAACTTGGTAGCTTTTGTAGAACTTACAAAGAAAGCTATAAGACATGCCAAATGCACATAACTAGTCAGAGTGACAACAAAACCCATAAACAAACCTACAAACAAAGATTCTATTACCAGAATATCTATCGAGAAACTGAATATCAACAGAATTTCATTAATATTACCAAGAAGGGCACCACTGAAATCAAGACTCCGTTTCTTGAGACCCCAGCCAGCAAATATTATTGGAATAACAACAGCTGCGAGCCATCTCCATGGTGAGATTACTGGATATCCTAAAATGTATAGGTTACCTATCAAACATTAAAATTTATAAAATAACAAAAAGCTTTACCATCATGAAGATTTTCTTCATCTGGAGTGAAGACGGAATACGTCACATTGAAAATCCAAAATAGCATAGAGATCGGTATAGCAAAGGCACACAATAACACCGGTATCAAAACTGTGGACCTGTTACTATCTGCATTACCACTTGACATTATGTCAAATATCGAAGGATAACTGCAGAATTAATATTAATACTTTATAGGAACTCGAAGAGCTACGAAGTACACGTCAACACTGACATAATTCGTTCCCGGCACGAAGATCCCATCGATATTTTGCAAGTAATATCCTATAAATCTTCGCAGCCAAATCTTAAAAGGATTCAAATAGTAGTCATACAGAGATAAGCAGGGAGATTGCCAGTGGGCCGATCAGAAATGACTAGGGAAATTGAGGAGGGAAATGCACCACGCTACGGTTTCAGGCAATACCAAAAGCATGGGACTAAATCGTAGCGGCTAGTCTGGAAGTAGGACTTT
>JARQTH010000004.1:1659168-1755639 GCA_030142595.1 Trachelus iudaicus | reverse complement strand
TCTCTCTCTCTCTCTCTCTCTCTCTCTCTCTCTCTCTCTCTCTCTCTCTCTCTCTCTCTCTCTCTCTCTTTCCCTCTTGGTTCCAATTTATTTAATCTAACCGACCGACAGTCGGTGCGCGTCCGCGTCAGTATCGGACGCGCAATCAAGAACAGAGTAAAATGAGCGATTACGCTTAACCGCGATGCAACCTTCAGGAAAACCGCAACCTTCGCCCAATTCCAGATACGACGACGTTCAACGTACCGTGTTAAGGTCAGGGCCGGCACAAGAGATAAATTCACGGAGTACTGCGAAACACGAGATCAAAATTCTTACGAAAGTTCGATACACCTATATGCCACGTCTAACGTGCGCGATACACGTGCTCGTGTACTTTTAGTAAGAAAAATCGCAATCCCGTCTAGAACGAGTCGCGCAAGAATCCACAAAGAAAGCGAAACCTCCTCCAGATTCATCACTCGACCGATTTCAGCTTTCATCGCGCACGTGCTGGAAAGTATTTTTTTTTTTTTTTTCACGCACTTCGAGATCTCCTCGATTAACGAAGAGTCAGAAAAATATTGACTGAGGTAACGATTATCGAGATACGCAGTGACGAAATACAACGAACTGACCACACTCAACGTACCATAATTACGTTTTTTTTTTTTTTTTTTTTCAAGTTACGTAGCACCATTAAGAATGAACGAATGATCCAGGGATAAGCGAGTCACGTCCTCGGCGTCGGGTTAGCTCGATGGACTTTCACCGGGAAAGAAATTGAGAGTAAATTTCTCCGGCATTCGATCCACTTGGCTCACCGAGCTCGAAAGTCCCGCGGCTTTCGTATCTGGTCCATTTCAATAGAGATCGAGAAGTATCGTTAGAGGCGAGTTTAAGTTTCTTATTTCCATCGATGACCGACTCCTTCGAGTCCCCGCGGAGCCGACATATTCTTACGGTCTCGATGAAAGGAAAAAAAAAAAAAAAAAAAAAAAAAATATATATATATGCTCTCAATGGGTCTAAGCACGGGCATTCTCCGTCTCGCAGCGACTCCAGCCAGAATCCAGTGGCTTTTTGTACCAGTGACCTTCATACGTGAAAACCGGTCTTTGTTTAGGGAATCCATAGCGATGCCGACCTTACTTCATGCTGCCCAGGGCCCTTACCTAGGACTACCTCCGACAGACCCCATATAACCATTACACTTCTGACTTATCCCCCATTTACATATCGAACCATCCGACTATTATTTTTCTCTTTCGAAAATCCTTTCACGTGGGACTCCACGAGACTATTTTTAAAGACGTACCAGACGCTCCTATCGTCGCGGATCGCACCAGGAATATCGTTATGGAGTTCAAGTGCGGGTCGTACGTGAAACAGATACAATGGACTTATTCTTCGATCATCTCCGGGTCGTTTGTCCGAAGATCGGAGCCCGTCTGCTATTTTATCTAAATAAAACCTTGTGGAGAAAAAAAAAAATGGATCGACGTACATTCACTTTTTTTTTTCCAACTTCTCTCTCCCCACACTGCCGACCAGTATCTCTTGTAAACGATTCGCGATCTTTTATGGAATTTTCCCCCCGGGGACCATCCCCCCCCCCCCCCCCCGGTCGCACTTCGAGCCCATAAGTCTAGTCTTTGGAATTCTGCCACTTCTGAAACTACAGTATTGTTTTTTTTTTTTTTTTTTCTATTCGTCTGCCGCCAGCAATAGGGATCCTTGTGCTTTCTTAGCCTCGAAAAACACGTCATTCTCATTGGTTCGTCCAAGCGATTTCCCGGCACGTCTTTCGATTTCATCGAAAGAACCCCCCACACACCTCCCTTTTTCCAATTTACACCGAAATCACCAGGACGACTGCCGGTCTCGATTCGGCAATCAATTAATTATCCCAATTACTTAAAGTGCAATACGCATATTCAGCCCCTGCTGCGTTATAACTCCGTATTTAATTTCTTCGGCTATCAATAGCCCCTCGTATCTTAATTAATTGCGACGAGTTGTGAGTAAATTATACATTTTCTTTTTTTCTTTTTCATCGCGTTGCATAACACACCGCCGAGTTATCCAACGTTCATTTTATATTTATTATCATAAACTGCATATCAATTATTCGTACGTACTCGGTGACCTAATAGTTCCGTCGCTGTCCTTTCCCGACACGATTACCCGTGCGAGATATAAAAGGAATCGATGCGAAAAAAAAAAGAAAAAAAAGAAAAAAAAATTACCACAATATCCGAATATTTATGCGACGGACTATACCGATCGATTGTTTACCAGACGCGAGAAGTCGACCGACCGACCGAATTGCTAATGTCGCCGTAAAGCGAGCGCAACGCGATGCCCAGTGCACCCACTGGATCTAACGGAGTCGAAATATACCCATTCTCTTCGATTCTTTCTCCGTTGCACGAGAAAACAAGAAAAATACATTGATCCACAGGTCTCACGCACTTCGCTATCTCCGATGTGTCTCGAGTGGACGTCTTAATCTCCCTGGCGATGCGCGCAATGTAACGTTATATATGTAAATACGTCGTGTCCGAGTCACGTAGTCCGCATAATAAATGTCAGTGCATCGATACGTAATTTGCGCTGGGTTGGCGAGGCAGGAATGACAATGAGAAAAGGAAAGAAAAAAAGAAAAAGAAAAAAAAAAAAAAGAGCGTACAAAAGTATCAAAGCCAGCATTTAATTCCCACGAGGACAGGACGAACGATCGTTGGTCTAATGTAAAACCATGACCTGGCCCAAGCGAGTTATCGCCGCGTCTCTTATCGAGCGCGACAAACACCGATTAAAAAAAGAAAAAGAAAAAAACAGCGACCACGAATAATCGGCGTTACACGTTGTTCTTTCGTTTAAAAAATCTTTCGCGAGACGATCGCGGCTTCGTCGAAAAACAAGACGAGATAAAGATAATTTTAACCGGTTTTTTTTTTTTTTTGGAGGGGCGGGGGGGTGCAAGCCGCTCTTTCGGTCGTCGCCGTGTATGTGCGCCGAGTGCGCCGAGATTACGTAAAAGAGTAAACGATGAGTGCACACGGGCCGCAGTGCGTTCTCCGTGACATTGATGAAAATGTAAAGACCGAAAGCGGAAGGAATTATTTAATCGAAGCTGTGCTCGGGAACGTTTAGCGCGCTCGCGATAAGAAATACGAAAGATAACGTAATCACGCCGCGCGCCGTAACGGCCGTGCATTTGTAAATTCTTTCACCTGTGACAATTTGCGTTAATATTGAGACAGGGCAGGGTCGGCTAGAGGGCATGCGGCTCGATTACGATAGCGTATCTTCAGACATCGATAAATTTCACGAAGGCTGTTGTTGTTCCCGTGACCTCCTCGCGCGGCATCCTTTTCGGCATTCGCTCCCTCTGTCCCGTAAGCGTTCCAGGGCGAGGGGCAAAATTTTTCACGAGGACAGCGCGCGACCCGTGCCGATCGATCGAGACGCGAAAATTGTTAAGGTCTTGCGAGAGGAAAAAAAAAAATAAAATAATTTTAACAGAGAATTCGGCAAGCTCCGATTACACTGGGAAAAGACGATCGATAAGGGGCGGGAATGGGCAGAGCGAAATAAATAAATTGAGAGAAGAGACGTCGATAACGAGGAGAAGGTGCGTGAGTGACCTAGGACAAGTGAAAAATTGAAATTTACCGATCGTCGACGTGCCTTAGCCGAACATTGTCGCTGCTTATCGCGGACTTTGCTTGACATTGAATTTCCCTTATCGCTTTGGGTGGGGGGGGTATCCGACATATTGAACAAACACAGATATACATTCACGATTCAATTAATCGTTCAGGTAACAAGAGCGCTCTTGTACGGATATCTGCGATGGTTCTTATCGCTCGAGAAATAGAGTCACGCGAAGTAAATTTGGTGATAAGAGAAATCCACGGAAAACAAACAAACAAAAAAAAATCATCTTCGTAACGCCGCCCCGAGAGATTGGCACTAGAAACGTATCGCGAGTACCCGATAACCCCGGCGTGTTAGGATAAAGAAAAAAAAAAAGAAATTCAATAAAAATCAAAATTCCTTAAAACCCACAACGAGACGTCTCTGCATTTTGACGTCGAAGAGTGCAACTGTTTTCTCCAGGCTGAATGTATTTTTTTTTTTTTGTTATCAGCGTTAAAGATTTGACGTGGAATTTGATAATCGGTGACATTGAATTTTTAATCTCGTTCTAATCGACCTGTTTTTTTCTCCCTTCCCCCCCGACTCGCGAGTCCCCCCCACCCCCACCCCCCATCCCGATATCCAATCGGCAAAACCCGTCCCCGTGGATTCGTACGCAAATGCCTTGAATAACCCAATTACAAGATCCTCTCGCGAGCCCGCACAAGACCAAAACACTTTGAAAACACATTTCTCTCCGTTTTTCCTGGCATTAAGCACGTCAGCAAATACGCAAATACTTATATGTACATACGCCAGCCGTACATCCCACATGGCGCAAAATACACTTCGCGCAGTGACTATCCGCTGGCAACGACTACCCAAAGGAGAGTACTGGCGGTATAACAAAAAAAAAAAAGCTAAAATCACGTACTCTCGTTACCTCGAGTCTACCTGCGCCATTACCAAGCGCACTCTCGCTACGGCCATTAAATCCTACGTAAGTTGGATGCGCGCATAACGATATAAAGGCGGGTTGACAATACAGCGAACGAGTGCATCTGAGGTCGAGCATCGACTCGACGACGTACGGTCAAGGCCGCAACTTCTGTCCGGCCGTCGCGCGATCATCCTCGCAACATCGCACGTTGTCCGCGCCGAGCGAAAAGTCAGCGGCGTCGCTGGACGCGACAACTTTTCCACGAAGAGCGTACGCCGTGAATTTAGCGAAAAATTTTCTCACGACGCGGCTCGGTACGCGAGCCACGGTTTTTTTCCGTACAATTAATACAAAATTAGCAAGTGCCTCTCTCTCTCTCTCTCTCTCTCTCTCTCTCTCGCGCAACATCGATAAAAGGTAGTGCGCAAACGATCGACGTCGCGAGCTACGAATCGGTAAGTTTCCGCGGAGTTCAGGGAACTCCCGTTGAAAATTCGTTCTCTCTCTCTTTTTTTTTTTGTTCTTTAATATTATTTTTTCGCCATTCTCCCGGGCTCGCCGACCCTGACCGTGGGGCAGGTCGTGAATGTAAAAACAAGCGACGCTTCGTTCACCCGGAAGTGACGTCACCGGACGAAACCGTCTCCACGTTTAACTCTTACTCATTTCCCATCCTCCTTGCGCTGGCTCCTTCTTCCTTCTGGTCTCTCGTCTCTCTCTCTCTCTCTCCTTTCCCTCGTTCTGTTCGCCGCCCTTCGTCCCGAGGAAATACAAAGTAAATGGCGATTTGACGGTCGCGCTACGCCGGGAGGCTGGAGATACGAGACGGAAGAGAATCGCTCGATGGACGATTTCACGATCGCCGTGGAAACTGGCGCGTGGATTCTGCCGGCTAAAATAATAAAGGAAAAAGATCGGTAGATATGAGCGCGGTCAACTGGTAATCGCGATAAGAGATACGAGCGCGGAATGGCTGGTTGTATGCGATGGACGAACGAGACGATTGAGATTGGATAAATTTTGAAAATTTTCTTTTTTTTCCTTTCCATACGACAAAATTCCAAAATCACCAAGGGACCACGACGCTCGGGCGATTACGTGCCGGCGAGGTAAACGATATTGAATAATGCATAATCGATTCGGCAGGACCATGCGACGACGTCGATCCAAGACAATGGAATAACACGTCGCGTAAACGACGTTACGAAACTTTCCGCGTATCGGCGCGAAGCGTTTCTTTCGATTATTCACCAAAATCCAAAAGCCACTGCGAACGCGAGGCCAACGTTCGTAATTTATGCTAAATCAATATAAATAAATTTTAATGAGAAAACGGCGCCGTGGACGCACACGTCACTAGACTACGTTTTGGCATTACTTAACATTACCTGCGCCCGTACACGATCCCGGCCATATGCGTTTTATTAATTTCACTTTTCTCCCGTCCTTATTAAACGGTCACCTTGTAGATCGTTCAATATTCATGGACGTTGCCGTGAACTTGAGTAAGACCTTAAGAAAAAAGAAGAAAAAAAAGAAAAGAAAAATAACAAAAACAAAAGAGTAAACATGCTTTCTTTATCTCTCGCACACCATGCTCGGCATGTATATAGGGAGGCGAAAAATAAAAAATTATAAACAAAGTTCCGTACTTGTATTCTGGGCTTTCCATCCGCATCAATAATGAAACAAGTACATTGCGTGTCGGGATCGCCGGCAGCCTGACCCAGACAGGTATTGGTTTACTATTTCAGGGGAGTCAGTCACGCACCGCTTCCTGTACCGAAAATCACTTTTTCTTTTTTTAAGGACTTCCTCTGGAAGCTCGTTCCGTACGATTCTCTATTTACCTCCTGGAGGTGGATCCTTAAAGAATCCTCTTTGTTTATTAACGAACAACAACTTTTTCCTCGATATTAAACGAACGGCAAAAATTTCGAAAGCGCGCAGCAGTTTCTCTGAAAATTTCCATGAAGAATCGCACGCTGGGTTGATGGTTCAAAATTCATAACCCCCTCCCTCTCTCCCCCCCCCCTTCCCCACCCCCGGATTTTATCTTCTAAAAGCTGCACTCGCGAGGGAGCTCCCGTTAAAAATGCAGAACCTCCCTTTTGCACCCTACCCAGTCGAGACTGATGAGCGTATACAGAGGGGGCCTTCGAAAAGCATAAGAGATGTCGTGCATAGGCAAGACCGCTAATGCTTCGTATGCAAACATGCACCGGCTAGGAGGAAGCGTTGCATGTGCACCAATGAGAGTGCACCGTGTATAAATGTTGAACATCGGGGGGGGTGGGTGCGGGTGGCGCCGACTGCTAAAGTTGAATGGACTGTACCGCGAAGGTTCTCAATGCACGGGATGAAATATCGCGTGAAGCAAAGTCATCGCGAGAACCGCGATAAAAATAGCCGTCGATCGTGACAAAGAAGATAGAGGAAATTTTTTGTCGATTTGAAAGAAAAAAAAGAAATAGATAAATAAATTGGCTATCGCGAGAGTTTGTTGATAAAAAAAATCGTGAAAGAGACCCCCACGACGATTCCATCAACTTGTTTTCGTACCGCGAGAATAAACGCGGGCTCCGAGTACGGGCGGTCGCGCGAAGAGAAAATTGTCTCAAGTGAAAATCCATAAAGTGGGGGAAAAAAAAAACTTTTACAATGAGCCGCTATTTTTGACGCCGTGAAAAAAGCGCATAGGACAAACCCCCACTGAGAACCAACAGTCTAGCCTTGACTGCGCGTGGGGGTTGCTATGGCGATACACCCTCCGACCCTCTGCCGCGACATCCACCCCTCCCCCGCCAGCTTGCTCTCGCCCAAGAGACTAAGAGAGTGTGACCCCGACCTTTCAGGTGGATGACCTCCACTGCATCGGACTGCGCGCGCATCCCCAGACCTCACCTAGACAGCTACCCCTCTTACGGACGACCAACCCTCAACCATCGACGCCACTAGAACCTTCGCGAAGGGATGCAAGTGCGCTCCGTCGGTATCAAGGAGATTGCGCAATCGATGCGTTCCTCTCGAATTTTTACCCATTGACATGTTGCATCCATGAAACTTTATGCCTGTTGATAAAAAAAAAAAGGAGAATCTGCTGTAATAAAATTTTAAAAAAATATTCTGGTAATCCAACGTTACTCGCGGCCCCGTAAAATGCATGATAAAGTACGAATAAAGGTTTCAAAGTAAAATCTTCAATGCTTTTTCGCGTGTCCACTGCTGACAGTGTAATGGATATTTTGGACAAAAGGTGGAAGGAGGGTTTTCGGTTACCACGGGCAGAATATGTTGGTTAAGGAAGAGATGGGTTCTCCAGTTTCGGTTTGACCCGGTTAGAGTTGCAAGGGCGGCCACGTAGGCTACGCCTATGCACCAGGCGAGGGTTGCTAACCCCCTTCCTGTCTGTACTCGCACATCTATCCGATTTAACAGACAGTACTTCTCCTCGCACACAGAAGACTGACGGTAGAGAAGCAATGCTGAGTACCTGTACGAAAATATATATATTATCAGTGAAGACTTGCGTCAGTAAGCAGCAAGTGTTCGATTTTAGACGTTCCCGATATTTAGCGAACGCTTTCGATGCCGATTTGACTTACGTTGAGTCAACTTAGGAATATTATTATTAACCCGGGAACTGTCGCGCCGATTTTGTTCATTATTTGAAAAGCATTGAGTCGGACTGTCCGAGGACACTCCGCGTATCTGTATCTCCACGTATCTGTAGTATCGTTACCGTTGAATAACAAAAAATATTGACCTACAGGAAGGTTCCATTGACACTGTCATCCATGGAATTAATTTATTCGTGTTATCAATTCGTGTATCCGTCGTAAGTTGACGAGCGCAATTTTTGGTCTGGAAAATAACCTGTTACGTCTGCAAAATTGTGGCAAACATTAATAGTATTTGCGTCTCACGGTATGCGAACAAGCAAAATTACTCATAAATCTCATGCCAATGAGAAGTCTGCTGATAAGGCTCCCGTAACTGAATTGTAGTAAACAGTGAAATAGAATGAATCATGTATAAAATAAAATAAGTAATAATTAATTTAACAGATAAGAGAACAACGGAATGCAATGATGATCAATGGCTCAAGACTAAACGGATAAATAGAAGCAACGTAGTGACTCAATGGGAAAAATTTGTAAATTTTCGCTGATATCCAAATACTTGGCCATTCCCAGAAATCACTATACACCGTCTCTTCGACTTTTTCCACCGACACTCCCTCGAAGCTCCCGCAGCGACGTATAGAACCATTGAAGATTCCAAGGCAAAAAGCAAACGTGAAGTATAAAAATGACAAGAAGATAAAAAAAAGTCGGGGGTTTGAAGAAACGTAACTAGAGAAACAGGCAGAGAAGTCAGAGATTCAAAATAATGGGTAATCTTGTATATCTGTCCATCTATTTGGTTTTACTTATCGTCAAACCAATAAAAGAAATCTTCAAGCGATCTTACTCAAGCGTGCGCAATATGGAGTTGCTCGCTGAATGTAAAGAAATCATGGGAAAGCAAACTCCTGATATCAATTACCAAATAAATTTAAAGGGATGCGAAGAATTAATAAATTCATTTATAATTATCAGAAAAACATTCAAAGCAGAGAAACGGAGTACTGCTTCGAATATATTGGGTATTTTCATGTCAATCAACAATAATCGAAACTCTACGCACAGCTGGAAGGAATTGAGCACTGATTGGCGATCACTGTGAACTTCACAAATATAAATTACAACTGACTTCTGGTGTCGAGCAGGACCTTTTCGTCCTGCGACATGATGAAAAGTCAGAGAAATTCGAAAATCTACTCACCGATCGCAGTTCCCGGCAACAAAACGACAGCCAATTAGATGCGTACTGCCCTGTATTCCCGCCTTCATATGTTCAACGCTTCCGCCATCTTGTCTTTTCTTTGTAAATTTCTCGATTCAATACACATGCTACAACAAATAATACAATTCAGTATCATTATGACAGGCAGAACAAATCCCGACATTCCGTACATCCAAGAGAGTCTGATACAAGAATTTCATATGAAAAATGTCGAAAAAGAAATGTAACAATGGCCGTCGTGGCGTTTTGTCACTTGTTGCGCAATAAAAATTTCGACTACTCACCAAGTTTTTTTTTGGTAAAATATCACTGACACAACCAATGATACACTGACAACGGAGGAAGCACTGAATAAAATCACACTTGTACGTAAAACTCCTGTCACCCGCACTACACTTCCCGAGATGAAAGATTCGCCAAATACCCTCGTAACGGACGAGACCGGTTGCCATTGTCGATGCGTTCGAAGTGATTTTTCGGATATTCACGCCTCACCACTGGTTTACCAAACCTAGCACTTTCTCAACAACTTCTAGCCGTCACAGAAATTCACAATAACAAATTCGAACTAGTTTCCCGAAAACAAATACGAATTTATTATGATATAACGGGAGACTAGACGAGACGACATTCGCGACTAACATTCCGAGCGCCAATGCCTTCTTGACTATGACGAGCATAGACTACGCATTTCATAAGGCCCACGATACATCTATCGCATTCTATCCCAACGGCGTTGCTTAAACGAGTCAAATGATGAATTTCAAAGCTAGACTACGACAAATTTATAATGTTTGATCCCAGAATAAAAGTATATATGTATGTAATAAATTTGCAAAATCATTATTACCTATTTTAAAAGCGCAATATCTCAAGAATATATGTATTTCATAAGATATTCATTTGTTCGATCGATTCAAGAGTATCGTAACGTCTCTTTACTTATCGTAGGTGCATGAGAGTCAAATGCGTTTATATTATCACGTGTTTAAATAAAAGACAGATACGTATTAACGGGCAAACGGTGATAAAAATATCTTCGAATCATGGTAAATTCTTATTTAACGTATATAAATGTATGTTCTGTATTAATTATCATGAAATGCTTTTCTCCAATTTTTACTATAAATCGTTCGAACTCTCAACCGTCTCCAATTACTCGTTAATTAGTGACTATCCCCGGTGAATATGACCAGGATGAAGGATTGGGGTAAACCACCCTCTCACGTTCTATCCTTAGGAAGGAGGTAGGTCGGTGTACGTTTCGCCGAGCATGAAGTGTGCAATTAGTGTGTCTCGCGTATGCACTTCCATACTGGAAACTGTGTTGCAGACAATTTTATACACGTACAAAAAGCTTAATACACAGCTCATGTGCTTCTTATTCTGTCTATGGACTAGTCGTGCAAAACTGCACGTAGACCACCTCGTACTGATAGGACGAAGAACGATGCATCCCTCTTGGCTAAAGTGCAATTTCGCTAGACTATCTTCACGTGATAAAGCGAAATGCATTAAGGATATTCGCCCCACGTACATTAGGCTTTTATCAAGGATCTTTTGGCAATTCTTAATCCACGATTTAATGACCCCATGACTGCGGCACGTACACCTGCATCGCGTGCATCGCAAAACGCATCGATCGCTTATGACTTTACATACATAAAACGCATAAAGCCAATTTGAATCCTGGAATATTTTAAGGGATTATAAAAAGAGAGTGAATTACATACGTTATATTTTCTTTTATTTACAACGAAAATAAATCATCAATTTCATTGATACTACAATCATGCCTGATTCGGTTATATATTTCTTTAAATAATTTAGTATAGCACTTTGGATCTGAATTATAGTCGTCATACAAATTCGCCTTAGCCATAACGTCGTTCCTAGTACCCGTCGCACCTATTATCAAAAATACTCACCATTAGAAAATTCAAATATAAGGTTATTCAGAAATGCTCGTTCTTTGAACAAAAATGATTTTTTTCATCTTCCTTCGAACCCCAATAATACCAGTTGTCAAAAACAGAAAATTTGTATTGTTTCAGATATTGTATTCCTTACCAAGAATTTAATAATACTCGTGCCGCCAGCCGTTACGCCATCTAAACAATTTAAAAGAACTTGTGAACTTCATCACCGATGATGAATCCCTTTGTAAAAACCGATGAAATCGTGGAGAAACACGAAAGATTTATAAATCTGGATACGAAGGTACGTATCACTCGACACGTAATCATGATTAATTAAAAACGGTTTTGCCGTATTGGGCCCTTTGCAGAGCATCAGCCGACGGCGGGCATCGATCGGATGCGAGGGTCGTCGTCCGCACATAGAGCGTCGCACGTATTCCGTTCAAGGATCAAGCATACCTCCATCTCTGCGCTCCATATTTTCTTATCGACCGATCAAAATCTCCTTGACGACATATACGAAGGTAAGATATTTTTTCTCTCAAAATTTCGCAATAAAGAATAAAAAAAGTTACACAAGTTTAAACGCCTACAACAGAGGTTGACTTGTCTTCAAGAAAATTTCAAAAATTTTCATACTTCACCACAGACAGGTTTTTCCAATTGATATTTTTTGGTATCTCTCCTTATACCAGAAAAGGAATCGAAGCCGAAACGGTAGCCGGATTTCTTATTGGAAACGGTTAAGTCTCCTGTGAAAAAAGATCATCCCCTGCGAAGCCTATTCTTGGTCTGTTCTTCGCGTGGCTCCCATAAACGGCAGGATTATTCCTTCAGGAACCGGAGAGCAGAAGGATCACGCTCGACCGGACGGCGTCTTCGAGGCTTCCAGGACTGTGGCAGGAGAAGCTTGGGGTTTGAGATCAGACAGTCGTTGGCCCCGTTTCGGAGGATGCCACCATATATTTTCCCAGTACTGCAGGGCGAGGCACCCCTTTAGCAGACGACAAAAAGTGGCTTAACGCAAATAGGATTTCGGGGACGCCCTCTTGCGTAAGAATTAACATCCCCTCGCGTTCGTGCGAATCAATCTGCGCATAAGGTAAATTTTACGTCCACATAATTAAGAATCCGTCTCGGAATGAATTTTCATCCTCCTTTCTGTACCGTCTAGTAGTACCAAGCTAAGGAGCTTCGTTAGCTCGCACTTAATATTAATTATTTACAGAATGCGACATTTATTAAAATGTATCGAACACTGATGGACTCGCTTGTCTCCAATGGCTGATAGGTATACGAGGTATCTACGTGTGCAAGAAATAACCAAGAGCGCTATGATTCTGAAAGCAAACAGACTTATTTTCGTCTTTCGCTCTGAACTTTCTGATTTAGCGTGTAAAAGTGGTGGGAGCGATTTCTTCGAATAATTACAATAGCTAATACCAATAACAACGCGGAGAAGAAACGAGCGCGGAGGAGACAGGATAATTGCGAAAAACACAGCGATACTGCGTTTCAAGGTTCTATTTATTTGCTGCGCTTATTCGTTACTTGGCAAAATATCTGACGAAGCATCGACGTTTCAGGAACTGAAAGCGATCAGTTTCGTCCTATTTGGGACGATCGATCATAGACCCCACCAAGAGAAACGCATCCTGCATGTCACGTGTATTACGTGGCACAGTGCATTATCCGATTTTCTACACGTCACGCGTAGGAGTGGCATAGTCTCGGTGTTTCCGTCGAGAGAGGGAAAGTTCGCCCCAGTGCCTCCATCCTGTCTGCAGTGTTCACCCCCCCGAGTCTGCCGGCAGACTGAAGTCCCACCCCCGTCTGGTCGGGGTTGCTGCAGTCACCAAGGGTTGCCAACGCACTGTCTGGAGAGTGGAAAGAAATCGATTTCTGCATCTTTCCTGGTCCCCCCGTCCCACCCTGGAGCAGAGGGTAGTTTCAAAAATACATATATACAATGAAAAACCATTAACTCGGTTTTGAACCTCACGGTAGATTATATTTGTTAGAATAAGCATTACTCGTCCCACCGGGGGGGTCGAATCAAGCGTCATCCACAATGAGGTGATTTCTCGTTCCACGAGTGTTTTGTCGTTGCGATGGATACGACTTGCATTAGCAAATAGCGCAGCACTGTGCAGACTCGTATTTTTCAATGGATCCTTTTGAAAGTTGGCAACCGTCTTGTCTGCGGGTTCATTCCTTTTTGCTCGTTCGGGTTGGCTGACTGGCTGGCTGGCTGCTCCGGTAGGGTTGCAAGGGAGTAAGAAGAGGGAATAAGAAGTAAAGAGGTCTAGGTAGGGAAGGACGTTGGAGAAGGTAGATATACAGAGCCCTGGGTAGAGGTAGGTAGCTAGGTAGGTAGGTAGGTAGGTGTTACGAAGGGGTCAGAGAGCGCGGTGGCCCTCTCTTCCTACGTGAACCAAAGTTTGCCCCAGTACGTTGCACCCTCGACGTCCTCCATACTCCCGGTACTCCTGTATTCCCGTAACTCCGTGCCACCCCCGTATTTCGCTGCACCGCTGCCGACGCCGACGTCGAAATCAATACCGGCAGACATCCTAACTCACTGGAGGTCAATGCCTCGTTCCCGCGGACCTCGACTACGACTTGCTCGACGACCTCAACCTCCTACCTTCTACCCTAGAACCTCCAGCCCCAGCCTGATCCAGAAGCCAGACGGGAGCTTTGCCAAGAGCCGAACAAGGACGGAAAATCCGGGATAACCTCTTGCCGTTCGACTCTGAGGAAGAGGAAAAAAAAAAAAAAAAGATTCGTTCTGTCTCTTGGATTTGCCTTTCAAAATTTTCATCCTCCCGCGATAATTATCGTCCTTTGCTTTTTCTTCTTTTCTCTGAAATTCCTTGTGCCCCCCTCCCCCCACCCCCCACCCCGAACGTTCTCTCTTCTTCATTAACGTGGAATTCTGGGCTCATCCTGTCTCCTTGGTGTAAAACAAGAGTCAGCGACCGTGCATAATTCTGCGTACCGTGATTCTTCACTTTTATCAAGTGTGGCTTCAACCTTTTTCTACCGACCTCATCTCGCTCGTCTTATTCTCGGCTGGAGAAGTGAGGTCGTCCTGTCGTTCACCCTTTTCCTATTCAGGGATCCAAGCAGGAAAGAGCGTGATCAAAGTGAAAAATTTTCTTACCAAGAAGGAAACTGAGAAAAACTTAAATAAAATTGGCACACGCTGTGGGAAAGGCTTTGCCAACGTAAACAAAATAATATTAAACCAGGTGTTTCTTAAATTAATAAGTCCGAATAACAATAACGAATATTTTTGGTATATTGTACGATATCAGTGAAAGAGTCATTTTGTTAAATAACTCTCAGACTTTTAGGACAAAGACCGTCACTCATTTATTTTTCAGAATGGATCATCGAGGATAAGTAAAACTTGATGATACAGGAAGAAACCTGCGTTACCGACACGTCAATGCTGTGGGGTAACCGTGAAAGCGTTTCCTACCAACCGAACGGAACGGAATGGAACGAGGGAAACAAAGAGACATTGACATTCAAAAGGGACGCCTCTCGAGTTCGCCAGACGAAACCTCCGAGTGAAATGCGAAATATGGAAATTCGCACTAGCATTTTCACTCTCCCTACTGCGTTTGCACAGTATCGTTAAAAATACCTAGTAATGCAGGTGCTGTTTAGTTCATTATAAATAAACGCAGTTTAAAATATTAATAAATATATTTTCAGCCTTTAACTTTGGCAAAAGCCACAATTCTCGCAGTCTTACTCTCGTCACCGGGTTATTCCAGGCATCCCTTTGATCCGCCTGGTTTTTGAACACGGAATTTCGTATTTTTCCAAAAATTGCAAATTACTTCTGAGAAAAATTGCACCAGGTCACTCAGGACGTGAGCATCGTGCGAAATTTGGAATTCGACGAAGTTTCTGGTATCAGGGACCGAGAGGACAGTTCGGCATTGAAGGTACCCTCGGAAATTCCAAAAAACACTGAGCACTTCTCGCGGGGGGGAAGCTAAGGCAACTCCATGCTGTAAAATTAGAAGGAACGTTCAACTCTACCACTTGAATTTCTGCCAAGATACTTTCTGCGCTTGTGTTTCTCTTGTTCTACCCCTTAATGGCTGCTCAGTTCTGCCAGCCAGGATGGCACCAATGCCCTCCTTAGAAAGTTTCACGAATTTCCAACACACTGTACGTGACATTTGCTGTTGATAAAATATATAAAAATTAATAATTTATTTATTTGACGTTATATGCTTTCATAAAAGTTTCTTTTTCTTACAGCATTTTTTTTTTAATCCTAATTAACCAACGCAGGTATTCCAAGTCCAAGTAATCAGGATCTGCATCTTGTCAGTCTAGCAGCACTTCGGTGCCGCACTTAGACTATACTTAGCCGCTGGAACACGTTAACGAGCGTTTTATTTTTCAGGGCAGTGTGCTCACCCTCCCTGATGTCTCGAGGATCCAAGTTCATCTCGATCCCAACCAGCTTTCAGTATTCAGGGCGTTACGGGCTGATGAGAATAGGGGATGCGAGCACTGGACAGCCAGAGAGCGTGTACAGGGGAAGGACAGCATTTCTTTTACACCTTACCCCGTATTATTGCCTGACGGGTGCAAAAGCGGATTCAGGGTACGGATCGTCTGAAAATTTTATCAAGAATTCCATATCAGTGATAATAAATAAGTTGAGTACAATTATCAATGAACAAAAAAACTTGTTCATTAACAATTCGCTATAAATTACCAAACTTACTTTTTTTTCCAGGTTTCGTACTCGTGTACATTATGCGGACGGTGAAGCTTCCTTCAAGCATAATGGCATTTTCTCCAGACACTCTTTGTTCCATAAGGGTAGCAACCCTCTTCGACATCCACCCCACTGTCTTTGCCGTCGATCGATACCAGGATGCAACTCACGGTCACGAAGTAAAACATTTTCGTTGCAGACTGTTCTGCAAGATCATAAAAAAAAAGATACAGGGTCACAGTGGTTTAAAAAAAATTGAATTTTTTTTTCACCTGTACCGCAGCTGTTGTTATTGACTGAGAAGCAAATTTTCTAGGTTAAAAAAAAATTGTACAAGGCACTCAAAGAGCCAAGCGAAACTGTCCAAGATCCAAAAATTCGTAGCATATCAAACGAAGCGAGTTTACGTGCGATGCAGTCTCCGTGCATCAGCCAGGAATAGCATCGGGACGCTACTCGGGTGGTAGGAGCGTTCAGCAGTTCAAGGTTAGGGACGCGGGGCGTCGGCACCGCGTGGTAGCGTCGGCGTGCGTCCCGACGCCCGAAATACATACCCCCCCCCCCCCGACAGTGTATAAATACACAAAGGAAAACCAAGAAAGAGAACGTCGAAAGATATTCGGTGCATCCCACTAACCTTGCACCAACTGCAGTTAAAAATATGAACTTATAGCGAGGAAGTTCCTTGCGAGCACGTGAAAGGAGAGTCGCGGAGTCACGTTCGATAATTTTTGTAAAATCCAAAAAAACATTATCATTCGCCTGTACCACAATCGTCTCTTTCGATACGCCAAGTTCTTGTCGGTAATTAAAAAAAAAAGGCAATTTTTATCTAAATCGATTTTTTTATCCACCAATTAATAAATAATTTTCACATCGATACTCTTTCTCATGGATGTCTATTGCATTGTTGATGCACGATAGTAAAGAACGTGACCTTTGATATACATGCACGGCCCACGATGTGTCGATGACACTGTGGTCTATTAAGATACCCCGAGGAGGTGAGTTTCAGCCTTTGTCTCGATCTAACCGCGGCAGCCATTGAACTCGATCGTCGAGGACAACACACTTTGAACTATGCACGCGCGTGAATAACTAGAATAACACGGATTCACGGTGAAAACGTATTTCACGTATTGGTTCAATTTCCGAGGCCGAATTCGTGGAGGGATCGTTTGGTTTTGATAAAAGAAATTCTTGACTACTGCGAATTACCAATCTTAAATGTCCAGTGTATATATTGGATACGGGTAGGAAACGATGCGAGTTGTCAAGTAAAAGTAGATAAAAAATTGTAAAAACGTGGAATTTCGAAATTTTGAAAATTTCTATATATCAAGAGTAGGTTACTATTTTTCATAAAAATCATATACGAATTCTTGGCTGCAGTTGCATGTGGAAAGCGATAAATCAAGACTGTTTTCTCGGCTACTATCTGGCTAGACAGAAGCAAACAGGAGATAGCAAGCATCGTGTTCTAATATCTCGTGTAGACCGAATTTTCCATTCTCTATACGTATTCACGTATACGTTCTATTGTTCCCTGTTATCCGCGAGCGAAGCAAAGGTCGCCCAAGTGATTTAACGTTCGATCGGCCTAGGATGCACCGGAATTGCATAGTAAAAAAAGTGCACCTTCATCGACTCATAAAAAATATAAATATTAAGTAATTTTTACGAGCTAAGAAAAATCGAGCGATAAACTTATCAGTAAAATCTCTAGGAACGCATAGACGCTTAAGGATAGAAGATGCTGCAGCGAAAGGTACGATGCACCTAAGTGCAGTCGGGTCAAGGCCGTATCCCTCGTGCGGTGGGTCGGCTGAGTCATTCGTGCAGAATCGTGCATCGCAGTCCCCGCAAGTGCATCGAACTCGATGACCGCTGCAGCTGCAAGCAGCCTCTCTGCCCTAAGACTAGAAGGCGGTGCAAGCTCGGGACTCGGTAGACTTCGGGATTGCTCGGGCATCTCCGGATGCATTCCGCGTGCATCAACCCGAAGAGACCGCCCTCTGGAAACTACCGAGTGCAATGCCCAAAGCCATACAAACTCCGTGACGTGCATCTGCTCCTAAATGATTGCGTGGCTCGGTGTTAAGGACCACCCGCCACAACAAGAGATCACGTAAAAGCATATACAGCCAATGAGAATGCATTGCCCTCTTGCGTCGTGGCTGCTGCACTTTTTTTTTTAAACGCACGCAACAACGCCCGCCTATAACGATTCCCTTGAGGCAAGAAAATTTTATAGAAACAATAAAGATCTAATTTACTCGAATATCACGAAAATAGGAAAAACTTGGAATTTTTTATATTTTTCACATTTATTTATCATCATTTGCCTAATCTTTCAGCCACCACGTTGCCGGTCCGTTTGAGAAACCCTGAAGGGCCGACGCACCGTCCAGGGTGAACGCACTCGGCAGTTTTGCAGTACACGTATGTACTGTACGTAGGTACGTATCAAGATACACCAACTATGCACCATGGCGTTCCTGCACGCTATATATATATATATATATATATATACAATGTCTGTGCGACAGTGTGCTACGTAGCTGGCAGCATTATGAGGTCTCGCCTGAAATGGAATAGTGGAGTCGAGAGAGTAGAGCCAGCCATCTTACTGCGCAATATATAACCTAAGCATACGTATAGATAAACGTATTACATGGGGTACCGTGCCCATAGTCCCATACGTTTAAACCATAGGGGTTCGGCGTCCCCACACAAGGCCGCAGGGGGGGGGGGGCACCGGCCCACTGAACCAATTGCGCCACTTTTATCCTCAGTTCATTTTCGCCAGCTTTTATTACCCGTAAAGCGTCTTTCGCGTCCCTAAGCATAACGTACTGCGTTAGGCTACTGGAACACAACTATCCTACCTCGGTATACATAGTTTTCCTGCTTTTATTAACTTCTATATCCACAGTTTCGCGAACCCTTATCACCATAGCGAAACAAGACCTGGTAAAAGGAGACGTTTCCAAGACGATGAGTCAGAAGACACATGAGTCAGAATACAACCGATTCCAGGCTACGTGTGCCTGTGTAGAAATCCATAAGAATCGATGGACACCGTACGTTTCTTTTACCGTGGGTTTTATACGAGTAGGCGTATAGCCAGGGTGAGTCACCGTGTTTCCATTTTGAAAATTAACCTCCGGTCTTAAAACGATGGGGATGATTTTCTTTTTTTTTCATAGGGGCTCATATTTTTTTTTACTCGTAACCCATCCGGTCGGTATATATTAATAAGTCGGTATAAGTATTCTGAGCTGCAGTACTTAATTTTAATTGCCTACAGGGATACCTTGTAGTATTTTTATGTCGATTATAAGTATCGAAGGTGCTGATTCCTTCAGTGCATTATTGAGAATGATAAATTTTATTAACGTAGACGCACGTCTGCCGTCCTGGCTGGTATTTGCGAACCCCGGGAAATGCGTTTGCGTTTGGGAACCCCCAGACTGGAGGGGATTGACCCAGACACCCCTTCCAGCAGACAACCCTCCCTCCGGTACGGCTCCGTTGCTTCTAAAACCCTAGCAGTCGAGGGATGGGCTGTATACCAGCCCTCCCTCCCTACCCCCTTCTCAACCTTAATAAAGCACCCACGCACGATGGACGTAGCATCGTACCTCCTGTGTATTATATGCAGAAGAAAAACCAAAAATTGTTCCGCGTAACTCCCAGGCGAATATTTTTCATCCCTTAAATTTCCTTCGTAACTCTTTCTCGTCCTTTCCCACTTTTTTTCATACGTTACCTAATAACGAGTTGTAAGACTGCGTAATCACGAGTCTTTATCTCCGCAGCCAGCGTCCTTCCCAACGGCGTAATCGCGTATAACGAGCGATAAACAAATTTGAACCCCCAACGTGAAAAAAAAAAACGTGTAGATCCCCATGTATAATAAATTGCGATGATATATAAACACCTGGTAATTCCTCCTTGAAATATTTGTCCATGAACGCAGGGATGGGATCCTGAGGTAACCTCGTGGAGTCTGCAAAAAGTCAGCCACTTCGTATCCTGAGCAATATAAAATTTAAGTTACGCAAGAGTTATTTTATTCGATCGGATAAAAAAAGATTGTTAATATATAATTTTTTAATTACCCTTAATATGCCTCGACCAAATGCATAACTCAGAGCATATTGATTGCAAGTAAACAAGTGCCGTGTACCAAGCTTCCTTGTTGGTATCCGCACTGTGTATAGCGAACAGGGGTTGCGAACCCCAGCCAGCCAGACAGACGTGAAAGAGGGTGACCCAGACGCCCCTTCCGCCAGGATGTTTGCAAGCCGTTCCCGACTGCCACATCGGATAGCGTTAGCAGTAACGTCCTATAGCCTTTGCCATAGTTATCTTGAAGGTACGTTCCGCTGCACTTGAAAAACACAATACGTATACTTGCAATAATAATAATATTGAAAGTATTACGAGACAGCAGATACCAGTGAATAAAGTTTCAGGGGTAATAGGAGTATACCGGTAGAGACAAGGGAAGTAAATTAAGGGTGAGAGAAGAGCCACGTCGACGATGGGAGACGGTGGTGGTGGTAGGACTGGGTGGTGGTAGGTTGGCGGCCCTGGAGTTGCTGACCCGACGACCGCTATAACCTTGCGCCCCAATGCGAACCCAGTCGATGCTCCACACGTAGAGATGATTAACCGATCCTCAGGATTGCACGAAGCTTTCGTGAACTAGACTCTGGATGGTGAAATATCATCTGAGGATTTCTTGCTCTGTGATACGAATACATGGGAGCGATGCAAGGACGTTGGAGGATTGTGGAAATTGCGTCGGAGTCCGGACGCCCACGTACTCCCTTGGTAATACGTGGAGAAAGATCAGAGTGACTCGAGCCAATTACTATTTGAGATCTGTGTTACCTACGGAATTCCTTGGATATGTATACTGAATATTCAGTTGTCATTCGTTTTATATTTAATGTAATGGGAGGTGGGATGAAATTTAACTTTTGCCCAAGTATGGGTCTGTACATCAAGTGTAATCAAGGAAAGGATATTTTTGTATTTTTAGAAGCGATCTCTTACCCCCCTTTTTTTTTTAATTGCACTTTGCACGAAAACTTTCCTAGGTATACATACTTTAAGTTGTTTTCAGAATCACTCGGGGATGATGGAAGTTGGTTGTTTTTCTGAGTGGCCGTGCTACGGGCACAGCGGGGTGCATAGAGCGTAATGGCGGACGAAAACGTGAATGCACACTAAACAACCCCATGCGTTGCAGCTTGTTAAAAATAGGCGTTGGGAGGCGTCCCGACGGCAAGGTCACCCTACGTCTGGGTCAGGGCCCTCGGATAGATCAACAAACATCTATCCTTCAGCGCCAGCTATTTTCTTCCAGTTAGTCTCGATTTCTGCTGAGATTCTCCATGCTTATGCTATTTGCGAATAGTTCGGTTATACTCGGATTCGCGCTGAGGGTCGTGCCGGGATGAAAACTGTCGTCGAAGGTAACACGGATTACGCGACTTGTAAAACGTCACGGTTCAATGTACCGCACGCAATAGGGCGACGCCCTATGAGAGCGTTTTAATACGTGCATATAAATTGCACACCGATTAGCGTGTTTATTGCGGCCCACGCTAGAGCTTTGCACCCAGTGGAAAAGCTTGACAAGCTCTTTGAAATTGCAACGGAGAGTAACGTGTTTCGTGCGCGTTCAATTTCTGGAATGTTGTAGCAACTGTTTATAAGACTTTCTTTTATCGACAGTCGAGGAAGAAGCGTTATCGGCGAACGGTAACGTGCGCCGAAAGATTCCCTAAGGTAAAAGGGCTAATTATTTCCATTTTCAAACAACTCGGAGTATCTTTATTGCTACGCTCTCTAACGGATATTTTGGTAACTAATGTAATTTATTAATTCGAACTTTTCACGAGAGATACCAGGCCTTTGGAAAGCTGCTGCATGAAGGTAGTGGGGAGAACAATGACGAGACTCGTAGCTTCTTTGTTCCACTCGCTGGTTCTGCATTCATTGCTTCCTTCCTTTTACAAAGTCTATACGCAAGCCAATCCGCAGCCTCGGCGAAATTTACGCACAGGAATATCACTGACGTGTCCCAAAAAGAACCACTTCTACGACTCATGATTAGTCTCGATCCCTGTAAAATTGCAGAAAGTTGATCAGTCATCGCGCTCCGAACGTTTCAAGTGTTGTATTACGAGTGAGGAAGAGATAACGAAGCCATGGCAGCGACGTTAAACACCTTTGTAAATTCCTTCAGTAACAGACTGTGAGTACGTGACGGGAGTCTCCTTACCCCATTACCGAAATAGCTTATTTGTTTACAAGGTCTTGCTCATAGGCGACATTTTTTCGTGGACGATGCTGTTGCGTTTTCTCGAAAAATCTCATGCATTCGAATCTTATCGCACTGCTTGTCTTAATTTTGATGATATAATTTGATGTCTCGATAAAACTAGTGACGTAACTTTTGCAACGCGTTTGCAATGTAAATTTTCTATGTTGCAATTTATCATATTATGTTTGTCTCTTTATTCTCAGGGAAGCACCAGTGAGACAGCATTTAAAAAATGTTTATGGTTGTTTGGCATTGTCGACTGTGTCCGCAGCTGTGGGAGCTTGCGTACACCTGTACACAGACTTACTGCAGTCAAGCTTGCTTACGACCCTAGGAGCTCTAGGAGTTCTAATGGCACTGGTGTCCACCCCAGACAACGGTAAAAATCATGGACTGCGCCTGTCGTATCTCTTGGGATTCACATTCCTATCTGGTCTCGGACTGGGTCCTTTGCTGAAAATAGTCATCAGCATCGACCCTAGCATCATCGTGACGGCTTTGATGGGTACGTCTTACATGCAACCTTGTTTCGAACTGATTTTAATGCTTATGTACTGTTTGTGTTTCAGGAACTGCCGTTGTCTTTGTCTCCTTCAGCATTTGTGCCCTTTTGGCCGAACGAGGACAATGGCTATACTTGGGTGGCACCCTGATCAGCATGTTAAACATGATGCTGCTGTTCTCACTTGCCAATCTGTTTCTGCGTTCAACTTTGATTTACCAAGCACACATGTACCTTGGACTGTTTATGATGTGTGGATTTATCATTTACGATACACAGCTGATTATTGAGAAAGTCCATATGGGCAATAAGGACTTCATCAGTCACTCTCTCGATCTCTTCATAGATTTCATTGGAGTGTTCCGTCATCTTCTTATTGTCCTCACTCAGAAGGTAAATAACTAAGTACAATCTTTTAAATGTCTCAAAAACAAAGTGAAATCCGCCTTCTCGCTTAACATACCGTATCACTTATCGAATTAACTCATGTTTTCTCTTCCAGGAGCAAAATCGTAAACGTAAAGATTAAGAAGAGAATGAAGAGGGGATTGCGTCGTCACAGCATTTGAGTAAATTCATAAACTAGAGGTCTTCATCTATCCTATCCATACATAGCTATGCATATATAGATACATATGTCTATTCTATTGATTCATGAAAGAAAAACATAATATGAAACTATATTTACTACAATAAAACTTACTGATAATAGAGGTTACAATGGATATTAAGGTTAAGGAAAAAAAAAAAAAAAATTCAATGGAAAAGAATCATGAAAAAAAAAAGTTAATTTATTATCTCTTTCTCATTGTCTCATCAATTTGTAAATTGAAACTCATTCCTCTTTTTTGTTTTATAATGAAGCAAACATTCATTGAGTATCGAGCTTTTGTTTTTCTCATAAGAATTTGAAAATTCCACTACTGCATTCGATATCGTCAGAAGTTGGGACCATTTTACACAGTGACGTTCTCCCTTCCCAGTAACGAAGAGAAATCCATCATAAATTTATATACCTACAACAGACATAATCGTTACAAAAGTTTTTCTTTCTGGCAAAAACACTCTTGTAATCTAGTATTAATATTAATTCATACCGATAATTTTCACGTATCTCGGCATGCGTAACCGGTGAATTTTTCGAAAAATTAACATTCTCGAATTTATGTCAGCCGTTATGTCGTCCCGCGCAGTTTATCCATTAGTAGACATTTTATTCAGTCGAAGCTTAAGCCACTCGTAGAACATCATTTCCATTTTAAAGTCATCTTGAAATCCTTTTCGCTTGGAAGCTTTCATTGATATTCTTCGATCGAGCCTCATCTTGCTTGGTATTCCTACAAACGACTTTGTTAGTTTTTTCATATTGTCATTCGAAGAAGCTTCAAGCTACGAACTTACGAAATTTCGAGTAGACTTCCAAAGCGCCGTTAAAAAAGTACGGAAACTTATTCTCAAGGACCTTGAGGGTGACTTCAATGTCCTCCAGGATGCCTACCACGGGACACCAGCGTAACACATTCGTTTTAGCTTGCTCTAGAGCCCAGCTGCTATTTCTTAGCCTAAAATTCAAAGTGAATTAAAATAGTCCTTGGTCTCTGAACTAGTTTATATTTTAATTCTATTCGGTGTACAGTATTCGCTACTTTTTCCCGCGATCATTTCTTGCGTAACTTGGCTCAACCTGAAAACCACCAGAGGCTTCGCGATAGGAACACGTATCCACGTCGAGAACTTTCGAACGAACGATGACCGCTGTTGCGCAATACTTTAATATATACATGCGCACAGTACTTGTGCATTAGTCATAAAGTCAGTTCGAAGAGTCTCGTTGGAATAATATATACAAGTATATTGTGCTTATAAATTTAATGAAAGTATATTTACGTGCAACGTGGGTCCTGTCCGCAGAAATGCATTATCGATCCATGCCTTGTTTCTCCTGGTCTGGCACTTTCGTGTGTGGGACAGAAAAAATTTTTATTTTTATCTCTCACATATAAAGGCTGCAGGGCGTTGTTAAGAAAATCCAAATTTGTATAAATAAAAGAACAATACCTTTTGAGGTTTCTTGGATCTAGCGGATATCGCACCAGCGATATATACGTAGGCGATTGTCTGCCAAAAGCAGAGAAATTCAAAAAGCGTACATCACCATCGAAACTTAATGGTACAGCCTCTTGTCTGATGATACCGGTGATCTCCTCGACCAGCAGTTCCTGTGAAAATTAAAATTATTCGTTTTGATCAGGCTGCCTTTTCAACCCTGACGAACAACGGGTTGCCTATCCACAGGCGCAATTCAATATCGAAGCACGTGGGGTGGTAAATAATTTTTTTTCTTTTAATGCCAATCGTTAACTCAATAATGATAACCGTGAGGCTGATATAAAGCATATATAACAAGTAAATTATCTTTTGTATACGTAGAATATTAGATTAATCTAAAGCAATGCATCGCGAGAATATATTAATAATATTAAATATATTGTTATATGCAATGCTCTTGGAAAAAGAGATAGAGCACAGGGTATAATCACTTTCACCCTATGGTCAACGTACTTTGCAGAAACTATAGCATACAGAGCATTATGAATTGGCAGTCTCAATTCGTAATGTAATTTACTATACGATAGTGTATTAGAAATCAGAAGAGGCGGAGTCTGTACAACATTTCTTCCTGTCTCTCAGGAACGGCGGGTAATCGTATCGGGAAGTATCGCTAAATCGCTGAGCAGTATGAATACAATACAGTGGTATAACCACAAGCTTGTACGAATCGTACGTTTCGTATATTAAAATACGTTTCGTAATCGTGCCTACGAGTAAGGAGGAAAGAAACTTGACACGGTTACCTGTTGGAGGCTGGTAAGAAGTCCGTCGTCTCCTGGTGGCAGTCTGATATGCTTGAATGCATTGTAACCCTGGAGACGCTGTAGAATAAGCACAAGGATTTCCGCGCCGGATCCAGGTACCCGGGTCAACATCAGGACATGGTCATTCTTCTCAGGAGGTAGATTCCCACGACCTCCTAGTTCAGCGAGTGAAGGCGTGACGTAGCGATGAGTCTGTTTACAAGAGAGATAAAATGGATGCTTTAAGTAATCATCGATCGTGCCGTTATATAGTTTGTTTATATTAAAATTGTGGATATACATATACTATGCTAGTCGTACTGTTATTACAGTGACTACTGTTCTTGGATGGTACGAGAGGAATTCTAAGATTACTGCCATTTAGGATTCTGGGTGAAAATGAGGTCGCGTGGAAAACAGCTTTCACGAGTAATTATCCTTATCTAGTATGTGTGTATAGGTTCAAAGCGATTTTCAGAAACAGGGATATCCTTCACCTGTTGCGGATCATTTCCCGTGCAGGAGGAAGCGGTCGATTCTGGATTCCTCATAGAAACGCTAGCAGGAAGGTATCCCGAGTGGTTAGTTGTTATCACGTTGACAATGAGAAGAGTGAACGTCAGTGAAATCAAGATCACTATGATGATGGCGCGATAAGAACGCATTTTTATAGTAAATTTATTGATCCAGTCGATCAGCGATATATCGGTAAGGATTCGTGCAAACGGAGTCGAGTCCGTCGTACAACTGACGTGAATGTTATTAGGTCAAACTCCAGCGACTCTACCTGAGACCAATTGGTCCCCACGTCTTCTCGCGCTTCTCCCTTCTCCGGTTGAGGAAGAAGACACGGAGGAAGTGGGTACCGAGCGAGAGAAGATTGCTGTAACATTGCGATAAAGATAGTTGGTATGGCTGTCGCTAGATGCTGACTATTGACCGGCCGGCAATCGGTTCGCAGTTGTGGTGGCGCAACCAGTCCACGTGGTAAAATACTCTGGTACTCGAACATTCTAGTTTATTTGTAAACAGTTCCTCGCGGAAGATGGACGTTTACGAGAGCCGAAGAAAGAATTGGGAGGACCTGGACGTTACTCGGGAGGAGATTGAGAGCCTTACGGAGTGCCTGAAGAAGGAAGAGTTCCGAAAGTTATTGATTGAATATGCCGAGGAAGTGACTGACCCCGATAACAGGAAGATCTACGAGAAGGAAATTACGCAGTTGGAGAAGGAGCGGGGCGTTGACGTTACGTTCGTTAACCCAGAGCCGGGTTACGTCATTAAGACCAGTATCAACGGCGAGAAGAAATGCTTCGTTAATATCAGTAAGAGTGACACTGTGGCGCGACCTACCAGTCATCCATCTCAGGTCGAAGGTCATAGAGGATTGCAATGGTCCATTCCGTACACGTTAGTACCACCGCGCGAAGATTTTGACAAGAAGAATGTCCGCTGCACGGTGTTCGATGTTGTCTTTCATCCGGACACTCTTTATCTCGCCAGTAAGAACGAACACTTTCGAGATATCGTTAACAGCACTGCTCTGGATGGGGTTGAGAATAATTTCAAGGTGTGCCGATGATACAGAGAACACTTTTTCTGTTAGTATTCAAGAGGGTACCTCTGGAGTAAATAATATTGTCTCTTTCAGGTGAAACTGGACAGGAAGAACCTGAAGTTTCCAAAGATGAACTTCAAGGGTGTTACTCAACCTACGGTCATAAGGAAACCTTCGGAGGCTCCATCGAAGGAACCTTTAGATATGGAACCTGAAATCTATCAAAAAATAATGGCCAGTTACGATGAGAACCGTGACAGACAACTTAATCAGGAAGAGAAACCGCGTTCAAGATCACCTCCGCCAACAACTTATTTCAAGAAGAATGTGTCAAACTCTGAGAACAGCAATTCCACGTACACTGTGCCAAAGTTCACGATAAAACATAGATCCTGCATCGAATTGAACGAGTTTGAAAACCATAGGAACGCAAGGATGAATTGTACGATACCGCAGAAGTTGGTGATCGTCATAGAACTACCACTTCTGAAGTCAGCAAATGACGCTTCTTTGGATGTGCAAGAACGTTCACTCTGTTTAAGAAGCGAGAAGCCAGCCAAGTATCTCTTAGAATTACCACTACCTTATCGCATTAATGCGGATGGAGGGGAAGCAAAGTTTGACACCAAACATAAAAAACTTACCATTATCCTGCCTGTGATTCGTACAGTAATACCACTGCGCGATAGCGTAGAGGATAGTGGCGTGGACACCGATAATGGAAGTCCACCACCTTGTTCAAACGATAATGATCGTTTAAACGGTTCCGTGTCCCCATCTTCTCAAGAGAGAGAAACTGCGAAAGCGCCTCTCATTAGCGACTTGATCGAAGACAGTGCAGTGTTCAACGATAGAGCTTTACGGACTAGCGATTCCGACAATTCAATAATTTCTTTTATGGACCCTAACGTTAAATATTCCTTACCGCCTTTTACTTGCAATCTATATGACAATCTCCTAGCAATTACTGTTAATGTGAAAAACGTTGATCCCGACTCTATTCGTCATATAACACTGGTTAATGATTCTGGCATCCACGTTCTCATGACTTCCATCGGTGCAGGATTTTATCCAGTCTGTTATTCGTTATGCCTTAAGATACATGACCATTCGGTAGATCCGACTAGTCTCACGGTTGAACCTTGGGACAATAACGTCGTGTTTACACTCTCTTTAAAGAATTCTAACGACATAGACAGCTACAGCGTAGGCCTGAACGAGGAGTTTATGGAACAGAAAGATCTGCCAGCGGCGACGTCCCTGAAGAAGAAGTTCGACGAGCTTATGGTAACAATAGAACGAGTACCAGGAGCTTTAGTATACTGTATAAGATTCTTGAGTATATTATATTTGATTTATTTCAGGTTGCCACTGAGCCAGAGACTGACCGAAGAATCGAGGTAATAGCCGAGGGTGATGACGTCGTGGTAAATATTTCTCCGAAACATATGGATTCTGACGAGGAGGGTGAAACTGGAAACGAACACGTGAAAATAGAACACAGGAAGCAGCATATGACAAAGTCAAGATCTGTCTCAGAAAGCAGTGGAGATGAATTATCCAGCAGTGCTTGCAGTACGAGATCCAAGGGCATCCTGAAGTCTCGTAGAACCCATGGATTGTCCCGTTCGGTATCAGAGTCCAGTTTCGACGATAGCGCGATGCTTGCTTCGTCGACTGATCTGCATTATGATTCCGTACAGGATTTTAATTCGGAATCCGATTGCTCGAGTTTTAAGAAGACAGTGCGATTCAACGACGTGGTGTCACGTCAATTATATAGGTGAGTATATCCTCGAAGAGTCCATCTTTTATTTGCAGCTATTATGACAAGCAGGATATTCGACGTTCCTGCTTTGCAGGTCGAATTCCAGCATTCTGGGACAGCGCAAGAAGAATCAGCGTAAGTTGAAGAACAAGAAGAGAGCCCACGAGCGACGCGTGAGCGAGAGTGAAAATTCGGAGACCGAGGAAAAAGATAAGTATAAGGTCAGCACGAAGGAATCTTCGGAGTGCTCTGACGGTCCTGAAACTGTAAAGCCAATCCTGAATCGTGATAAGTTATCGGAGCATCGTAAAACGGCCAGTATGGAAATCGATGCGCGAAAGAACAGTACAAATCCTATGCACAAGTGCAAACGTAGCAGCAAGAGTAAAGAGAACGACGAGACACTGTGCGATGCGGATAAAGAAAACACTAAGGATATCGTTAAGACGGAATTCAAGAATGATCTTATATTTGATCTTGATATGTAGATGGACGTAATTCCCTCTGTTACGATAACGTAGTTTACACTTTAATATTTCCCCACCACTAGCGTGCATGCAGGGACGATATCTTTGAGCGCGTTTCTTTACACGGATTTTACCGAGGCGATCAATTTTCAAAATAATATAGTTCTAGATTCAAGACTACGCTTACTGGCACATCCGGCTGGCAATCGTGACGTCTTTTTAATAGCGATTCTCGCCACGTAGGAAGATCTATTTTTCGCGAATCGGTTTTGATTCCACGATCGGGTTGGTTTTTATGAGAAATTTTTTATAGTTTCATACGTCGACATACGGACTTATGGTATACAACATTGATTTGTACATACGGATGAATACTTAAATTATACACGAGGAAGAAAAGAGAATAATAAAATCGTGCATTTATCAGAAATTTTTACATCGAATCGATAATAGTCGCGGAAACGCACCGCAAAAGAAAAGTACCCGGTATCCAAAATCTACTTTAATAAAAGATAAAAGAAAAGTCTCATCCCGCGATACATAAAGATTAAAGAAAACTCTTAGAATAACAGTACTAAAAGAAAAAAGATGCCGCGTATTCAATCATGTACTACTTCCCAGGAGACGAAAGAAGAAACTTTTTTTTTTTATTTAATACGGTATACTCTTGTTCCTATTGTAATAAACGAGTGGTCACCAGTAAAATAAAATATCACGTTGAAAACGTTAAAAGCTACCGTTTGATACCCACGTCACCGCTTTCGGCGGACGTCAAGGGCTGTAAAATAAAATCCCCTATCCTCTGTCCCTTTCTTTACCAGACAAGATGCATTGTGTGCGCCATTTAAAAAAGTGGCACTCCGTGCAACCACGTACCAAGCCCCAGGGTTGGGTGTACCTGGTGGCACATAAAGGTGGTAAGCAAGCAGCCAGGTCGATAAGTCGTCTACCCCACAAAACTGTGGGTCACAGGGGACGTCGTACCACCTCACGGAGGATTGAGCCAGTGAAAATGATTTAGCCCCGATGACGACGTAAACGATTGAGTTTACAACGGCGCACGATGCTAAACAATATAGACGTTTACTATTGGACGTTCGTCAGAATGATTTATCATTCCGACATCCTTCCTAGCAACCGGATAAATCGTCATTTCCATACGCATCGACGTATTGATTGACGACGCAGACCCGGTATTCACCTACATAGAACGTCTTGACGACTGCGTCCACGAATCGTTATTCTTTAGACCGTCTGAAACGACGTCTGACGATGATTTTTCTTTCTTGAAATTTTTACCACGCTGGGTCAACCTAACCCCCTTGTATTTCAATAGAACATTTAACAGAGACACTGGCCAGACCTGGTGCAAAGTCAGGACGGTAGTAACTGTCTCAAAGAAAGAAAAAAATAATAATACGCAACTCTTTACAGATGTCTAGAATCACGTCGTACAGGGTGAAGTCTTCAAGTGACGTAGTTCCTGCCAGGGAAGTAGCTGATAATAAAGGTTCATAGGGAGCTAAAGTAAGCCAGAGGTACCAGCGGTTATACGTGGCGGTACCAAAGGAGCACAGTCGGGTCAGAGAGGAGGGTGAATAATTTTTGCGCGATCTATATCTGGAAACGCCTACAGGTTGCGCTGCTATTCACGGGGTACAAGCACGCGAATACAGTCATCGACCTCTTACAGTAGGCTTACAATACTAAGGAACTGACCTGGAGCAACGTTTCATTCAGCCTATCTCGAGGAAACCTACATGGTACACCATCCTCACACCTTTGCGCCTTAACTGGTTCACTGCGGACAATGTTGCGCTATCGGCATTACGCGGCCGAAGCGATATTTATCACCAGAAAATATACAGAGCATAGAGAAACGTCGATGACTGGTGAATATTGGTCGATCTAAAGGAGCGTTCACAATGTTAAGATTATTTATGGGTTTTCTGTCATTTTCATATTTCTAATATTCCATGTGTACTTTTTTTTTATATGGCTGCTATATTGCTATCCAATATTGCTCCGATGCTCTTGTGGCACCTACCGGCACTCTGGATATCCAGATCGATTCCTCGTTGGAATGGTTTGCACGTATTCGTTTCGCAGGTTATGGTTTTACTCCGAATGTTACTGCTGCGGCAATCTCCAATCGACGAGTACATATCGGTATAGTATAGCTGTGTTACCGATGTGAAAGAGAATTGGGAGGAAGTGGAATAGGTGGAGGATGGTGTGAGCAAACACGAGAGAGACTTCTAGAAAATATCGAGGGGACATGCTATTGTATTTTCATAATATCCGTAATATTGTCGTATACAGGTTCACCTTTATATCGACAATATAAGGAAGGCACGCTCATGAACAGTACCATTTTCTTCCTGAGACTTTTATATCCCGTGAGAGTGGCTTTACTTGGTGGTTATTGGCGCTTGTGATTCTGGCGTCTTGGAACGTTAATCGATTATCCATAATTCGTCTTTCCAATGGCCTCCTTTGCTTGGAGTAAATTTATAAAATTATATTAAATCGTTGTAATGTAATCGAGCGATCGGTTTCTCTCTGATCTTTTGTTAAAATATAATTAACCAGTCACTCTTTAATCCATACCCCACTGTATCGCGGGAATGATCTATTCATGGTAGTTCATGAGTATCCGCAATTCACAAAAAAGGTAAAGGTACCGGAAGCACTCAACGAAAGTTGAAAGTAAGAAGAGTTCGTGCTTTCAATGGAAAGCATAGTAAGAGGTGGTGAGAACCTTTTTCAGAATCGTGACTCTCAGCTAAAATCATCTCCGCCGTAGCTCCTAGTCACTCCCTGAAAACGACAGTTGGATTGGTATACATTTCTCAATTTTGTAGTAGCAATGTAAAGAAAAAAAGTGGGATGAAACCTATTGGCAATACCAGAGGATGGGCGCTTGCGTCGCGACGTACCTCTAGCAGGGGTAGAGAAGTGCGTGTCACATATCTCCCGCAGTTTCCCACATGTTGCGCTTGGATGGTGGGGCGCAAGTCCGCCAGGAGCCCGGGCCATCAGGATAGGGCATCTTTCCCCTCGTTTCGACGACGAGTTAGTTACGCGGATGCCATCGGACGGTTCGTGTGTCGTTCGTCGCACTGGTGTTCACCCTTAGATTAGCCAGGACGTCAACGATATTCAATTCTACTTTCGAGAAAATTCATTCTCTGAATTTGATAACCGTAACAGTGCTGAGCGTACCCTCGTGATACGTTTCTGTGCTCGCAGTGAGTGACAAGTGTACGAGGATGAGGAGACACTGAGGATCTTCGTTTATCAAGAAAGGTAAGGTTGACAGACATTTTTATATCAGCATCACATAACCTTAAAACACTTGATGATTATTTATCGTAAGTTAACAGCGTACGTTTAAAGCACGCTGCGTTACTTGATGGGAGAAAAATTAATTTTATAACCTCAAAGAGTACCTTGTTTACCGTGACAGCGGGGAGGTTCAACTTTTCTTTTTCTTCCGACATTTACGTTTAGGGTTTTATGTCGCTATTGTTACGCATGGTTGACTGTAGAGGAATGTGGTAAGTATCCCGGGAATTTTCCTGGTTGCAATATATTTTATTGGGTCAGGAAAGGTACGATCGATCTTGCACCTTTGATTCTTCTCGCTCTTCACTTCGATTCATTGTCACTAACCGTTTCTCTGATTTTTCGTCGCCTCTTCTCACTCCATTTATTTTAATTGGGATAACTGTAAACAGTGACCGATCGAATGACAGTTGCTTGTCTGGATTGATCTAGGAGAGCGATACTAGCTGTGTGTTTCAGTCACTCTGGTTCTTGGTAAAAATCATCCTCATCCCTACTCCACTCGCTATCCCGGCCGATACGTTTTATTTTTATTTGCAAATATAATTTTGGACAAGGGCCATGCCGAGTGTAAACTCGCCTCATGCTTTAGTAGCGAAGATTAGTCGTTTCATGGCGTCCGCGTGAAATGGATGTTATCCGATCGCAGTAGTGAGTTCGACAGTGAATAAATATATGTACACAAGTATCCATGATTTCACGGTGATATAATCGGGAAATATGAAAGGACTAAGTTTGTATAATTTTACGAAACTTTGAATTAATTCAATGTATTAGCAATTTTTAATGGTTTTTCAATTTCATATAATCTATATCTGTATCCAATAACGTGAAAACTCCGTAGACTCGATAGCTTATCTCGCGAATGATGAACTTCCTGTCGATAACCGACATGCCTCTGAACTATTGATCAACCTGACCGAACTCCTCTGACACCGTGTAACTTCAAAATCCCATCCGATCACTGAGTGAATCTCTATATTTCTGAAATTGACCAAACTATTAATTCCTTGGCTCTATTGTTTACCTGCTCCCAACTGAAACTCGAGCAGGATGCTTAAGCTCACGGCTAGTCGGTCAACGGAAGCTTTTCAAACAAACAAGGACCGTCGGACACTCGATGCGAAGTGAAAATGCGCTTTGAAATTTCTTCCCTAGCAACGAAACGTATTCCGTATGCCTGGTTAAGAGCACGTGCCGTTAGAGGAGCGTATCAAAGGAAGAAGACAAAGAAGTGATGAGTAAAAATGAAAATGAAAAAAACGAGGAAGCACTGCGCGAAGTACAGTACCGTACAAAGATTCCCGCTCGCTGGTTTCCCGACACAAAGAACGATGCCGGATAAAATCAGCAACCCTCGACGGAAAATTGTCGGGGACGTTATTTTATTTGAGCTCGTAGCGTTGACTCGTTTGTGTACATAGGCCATTGGTTCGATTAACCTCTTTTCTGTGTAAACCTACGTGCACGTTACGTGTGTACTGTATATCGTTCTGGCTGGATGCTTTATATTCTCCTACCCGCTTTTTTTATCATGATTTTTTTTTGCGGAGTGACATGCATCCGAAAGCCTGAGAAGATCCTTGCTACATAAATAATATCCTTTTCATTTGTCCTCTAGGTCCGGGCGCCTTAAGGCGCGGCGGGGCGGCCCCAATGCCGGCCAGGAAGGGCCTCCTCGCTCCTCAAAACACCTTCCTCGATACTATAGCCACTCGCTTCGATGGAACCCGTGAGTACCCTTTTACCATATTGCTTGAGTGTACGTAAACTTAAAAATTTTATCCACGCATCGCGGTCGGATAAGATTTTGTGAAAAGTGTGAAAATGATTTTCGTTCGAACGAATAAAAAAAAAAGTGAAAAAACTCTGTTTACGAAATCGACTCGCCTTAATTTTCATTTTATGAAGTCTCATTAGGGCCGATAAAATTCATCCTGATCTATCGGGATCGTTTCGTACAATCGTATTACACAATATTGCCTTACGGCTTACGCAGAATATTTTTCTTCATAAATCGCCTTTTAATCCACGACGGATAAATTCGGAATGGGCCGGAAAGGCTTTTGGATGTCTCCTGCATATATAAACGTACATATATACATATTGAATAGCTGTCTATGATATATCCTCGAGGAAGATTATTCATGGATTACAGCTAAGGATTATTTTGCGTGACCTAATGGAATGACCGACCGACTGACTGACAAACTTCTTCGCCGTAGAAAACAGCCCAACGGCTTTTGCCTGAAGCCATACGCAATACGGATAGACTTATTTTTCATTATCTCCCGTACACGATATCGCATGCTTTAATGTTTGTTCGTGAATCTGATGAATCGAACAGATGGTACGCCAAGTGACGTACCTGATGCAGGCTTTTGGTAACGTAAACATTAAACCCTCTTCGTCCTCCTCGCTTCCTTCTGACCGATCAGAACTTCCCTGGTTACCTCACAACGATTTTCGATCGTCTACAATTGCAACAAATTCCCTGAATTTCCAAATTTTATATCACTCCCGATAACGAACCTTCGTTGAGAAAAAAAATCTACTGTGACTTTACCAACCCAGACGTTACGCACGGCTCTCGAAAAGTCACGCAGGTCACCGAGCTCAAGGGTCGTTAGGTGGACGTATCCCCAAACGAAATCACGATAAAATCATAGCCGGTCGAGTCAATATTCTCCTCGTTTCATTAATCATGAATGCAACCTTTGTTTTGGCTGGAGAAACGAAGTGCCAGAAAAAAAAAAACAGACGCGTTAAAAAGTAGGACGGAAAATCCCCAGATACCCTATTTTTGAATATTATCGAAAACTTTTTTGTTGCTCAAAAGTAGAACGTGAACAATGAAAAGTTGTCAGGAATAATCCGAATGGTGTAAGCAAACCTCGATGGGATATCCTCTCGATGAAATTCTCCAGGTGGTTTTAAAGCGAACCGATCATAAGAAGGAACACTCGATGATCGACATCATCGCCGGAAGTGGTTTTTACAAGTTTTTCATGGTGATTTACGAGCAGCCTATTACGACGCGTCGAAGATGAGACTTCGCAGTGGCCGTTGAACGTATACCAGAAATACTAGACGAAATTGCCAGGCTCTTTCGAACGACTACCAGACAAAAGATTTTCTTATCTACGCCCCCCCCCCCCCGCCATAGCTCCCATAAAAAAAAGATAAATAAATTTATGGTAAAACCTATATAGAATCACTTTGGAAACCCTCCTAAATAGATGGCTAGCACTCGATGTCCTTTTTTCATCACTTGTGGAACACGAATGCTCTGGCTACACGCAAACGTCGACGAAGAAATGTGCAATGAAGTCGAGCCATTATCCGTGGGGCAGGGGAAGTATTCGTAGCGCGATATCGATCCATCCCCTAACCTATTTCTATCGGATTAATAGTAGCGGATGCCAATGAACCCTGGTAGTTCTAGTTAATTCCGTGGTACAGCAGCGACTCTATGACAATATAATATACTTTTGCGTATAATTTGTTCGCAGTGAAGTCGCCATTGGGAATGACCGTACTGGAAGGTATTAAGACAGTAAAAAGAGAAAAATATTCTGCAGAAATATGTATATCCGCAGAGAAAGCAAATGAAATAGAATCGAATATAAGGAGGGATGAAAAATTTTCGAGAATTTCTTACTTTAACGAGGTCATCGAATCGTTGTTGTCTCAGCGTTAGCTTGGGAGAGTCGAATTAGTTTACAGTGGCGGGAGAAATCAAGTCACCACAAGTGGACTGGGGATGGTAGTTTGCTGTTTAATTGGCATCTAATAGTAAAGGAGACCTAGGGGGAGGCTGAGTTTCCCAGTGCTTCAAGTCATCTTCTCGAGGGAGTAGCAAACAGGCCGGTTAATTAGGTTGACGGGACTTGGATGTCTGACAGTCCTTTGTCCTTATCCTGGGTAACCTTTTGTCCTCCTTCAAATTGTATCTTTGATAACACTTGACGTATATTACCAGTAATGTATGCATTGTGTATAAATTTGATATATTTTCTCTTGTATCTTTTATTCTGGTACAAAAATAGTACCGAGCATTTAAACTGTGTTATTTTAACAGTTTTGAATACGCTTGGTAATCGTCGCTGGATGTCTGCTCACAGTTGACAGTTGACAGTCCGAAGCGTTAAGTACGACGGAACGGCGTATTTGCGAAAAACTTAAAAAAAAGACGGGCATCACTTGTTAAAAAGCATTTTCGGCCGAGATACATGGGCCATAGGTTATAGTATTTTTAGACGCGTTCCCAGTGCGTTGGCAGTCTGCCAACTGGGCTAAGGGAAAGTTGACAACTGTTCAAACAGTCGTTTGTCTTTGATATCGTAACGCCGCTGACAATAGGTGTCCCGAGTCACAGGCAGACTGTCTATGTGAAAGGGGTGAGCCACGACCGCTTCGAGATGAGATGCGCTGAGATTTTTCTTGCCCTTATCAAAGACGTTCTCCTTATTCCTTTACTGAGCGTTCTGATATAATTTTTTTTTTCCTCTGACAATAATAACGAAAGGGTTGCGATAGTCATTTATTTCCGTGCAATTTACGAAATGGTTTTTGATTTAGGTGATAGGGTGGAGGATTGAATGAGAAAAAGAGCTTCTCAGAACTCCGGATTCGTTTTTCACGCGAGATTCATTAATTTTTTTTTTTTCATCCCCATTATCCTCGGACAATCTTCGAAATTTTCTGGATCTCTTCTTCCCTTCGCTTTGTGCAGCGCACATACAAGATATTTTTTAATCCGTGACAGAATGCTTAAAAAAAAAATATTTGTCATGGCCTTGGGGGGGTCTGTAGGTTATACAGGGGAGAGAGGGGTAGTCGTAGAATTAAATGAATTAACTAGTCATCTTTATTTAAATATATAAATAAATACGAAAATTTTCCGCGTATGGACGTTCATGAGAATTTATCAGACTATAATAACATCCAACCCCTTCCCGGTCTTTGGCACAATGGGGGATGTCACCGGTACCGGCCACCGGAAATAATGATAGTAATTTATAATCGCCACGTAAAATCGTTACACACCAGCGAATAAACAGCCCGACGTAGCGTAAACATCCATACCCCATCAACAGAAGCATCCCCTAAATGTACCCTGCGAATTCTTGACTCGTCCTCGTGCGAAATATTAAAGTAAACGAAAAACTCCGTCACTGCCGACGTATAGGAATCGCGAAAATTCCACCCTTGTCATTTTATCCAAAAAAGTAATGGGGTTTCGCGAATTGAGTTACACCACACCCTTAAGCGAATGAAATATTTCATTTTGATTCGAGCCCTCGTCAGGGTCCTGGCTAAAAGGTGCGAAATTCGTGACGGGCATTCTTTCCCAGGGATATGACTCACCCTGTCGTTTCCACTGTGAAATTGTTCCATAACGTCTAGAAGCTTCGATAGAGCGAAGCGAGAGACTGTCTTCAAATTTTCGTTATCGACAGTCGTTGGGGTCGATATGGTCGTGACGCCCTGCGCGTGTAAGCCTGTATGCTTATATCCTATCGTTGGCTGCTTGTTATCCTGGTAAAACGTTATGACGTTGGCTGCGTTCGATGTCGAAACCTCGTTTCCGTAACGGTCAATCGAATTTCCATCGTAACGAACCGCGTACATGAAGGCGCACGTGCATAGGTACATATATACGTATATCGAAAGGCACTAGCAGCCGACGCGTCGTGTCGCTCGATCGTTCAAGCGCTTTGAAGACTTAGGCTTAATTTTAGCGAAGGCAAAACCTTCGGCAGTGTTTATACAGAGTGTACCAGGACTCTGAAGTAAGCTTCGAGTCATAAATAGAGTAAGGTATAATGTAAATAGGAATATCAATTTAAAAGTCATTGTTTAGGTAGAAATTTGAAATCGGTAAGTCAGACGTAAGAGCGTATAAGAAGTCGGGGAGGGTTGTCTTTCTATACATTGATTAAGCGTGGGACGTTGGGACTGCTTGGTTTAAAAATATTTTACCGCCTTTTTTTCGCTGCATATTCAAACCTTCGAAAATTCGAACTTAATATTAAATAAACTTAACTTAAAATTCATCTCTTACCTATAGGCCCTTCTTCCACGTGGAAGTTTCTCATCCTCTGACTCTGTGCCTTTACATTCTTCACCGTGGTTGACTCTATAATGCGCTTCAGGTACCTGAGGCTCGTAACGCTTTTTCAATTTAATTCCAGCACGCTTCGCCGAGCATTTGTTTCTTCGACAGGACGTTAACTTTCGCAGAACGTAACAAAGTCTTGACGATGTTTTACCGCGTCTACCGGCACCACCGCCGGAGTCAAATTTTCAGGTTAAGGAGGTTAGGTCGAATAAAGGAGAAAAAAAGAGACAGCGTTATCACGGTCGAGGCGCTGCGGAATGAAATTGGCGAATGAGTAATGTATAGGGTAACCAAGAAAAAAGGGGGAAAAAAAAACAGAAGAGAAAGGATGTTTTATTTCATTAAATTTTTCATGCTCCCCTCGTTTTTCAACAAATCGGTAATAATTAATGTTAATTTCCGGAAGATCGATAGGAGCCGGTAACTTATCGATACTGCGGTATCGCTCGGACGTTTATCACGATAACGTCGAGATCTCGTGGGATTAGTACGCGACGATAATAAATGTCTTGGGCCGAAATTGGTGAAAAATAAAATGCTTTCCCTACTTCCTTTCCCTTAGAATCCTTGCCGACTGAACAATCACGATTCATTTATTTCCCGTGGAGCCTTATCGCGCTCACTCGCTGCCTTATATTTCATCCACCGTTCTTTTCTTGGTTCCTTCTATGCTAAGTACTGGCGATCAATAAGAATGCTTATCAGCCATCAGGACTCCGCGTATACCGATAACCCATGTATTCGCTGCGTAGTTCAAGATCCTTTCATTCACTCTCTGATACGGTCCTTGACGCGAGCTCTGTCTCTCCGAGAGTCCTATTTCTCTATAAGAGTTGCCTTATCACTCTTATCTCTAATCTAACTGCATTTGACTGAGAATACTCGTAAGAGTCTAGTGACGTTAGAGGTCTTAGGGGAAATCCCCTAGCCAAGGTTAATGCACCGAATACCCTTCCTCGGGTAAGGTAGTCGACTCAATCGTGGCTATTCGGGTATTTCCGCGTACGTGAACCCGCAGGGACTAATAGCATTCTTGGAAAAGTTCTGTCTCGAAATAGAGCATCGGTTACCAAAGATAGAACATTCGGCCGCTCGGCGCTAAACTTGTCGCCGGTCGTTTCGGCTAATGTGAGAATTGGCCTATCGCGTCGGACTTGAAAATATTAATACACGAATCACGGCTGAGTAGCTTTACAAGGCACAATTAAATACTTTCTGCGTGTATATATATATATATATGCTTTGCTTTTACCAGTGACACAAGTGTACGTACACTTTGCTTTGATCTTTTAGAAACCTATTCTTATCTGTTTATAGGAGTGGTAAAGTAATTTTCGCATTTGCTGGGTGTAACGTACTGGGTTAGGTACGACCATTTCCGCTATCAAAACATACAGGGTCACATTTCGGAATCTCTTTCTTTCTTGACGCTCCTGCTCTCTTTACGAGCCTTTTGAAGTCGGCGCTATTGAATCTTCATCTATTTCGAGAAAACGCACTTCGGATTACCGAGATCGGGATTTCGATGCTGCTCGGAAGTCTCGCCAATAAACGGTCAGGTTCTCCTGGGCAACGTGAGAAAGAAAAAGAATAATTTGTCGAAATAAAACGTTAAGCGGGAAAAAGCATATACCTCGTACCGTATCCGCTTGTACGCTTTGCAAATCGTACTACAATTGTTGGTTGAACAATTAACGTCCGTCCTGGTTATGTGAACCATTTGAATTTTCCCGCTTTACATCGCCACACAGTGAACCAACTGGCACTTGACTCGTTATACGGCTATGTATTCCAACAGGCTCTGACTGCTGCCACTAATTAAAAGTTGCCACTTCTGGTCGAAAAAAATGGGGTTTTTTGACTTTGATATTGCGAAAAACCGGCTTCAATTTACCCTCCTAGTTATTTAGTGGTATACTTTGTATATATAAATATATTTGCTACTGCTACCACCAATAATAAGGTATGCCTTTATTTTAATACCAAAAGTGTTGATTTAGCTTTTCTGTTTGAACCCCAGAGTCAAGTTTACCACACCCTGTCTACCTTTCCCTTGGTTATTACAAGAAAAAAAAAAAAAAAAAAAAAAAGAAGGGCAAATGGTAGAGAATTAGGAATCCCTTAGGATCGCGTGTCTAACCCCAGGCTGGGTTTCTGTCTATAGTAAAGCATTTTCGACTACGCCACCGTGTATATATCGGTGCATACGTTATCGCGGTTGGGTCATTATGTCTTCACCGCTACATTAATATCGGGGGTAGCAAATAATGACTGGAGCATTACGTTCCCACCACAGAATCCTTCCTCTGCCCTCTCGTAACCGCCGTACACACGGGAATCGTATGCAGTGAAACACCCCTTACAGAGAACTTCAACGTGATATCCGTTGACCGTAGGCTTTTATTATCCAGCGCACGGGAGAAAAATTGATAGCTTAGAAATATAGGGGAGAAAATATGGTGGGACGAAAAAAGAAAAAAAAACGGGAAAGCTTAAGGGCTGGTAATTTTTTTCAATACCCGACAAAGCCCACAGCGTGGCTCAATTATTGTCGGCGATAGTATTCTACTGGTTCGGCTTTTTTGAAGCGTCGCGACGATCAGCTTTCGCGGAAGTGATTAGAAGGGATGTTGATCCTCGGTTAATAGGGACACTGGGTATATGTGTACATATATATATGTCGAATAAATTGAACGATTTACATTGGTACGCGGCCATGCGCGCTACGGTCTCTGCAGATAAATAAAGCGACTGGTAGGCGTCTAGTCAGCCGGTAAACAAAAGACCGATAGACGTGGCAACGTCGCCGAGTAACGAGCATCCTCGTAAAGTGATATACAGGCCTGAGGAGGATCTTAGGGGTTTCCGGCTGTAAAAGGTGTCTGCGTAGTGAGGGTCGAAATCGATGGTCACCTGTTGCCCGAATCTAATCAAGTTGCACAATTAAGGGTAAGACGATAGTAGAGAGTCTGGCGAGGGATGATCACCGTCTGGCTTTTCGATGAAGGAGTCTTGGGGGAGGGTGGGATTGGCCAGATTGATGAATGCCGAGTAAATTTGAAGCAAAAACCAATATGAGCTTTTTTTGAGGGGTGGAGATTTCGCAAGGGCCAATTTAAAATTCTACCTCGGATTATAATATACCGGGTGATGACTCGAAGCGAAGGGTAGAAAATACCGGGCGGATTCATTTAAATTACATTTGTCAAATTATTTTTACTTTCCATTTAACTCAGCAAACGCTTTTCATTCGTATTTTAAATTTAAGTGGGAATAAAAGGTGTACGCAGGGTGGACGAGGGGCGGTCGGATACTCGCCGAAGGGTTTCAGGACTACTATCTGAATAACCTAATAAAATGAAATCATCTTGGCGTTACGAGCGTCAGATTCGTCTTTTCGAATAATGTCCGTCGTCAAAATTTAGAATTTACCGTTCGCGACGAGACTTGGGTAAAATCGAATGTTTATTTCTTAAAAATTTCACCACGAATTTACGAGAAACCCACGACGCGGTTTATGCTCGTGAAAAATTAATATTCAACAAAGTTTCCTTATCGCGCCTTTATTCATGCTCTTTGTATAATGAAATTCGGCAGAGTATCCGAGGCTGGAATCGGTATGAGGGTAGAAATCGGAAAGTCGATTTATCTCCTTGTAACAGATATCCAATAAATTTGTCTCACTCGAATCGCTGAATAAAATGATAATAAAAATGAATTTTATTGAATTATTGAGAAAATTTGTGGCTGTTTCGTCTAGGATCAACAGTCTGACAGTTTTGTGTATATATATATATATATATATATCTGGTAAAATCATATATAGAGCTGGATTCGTCGCCGTAAGAGGACTTATGTCTTCAGCCGGAATGAATCGATTTACGGTCATCCTCCTACGCTTCCACTACCCTCGTTCTAGTTACACCCTCTCGTTTATTACTTTCGTTATTATACCATTTCAGGATATCCTTACCTAGGCTTTTACGACTGTATTATTCTTTATGTGTGATACGTAATCACTCTTGGTCCCGTCTTCGCCAAGCTTTATCATCTTAAAGTATATCAACGTGACACTTTTTTCTTCGTACTGGTTATTTATTTTTCACCAGAAAAAATTCCTACGACATTTATGCACACCCGAACTTGAGCAAATCATGAGGGTGACTTTCGTTACGCGTTACTTCGAAATGGCCACTGAATTCCAATGGGAATCGCATCGAGGACCTAGGGACCCGCGCGAAGGAGAAATTAGAAGCATAAAAATTTCAAATGGTGTAGATATAATAATATTTACGCCAAAATAACAGTGATAGGTACGACGCGAGGATAAGAGTTTTTTTTTTCGAATATACAAATTATTGCCGCCGAGTTTACCGAAGAGCGTCTCGTTTGCGGTTGTAAAAGAAGAAATAAAGAATAAGATGAAGAGATGGAAAAAAAAATAGAGAAGTTTAACGTCCTTCCAAGTATATACTTTTGCTTGGCAGACACTCTTTGAAGATTCTACGTACCGGCCGACCTAACCTCATTCGACCTTTCGTACTTATATCCGCATAAGAAGAAATTTCATAGAAGAAGCTAAGTTTTCTCGAGCGAGAGAGATACTCTCGAAAGATGTATCCTGTGTACGGGTCTATACGAAATTACTTCTTTGGACGTGCGCCACTTTATGCTGGTCGGCCAAGGCGTCTGGTACGTTGCATTCTTTTCCTCTCGATATCGAGCGACGGATGAAAAAAAAGGGATTTCTATTGCTGTGTCCTTCGTATAAATATTAAGGTCATTGGAAATCCAGGTCAAATAGAGTTTCAGACTTGATTACGATGGTTTTTCAAATCGCTCGGATTTTCCACTAACCGCGAACCATGCAAATGTATGAACGAGGCTGCCGACCAATCCTAACCTCGTATTACCAATCGCTGGGAATATCACGTACGGGCGATGCCAGGGCGTGAGAAAAGGCCGAGTAAAGTTGTGTATTACTGTTTGCGTGCGCTCGATATCACACGTGGGGGATGATCCGTGACTGTATACGTGCGTGCGGGAAAAAGCTGTACGAACGTGGCGTGGCGTCCATCCCGGTAGGAATCTGAGAAAAAGAAATTGAGACGCGAAAATCGTTCCCAGGATAGACGTAGGAAATGGGGAGAAAATCTTGAGTCCATCCTGACGTTTCAATCCTGACTCGTTTACCCTTTGTCTTCCATTAAGTGTCCTTCTAATCAGCCCCTTGTATATAAGGGCGGGTTGTTGTGCGCTACCTCGTAGAACAATGCAAAGAGAAAACAAGTGATGCAGTATTGATCTGCCGGAAGATTGATTTTATTTTATCGGACAGCTGGGTTTCTTTTAGATCGTTTTCCGAATGCAAGAAAGATTTATTCACGTTTTGTGCCACTCGAAGATTACTGGACGTACCTTATGGCGGTACATGGAAGGAATTAAGTATTAGGGTCACCTTGTTTGGCGATTTTCATTTTTTCTTTTTTTTACGTGCTTTGTCTTTCGTTGAAGATTTCATTTGTTGGAAAGTCAAACAAAGGAAAATCCTGGCTTGCTTTGTGTAACTTGGAAATTTTAGACAAACGGGATTTCACGCGTAATACCTGTGACATTCGTTGCTCTTGAATAAGTCTTTTTCTCTCATTAAGCTTTTCAGAAACTGTACTTCCTTCGTCTTGCGAATACAGTCGATAAAAATTTACTGGGAATATTTTCAAAGGTCACGAGGTGAGAGGTTGAAGGAAGATACATGAAATTTTGTGGGTGTCACGAGGTGTAAAAATTGTTTTGGACAAACCGATATCCCGCGGAATTGGTTTCAGTAATATATTCGACGCTTCATTTCATTCGAGAAGGGTCCAATCGGATATGCCATTCTTCCGCTCTCGTCTCTCGAGACATTTTCTTTCCTGTTTCCATCCTCTTGAAATCTTGAGACAATTGAAATTCTATTGGGTTAAGATTTTCCGTAAAGTCGTACTCTAACCCGCCAAGAAATATAAAGGATTTGATCCTCTTTATGTGAAACGTATAATGGTCGGAGCCAAGTCCAATGTTAGCGACGGGAACTAGAAACTGAAACCGGAAGTGGATGGAGGAGCGCAGTAAAGCCTACACGGAGGAACGAATAAATTTAAAAAAGCCGCGTATAAGTCGAAGGCATTATGAAATTAAAAAAAATTCCTTTCAGCAAATTGCAAGAATAAACTATCTCAAGTTTTCGTTAATATTTAAGTGCATAGAAAGTTCTCTCAACGAATTTTTAATTGAATTACAAAACTTTTTCTTTGCTCCAACAACCACCACGCTATTCCTCGCGTTATTCTTTCACAATATCCAAGCGTGCAGTCCTTGTTTATCAGTGCGTCATGCGACTGTGCCGTGTACCCTTAAAAGAAGAAAAATAACAGAAAAATTGTTTGCAGCATCCAAGAACGATTTGTCGCCTCAATGATTTTTTAGTTCGCGAACATACAGGGATATGCAGCAAGAGCTATAGTAATATTTCATATGTTACCTGTAGTGCAGACACAGCCATGTAATCGCTAACATAAAGTTAAAACTATAAGCGACAGCTATTAAGGATCGGGCTATACGTCACTCTGGCAAATTGCCCGAGAGCTTGATTTACTGTCTTTGTCAGTTTAATAAACTCGACGAGGCCCGCGACACTTTTGGACTATAGCTGTCAGTTTCCAGGTCTATGTATGCTGTTAAGCAGAAATTTCTGGGCAAACTTGAAGGGAGGCACTCGCTTAACATTCGGGTGGCCATTAAGTAGTAATGACGAATCGACATGGCTAGCTGGAAGCTACGACCGTTGGGTGGCTGTTAACGACTGATCGTAAACGGCTACGTTGACGTAATCACGAATTACGAGTTGGACGATGGTCGGTTAGAGCTCCTTTGGCAAAGGTGGTTACTCAGCTGAAATGGGAGGATGGACGATTGGTGTTCTAGCAACGAATTATTAATGAAAGATTTACGTACCTTATCTCAGCGATCCAATCTAATGCAATCCACAGCGTGAACGTATAGCGAATGAATATTTTACCTTCCATTGCATACTTGGTTATGTTTCGAATATATTTGCGACAGAGCAAATGAGGGACGTGTAAATAAGAGGGTTGGCTCTTGGGACGATGCCATTTTCTCGAATAATTAATTTTACCCTTGTGACGAAGGGTTTAGCTCAAAGTGCTAAAATTATATCGCGGCGACGTTTTTGTGTAAACTATTTAATGAGAATTCGTATACAGCGCCACCCTACGACTTTACCCGGTGGCGTCTTGGACTCCCTCCTTGGCGATACTCACTGGGCCGGCGGCCATATTGTTTGCCCGAGCCGTTGACAGTACGTTAAAGTCTGTCGCGTATCAATCGGATAAATTTAATTGTTACGGATTATCTCGAGCTTTCGGCAAACAGTGAACGCTCGATTTAATCAGTTGTCGTGGTTCGGTACAATCGACGCAACTCTTCGAGGAGTGAATTATGACAAGGACATTTCAATGTTATCGAATGACACTGCCGCACTGTGTCGAAGCAAAAATTTATGTACAAGGGACACGCGGGAAGACGGGTAATCTGTAAGGTTAGTCAAAATTAAATAACCTAATTATCTTACTTTCTACGACAAGCTCATCCCTGAACGGAGGCAGCCGTTAATAGAACCACTTAAGCCCGACGAAGAAAGCGACCAGCTACTTTGATAATAAAAATTCTTTATCCAAGATGGAGGGGGTATAACGATGTTTCGTAATTTGATGTGGCAATATATAATACCAACTTTGTTGGCGTCTCGTCAAATATAATCGTAACGATGATTCTTATACCGCAAAACCCAGCGTAGAACCGTCTTTTCATACCAGTAACCCCTCCAGACAGTCTTCTGATTTTCACCCCACAGTTTTGTCAACTTTTCACAAGCATTGCCTTATATCTTACCAGACGTCCCTATGAAACCAGAGCAAATATAAATGTCCTCTCTGGTATGCGAGCATGAGAAACGTATAAAAAGTTCTTTAATACTGATCGATCATTGCTTCCCCTTAATCTTCTCGATGTGGTTCTCGAGTGACACGAGACCCCCGAGCGATATTAAAAATAGTATCGATTGCTGATATAACCAAGGGAGGATTGACGATCAGAAAGTGAAGTCAGGCTTCAACTACGGACAAAAGCCCTGAGTTATCGAAGCGCTACCAATGACGCAATCGAGTATCAACTTATCGTGTAAATCAATGCATACATACGTGGCTGACGCATAGCCGGTGAGCAGCTCACAAACTGTCAAGCATAGATATAGCGCAGTTTACATTAGCGAAGTAGATTTTTTCAAAAGATTTCTAAGCCTTAATCTCCAAATGGGTGAACTTAAATTATTTTGATTACACTGGCAAGGGGGGAAAGTCTAAGACTTTGCGCACAGTGATTACTTATTAAGCTGCTAAAGGAATTTATCATCAGCTAGCAAACATGGTAAAAAGATACTAAATAAACCTGCAGACGCCCTCGCGTTCAATATGCTACGGTACTTTTTGAATTTATCTACTGACGAATAAAAAGTTTTATCGAATATTTTTTTCTCTCTGTCTCTAGGTCTTTGGCGATTCAATCTCTTTATTTATCATTCATTTCATCCCTTGTACCTACAACGCCTATTCGCTACGTGCAAGTCAGCAATGGCGACATCTGGTGGCTCGATAATGAGAACCTTCGAGAGTGTAGCCGTGATTTATTTGGAGATTCGTTAAAAAAAGTGCAATCAAATCAAATAACCTTTATTTCGGGATTACCTTCACACACTCGTGCACGGAATTTTTTTTCTACTATTTAACACAATGAAATACGTGAGTAAACTATAATTATTATATATTTTTTCATGATAGTACGAGACGTTTTGAGGTTACTCATGTAGTTATATAGGGTATGTAAATATAGTTATATATTCAGATTATTTTTTACCTCAAAGAAGTCATTGGCTTTACTAAATTCTGTGTGGTAAAAATTAGTATTAATGATGTATGCATTGCAGATAAATGTTTTTTTTTCTGGTTGGATGCAATTTAGTGAAAAAATATCCACCTGACATTCCTGATCACAAGTTTCTTTTTTTATCGTTACTCTGGTTGGCTCTGGAGTATCTCCGTTCAGCTCCATCAATTCTTCAGTAACCTGTTGCGGTTTTTTTTTGTGGTTATTGGCACTGATTTGGCAATTCATCGCTTCGTGAAACGATCATGTCTGTAATAAAAATAAATGTAACAAAGCAGAACACTTTAATTATTGGTATACCGGATTCGTATTGATCCGTCTGGATTTGATTTTCATTGCCCCAGTTTGATCCTCAACTTTTGCTTTATATGCAGGAGGAAATATTGTTCGAATGTAGTTTGGGCTTGATTGGCCCTCTGATTTTTTATTTCCAATAAAATGCTCGCCGCATATTAAATCCCACGGCTTTGAGCACTTAAAAGTAATTGAATTATTTTACTTTAGTTCAAATACTTATTTAAAAAGTATCCGTGTACGCTGTGTTTGACTTATTGCATTAGACGCTACAAAGTGAGGTTATGTAACTTACATTTTCTCCTCACAGCTGCAATCCATTTATTTCTCTTCTCCAATTTATGTTTCTCTACTGGAAATCGGTAGAATTTGCATTCACTATTTACACCATTGTTTTTACAATTCGCCACACAAGTATAATGCTCCATTTTTATTAAATACTGCGATGCTAATGCTACGGAAAATTTCGAGTTTTACTTCTCCTTTTCGCCACCAACGCGCCTCGGCACCGAGCGAATAGCCGTACAATATAACTCTGTATCCTAACGGCCCTAAATAATTTTCTTACTCTCAGTTATTATTACGTGAGAGGTTAACTGAGCGTGAAATATATTTGTTGACTTATCCCAGGATTCGAGAGAAAAAGATAACTGTACCTGTGTCTTTTACACAGTTTCATCGTGAGATAAAGTTTGATGGTTCGTTAGCCAAAAAAAAAACTCTATAGGTTACTTCGGAACCTTCATCCCTTTTCGTGTTGTTATCATCCCTGATTCTATCCTCAGCCCTTGGGGGGGGGGGGGGGGTGTAGAAAATAACTTTACTAAAATATTTCCCATCTTGCCTCTGCTTCATCCTCTTACTCTTTTGTTTCGCCAGGGTAATTGTTTTGGAGCTGACGGTTCCACAAGCGGTACACCGAACACCAACTTTCCTATTCATGACGAAGAGTGGAAAAGAGATAGTGAATGGAAACGGAAAGACGAGTATTCCAAAAGTTGATCAAGAACTTAAAAGTTTTTCTCATTTGTTTGATTGCAGACAGCAATTTTGTCCTGGGCAATGCGCAGGTTCCGTCGAACTATCCGATCGTCTATTGTTCCGATGGATTCTGCGAGCTGACCGGTTTCGCGCGTGCGCAGATAATGCAACGAGGATGCGCCTGCAAGTTCCTGTATGGACCGGAAACGAAGGAGGAGGAGAGGGTGATGATAGACAAGAGTCTCGAGAGCAAAACAGAACTCAAGATGGAGGTTGTGTTTTACAAGAAGAGCGGTGAGTATGGTAATTAATGATACGTAAGAAATTAATACTTTTATTTATATACGTCAAGACAAAATGTGTTGAGCTATGCGCTAAGCTTTGACGTCTGCCGCAAACAAAATGGCTGAGACCTGACGTGCTAACGACTATGTACTTACACAAACGGATCTAATATCTAAGCACGTATCGCTGTGTACGTGTATTCCATCGATACCGCCAATTTTGCCTGACTATGCTTTGCCCTGTACTTTTCGTTTGTATGTATACTGAAATGCATGCTTAGATATGAGATCTGTCTGCGTAAACACGTAGCAAACAAAGGAATCGAGAAAAAGTTGCACCGTGCTTTAACGCAATATAACTTTTCTTATTACGGACTTGTTTCAGGACTAATGTTGCGTACCGTTTATTTATGGCAGCTTGTCAACATTTTTTTTTTTCTTTGCGCTACCTAAAGCGCGTAAATAGCCCGAGTTTCCACGGGTTTCGGCTGTTTCACTTTACGCTAAAAATATATCAGTGGAAATTTTGCAGAAGTCTGCCGTTGTTAACGCGCGCGCGCATGCGCACGCGGTCGGCTCGTTTCTTGACGGTCAAAATTTTTTGGGCGAAAATGAAAAAATATGAGAACGCAGGGCACCACGAAAAGGGTACCTCTCCTCGAAACCCTCAGGGATTGTTCATTTACGAAATTCCGTGAAAATTCGTAGTTATTTTTGTGACGACCCACGGCCCCCCCGCCCGGACCCTAGAGAGTCAAACAATTTCGTCCTCTGCCTTGCTGGTCACTGAATTCGGCTGTAGAATTTGGCGCCTTCAATTTTTCAAATAAAGTCCTTTCTTGTCCCTCTGTCAGGACTACGACGGAACATACCTTCTGACGTACAAGTGCGCCCTGGGAATACTTTGGAGAATTAAAAAAATATCCAACACCTTGTCTTCCAATATTTTAATCGAAATTTCATATATTTTTTTTTTTAACAGAAATTCAACGATATGATATTCACTAGTTCACTATCGATACCTTATCTGGAATAAATGTAACTGTACTTGTAACTGTGAATCGACTTTAAATCTATCCAGTTCTCAAGTCTTTTGATCATACAACCCATTCTTCCTTAGTTTCCGATTGATCGATTATTCTCTCCCTTCTTACATACGGTCCACGAATCCCAAAGGGGATCAAAAGACTTTAAGTATGGCATAGGGATTTCGCTACATTCTCCGTTAAGCCTAATTGGGATGAAGATCGTCGTTAATCGAGTCAAGGGAATCAAAGTGAATCCCACCTTTCTCTTAAATCTTCACTCCTGACTCGTTCAGTCGACACTGCATAACGTTAAACACGTAATAAATATTTACCAGGAACTCCGTTCAACTGTCTACTGGATATAGTTCCCATAAAAAACGAAAAAGGTGACGTCGTCCTCTTCCTGGCATCTCACAAGGATATAACGCACACCAAGGATCGGCAGCTATGTGAATTATATGACAGCGGTGAGTGTAGCAATATTTAAGTTGTCAAATACTATCGTTTAATCCCTGATGCCTCTCCTAGTATTAACGCTGGACGAGCAGTACTGTTGTAGATAATAGAATGTCCTTACGTTGCTGACGCTGGGTTCCTTTATAGACGCTAACGGTAATCTCGATCCTGAAGCACCTCCGGCTAACTATGGCAGGAGAAGAAGCCGCGCTGTTCTCTATCAACTATCGGGCCACTACAAACAATACAATAAGCACAAGCTCAAGATCAACAATGTGAGTCTCATCTCCATCGTGCTAAGATCATGGAGATCCATCTTCTTTGGCTAAGAACTTACGTGGAGTACGCGTAGAGGACATTGGGGGATACGTTAACGAACTGTGGTATCCCTGAGCTTCGGGAATTTGACTAATAAGTTATCCAAGGTTAGGTAAACACGAAGGATTCATACGAAATGCAGATGGAGTCGATAAAAAGTAGATCTTTCAAAGAGCGATGCATATTTTAGAGAGCCTGAGATTCTTTTGTAATTGGAATAAGGATCCGTGCGTTTCTTTGAGATTTGCTTTAGATACGTGAGATTAAAATCTTCTTTTTCTCGAGTCTGTTAATGGACGACGTTGAGAACTTCAAAAGATCTTCGGGAGTCACTTGGATGATTCGTGGCTGTTTTCCTTCATCCTTTACAAGGGTAAAAACCTTTGACCAAACGTTGGCTACCTGGCAGTATACGAAAAGGAATAAAAAGACCGGCGGCGTCTGTTTGTCAAAGATCGAGCGTTTATGCGAATCCGTATCCCAATAACGTCCAGTTGAAATTTTTTCTCCAAATTTGCCTTCTCTCATCTTGAACACGCTACCTTTTTCTCCTTTCGCCCTTCCATCTACGCTTTCGTCACTCCCTGCTGAGTTTACATATTAAATTTCCCACTCACAACCACACCACCTCCACTCACTCTAGAAACTTCTAATTTACTTAGGACCCTCCTTTAACGTAATTTATTAGACGTTGGAACGTTTCCTGATCCACCTGTCACCCAGCTCTGCTTTCAGGTCACTTGGTCCTGATGACGATGACTAAACAGTTGTTGCGCTAATACCTTTAATTATTTGTTTACAGTGTACACATGCCTAACATGCTTTCCTGGCTTCTATCACCTACTTACCCATCTTCCCTTTATACCTGTCTACACTTATCTGGTGCTCCTTTGATCCCCTCTTCGTGCTACGTCGTACCTTCAGTGCGAAGAGGAGATCGCCAAGGTGCTGTGTGAGATAGAAGAGGACGGAAAGAGTCCTCTGCAACTTTGGTCGAGGTTAAATCACTTTACTGGCAAGTTTCACACAAGGTGATGTTTGCGGTCCGTGAATAATGCAACTTCCTTCTGAATCTCTTACAGGCTAAGAGCGAAAGTAGATGAGGATAAGAAGGACAGAGAGAGCATACAGCAGGAATATCGGGTAGAAAAACTGGGAGAATCTTAAAAATTTTTCTTATCCCGTCGTACCGAATAGAAAAGATGCAAAATGTTACACGTATTTGGACAGATTCAGTGATAAATTAATTTCTTAAAAGGAAAAGAGAAAACTATCATCGATATCACAGAAACTCGTGGGTGAGCGAAAGGAAAGAAAAACTGTGGTACGAATTTAATAAGGGACATCCAGCCTCAACGAGGGAACAAATAGCCCTTTTAAGAGAAAGATGAAAAGGTTCCTTGAGAAAGAGATAAGAAAGCTGTACGAAAAGTTATAACGATCCCTGACTGCCTTAACATCTTTAATCACGTTCTAGGTTATGATTTATGTTCATGAAAATCATTGAACCGTATCCCCTGACGCAATCGACAGTAACAATGGCATCTCAACTGCTCTGGTCAACCTGCTCTAGTGCTATGTGGTCATTGTCAGCTGGCGATCTTGCTTTATTAGAAAAGTTTCTGGCTTCAGTTTAACCCTAATTTTTGTTGGCAACCTGTAGCCTGGCTATCACGATTCTTATAATCCTCCTGGGATGGATCCAGGATGAACTGTCAGACATTTCTGAACGTTTAGAATCTTCATAGCCGAGAAGATCGATATTACTCTGGGTCATGAATAAGAGATCAGTCCTCTTATAATGGCTTGGTGATTATCTATTAAATCTCATCCGTAGAAGGGGATAAGAAGGGTTCACCGTTGGGATGAAATTTAAAAAGTAGCAACTAGTGAAAGTGAATATTCCCCTTAGGTGGTTGTGCAGGGTATATCTATTTAGTCGGCCGGATGGGAAACCCTAGAGTGACCTGTTCGCTACTTGGAAGAAGGATAATCGAGATCCCTAGGAAAACGGGCTACGTCGACGAGTTCGTTCTAACTCAGCAGTGAGGGAGAAACTCTCTCGAAGTTTCAAATTATTTGCATTTCGCTTGGTATAATGAGGGTGTTTTGATCTTGCTAGTAATCGTACCCTAACAATCAGCTATAAGATAGGATGCTGCCGTAAGAGAGAATACAAACGGAATTAAATACCTCTTAGTTTTACTTCTTTAATCGCTTTATCGTTTTATCTAATTTCTTTCGTTCTTCTCCGTTTCTCATTCGCAGACGCTTCTTCATTCCACGGCAGCTCCGTTGCCCGAGTACAAGACCTCGGCTATCAAGAAATCCCAGTTTATTCTTAGCCATTACGGTGGCTTTAAATCGTGCTGGGATTGGCTGATACTGATAGCAACTTTCTACGTGGCCGTTGTTGTGCCCTACAATGCCAGTTTTGTGAACACCGACAGACCCACCATGGTCAGCGACGTCGTCGTCGAGGCCCTTTTCATCGTAGGTAAGTCTACCGTGAAAAATCATATTTCAATCGTTCTTATGAGAAAACGTAACGTACGATTGATCTATCTCTGATGTCTTCGTTTTATTTATTCAAGTTTCAGATCAATCTCTGTCTCTCTCACACTCGTATGAGGTAATAAAGTATTCGCAGAATCTTAAGCCTCCCTCTAATCAATTGTACGTACGTTGGACATCTCACTGAATTAACACCGGCTTTATTTTGCACGCAGACTAATGGGTGCTCTTAAGAAAAAGAAAATCGACCCAGGGTTCCTTATTCTTCTGGTCCTGTTAAATTATTGCAAGGCCTGACACAATACTGGCGCGCTGACAATCTCTTAAGATTTTTATCCTGGACCCAGGCTGACAAGTCTGCGTTTGACAGAACCAGGAAGCCGCAGAGTAGTTGGAAGTAGAGAAATAATCCGAACGACGCTGTGGTTTAATCACGTTAATGCTCCCGTCTACTGGCGCACGTCGAGCGAAAAAGCGAAAAAAGGAAAGAAAGAGTCAAAAAAAAAAAAAGAGAATAACCAGGAATCGTCCAATTTCGAAAAGATGTCTTTCCTCGCGAAACCACGTTTCATTTGTTCGTATCCAACCGAGACTGTCTCAGACTGCTGGGAATTTTGCAAAATCTTTCAAGCGTTCGTGAATTACACGGGAATGGACGTTTCTTTAGAATTTATATTTAAAAAATATTTTTTTACGCTCCAAAGTTCATGCAATCTGATAAATCGAGCCACTGTTAACTGGTTCAACGTAGATCATTTATTCACCGATCTTGTGTTATCATATTCTATGGCGTAAACACAACATGCGTCAATAAGTAAACAGTACGCGGGGAAAGTTGTGCTTGAAGTGCGTTAACGCTTACAGAGGGTTATACTATATAACAGAAGAGATAGTGGGTGGTCGAAGTTGTAGATAAGGTAAATGCCATAAAAAATGAATTTGATGGTCCTCAATAAAAAAAATAACGCCATAAAAATGAGATACGTGTATTTCGCGTTGAGTCTACATAAAATGAATACAGTGATAACGCTCGGAGTTCCCGTATATAATAACAGAAATGATACACTCCAGTTCAAGATAGGTATCTGTATTATCGGTTTTTTTTTTGTTTTTTTTTTTAATAAGAAAAGGGTACCTTTTAAACATTTAAAACTAAACATACTTGCATGTCGTTTCTTTTTTATGACGTACTTGAGCAGACAGTTAAAAGCCAGCAATTTTCCAAGACCAGAAGCCAGTTTCAATTTCGCAAGAGTACATAGAACCTGGTTGTGTGCAACAAGCGCGATAGCGTTTTTTTTAATGCGGATGAAACTTTTGTAACAGTAGTGCAAAGTGCATCCAGCAACAAGCAGGAGGAAGTAGCAAGCAACGTTGAAAGAAGCGTTTGTAATAAAGTGGGCTGGTTGTACTTTGATATACTATAGGATACCAGCTTATACAGTGCTGTTACATTGTACCTTTTGTAACCATCGTGTTTTCTTTTTTTTTTTTGCACTATATAAAAATATAATTATCAACGACGAAGTGATAAAGGAAAGTTGCATTTTATTCTTGCAGATATAATTCTTAACTTCAGGACGACCTATGTGAGCAGGAAGGGCGAGGTCGTCAGCAATGGAAAGAGTATTGCTTTGAATTATCTGAAAAGCTGGTTCCTCGTGGATCTTGTTGCTGCACTTCCCTTTGACGTACTCTACGCCTCGGACGTTTACAGCGGAGAGGTCAGTGTCTCGAGGTAATCCTCGGCACCATTTTGTTTGTATGGATATCTCATAGGTGCTTTGGGTATTGAAATAATGGTAGCAGGTGTGGCAACGGTAATATTGTCAAATCAAATTAATATCTTTGAATAGGGGGAAGAAAATAAAAAAGTGTGCTCGATTGATTGCAAAGTAATAGGATTTCCGCGGTGAAAATTGTCAAAGGAAAGATGTTACCACGGTGAATGGAGTTCGTTGTCGCCCTACGTCGTCTTCGTGAATGGACCAATCATCGCCCGGTTCTAAGTCACGCCTGTAGAAGGGGATACTCAATTATAGACATTGTCGAGTCAGTTTCCGAATTGGAATACATCTCTATGTATCATTTTTATTCTTATTGCCACTGATACTTTTTTTTTTAATTTATAAGCTGAATATCTGTCTGATGCCGGGACGTATTGGATTGGTTATTTTTTTTTTTTTGTATTTTCGGTATGTCTTGTAGTCTTGGTTGAGGAGAATTTTTCTATAATTATGAAAAGTATCGCTGCAGCATATCTCTCGAGCTCGCAATCCGTTTTCATTAATTAAAAGTCACGGTAGAACTAGGTCTTTTCGAAGTAATTCCAGGAGAAGTCTCGTGCCTGATACGAGAATCGATTCTACGAGCGACAACCTTTGACCCGGCCTTTAGTGACCTCACCGATGCTTGGGAATAGGTCGGCAATCTGCGAAATGAGTAGGATTTTATAAAACCATTTTTCTTATACTTAGAAAATTGCAAAGTTTTCTATTTTATCGACACTGGATATATAGAGAACCCTTTTTTTTTTTGATCTCATTGATTTAACTCTTATCAGACGCCGGATGTAAAATAAGTTGACTTCTAATATTACCCAGCTCTTTTTTATTGAACTTTAAATTAACCGAGAATCAATAATATTGCAAGTCGACGTACCGTCGACCCAATATACTTCAAATTAGCTCACTGCACTTTCGTACCGGGCAATCTTAGTTCTACGAGAAATGAAAAAATGTTTAACTTTAAAAGACTTTTTTTTACAAAGCAAAATATAAGCATCGGTCGCACGATTAAATCTTAGCGGTTCCTGTGGTATCAATTAGCTGGTAATTGGCAATTTTGAATTTCCGCCATAGTGGGGTTTGACGTGGCGCATCTGCCCTCGTCAGATTACTCGGTTAATAACCGAGACTTCGTGCACCCTTCGGTGAGAATATCTCGAACGTCCCGACGCTACGGCGTTCCGACGCTTGGAAACTATCCCGACAAGATAGAAATCGATAAGCGCACGCTGTATTCGGCCACCATTTCGCTTTTACCCTTGCCCAAGCGAATGCATTCAAGATATCCAATATCACTTTTACAAGCACAAATCTGCCAAGAATTCATGAAACTTCAACTGACTTTCGTTCAACAGGAATCCGGACACAGTCACATTCATTTGGTGAAACTCACGAGGCTGCTGAGATTGGCAAGATTGCTGCAGAAGATGGACAGGTACTCTCAGTACAGTGCGATGATCCTGACATTGCTGATGCTCTCGTTCACTCTGGTTGCTCATTGGCTCGCGTGCATCTGGTACGTCATTGCTGAGAAGGAGAGACTGCGCAACGATAAAGACTGGGATCTCGGTAAGACTCAGGGAGGAAGCAAGAGAAGCATAAGAAGCAGAAAATACAAGAAAAAGGAAAAGCCATATTATGAAACAGATTAGCCATTGTCAGGAGAAGAAATTCCTGGGGAATCCGAGCTTACTTCAATGATTTTTAAGGGATGCTTTGATCTTTATTGCTTTCCAACTCATTGACTTTTATTCCTCGGGTCTTTCATTAGATTCGTATTACATCTGTGACATTTTTTATCTTATTCCACGATTTAAACCTGCACATCCTTTATCTCTCTTCTCATACGTTTTCCTACATGGTGGATACATAAGGATAATCCACCGTGGGAGATTTCGACGCATGTACCTCTTTTAAATACGATATTGCCTGTATCCATTGAAAAATCCATTTGGACCTATTGTCCTTTGAGTTTTGCGGCTTCGTTCGAATTTCACGTGCAGTCTAATCGCTTTTATTGAAATTGGGCTTTATGACGTCGGTCCTCTGACAATTAGAATATGTAGGAGCGCCGTGACGTGTCTTATAGTTGATTTTGTATTTAGATTCGTATATACATTTTTTTTTTTCATAAAGTCTACAGCTTAGTCTTTCGAGTAGCTGAATATAGGTGGAAAGATAAGAATCACTGTTTGTCATGGGGGTTGAATATATAATAAAAATATACAGAGGACCTTCGGGGAGGATCCGAACCCTCGCCTGTTGCGCTTGAGGCATGCTCTCCCATGTATACATATGTGCTCAGATAATGGACATATGTGATCCTATACATATGTAACGGTAGCTAAGATATATATAGGTACACATTGCTCTCTCGGGTGTGATAGCACGGAGTTTAGTCTCCGACGTGAAAACCAAACTGGAGAACAGTTTGCCGGGAATGTAAATTTAAGTATGAAACTTTCTTTTTGTCAGAAAATCTTAAGGGTTTCTACTAGCGAAAGTACAGTGACACCGAACGTGAAACTCAACCTTCAGTTTCATATAGGATTTCAATTTATCTTCACGATCCTTGAGATATCCTTCACTTTGTCGCCATCCATTAATCTGGCATGCGTCTTCATGAATTTCAGGCTGGATTCACACTCTGGCTGACAGACTGAAGATTTCCGTGCAAAACGTGACGCACTCTGAGAGTTACATCACTGCACTTTACTTCACCTGCAGTAGTCTGACCTCAGTAGGTTTTGGCAACGTGTCAGCCAATACGTCTTCGGAGAAGATATTTTCCATATGCACTATGCTAGTCGGTGGTAAGTAATTTTTCGATCGTTTCGGTCTGTTATTGTACGTATAATTTAATTAATTTGAATTTTCATGATACAATTTACAGCACTGATGCACGCTGTGGTCTTTGGTAACGTGACCGCCATTATTCAGAGAATGTACTCGAGAAGATCACTTTATCAGACAAAGTGGCGAGATCTCAAGGACTTCCTGGCGCTTCACCAGATACCTGAAGAGCTCAAGCAAAGGATGCAGGACTATTTCCAAACTATGTGGTCGCTCAATCATGGCATTGACATACACGAGGTAAGGGAGGTGTGTAAAGCGAACGATCCTAGAAATCCTTGAAGGGTTTACGTATCTCCTTGAGCCTTGGGATTTACTGTTATTTACCTTGAACTTACTCAATCCAGAAATAGAGATTTCCCGAGGCTCCTGGTGTATAACGAGTATCCTTCAAGAAGTTCCTCGCACGTGTCTCATAATTGGTACAATTGAAATATCGATAGATCCTGAATGTGCAAACGAACGCAAGATATTACGTCTTTACTCAATGTTTCTTTATACAAATATATATATATCTTATAAGTATATAAATTAATCGTCATTCAAGGACGAGGAGACCTTTAACAATACAATGTGCTAATATTTGTATCTATTATTCGCATTGTCTCTTGCGCCACGTGCTTGTAGTACGTAAGTACGTTAAATAAAGTAATGAAGTAAGGCTACAGTTATTGTGGGTAAGCAGATGGCTAGGTTCGCGCGTATAAAACAAGCTAATAAAATTCAGAAAATGTATTCAGGTACAGTGCATGCTTAAGAATTTTTATTTGGCTTATAACGATTTCTCTGGCCACCAGCAAAGAGCCCGAGGCTCGTTGCTGATTCGCCTTCGATTTCTCCTGCTGTTGATATGAATTTTCTGACTTCGAGCGATCGACGTTATACAAACTCTTGTGTATATTTCACGTTGATTTTTTGGGGATGTTTGTCCTGCCCCTTTATCAATCAATCAACTTTGGAGACCGGCATTTCTGGAATACACGTATTTATATTATTCATGACTACCTTGGCTATATATCTACTTGCCACCTCTCTTATCCGTCTATTATATATATATATATATATATAAATATACTTTGCATGATTATAATTTTTTAATATTTACACACCGTACTGTCAGTATTTACTTCACAAAATAAGAAATTTTATCGTAAATTGCTCTTTTGATTTTCACTGTCAATTAGAGTGTAGATATCTATTGTATGCACGCGCACATTACCTGTTCTGGAAAACATGGCTACTATCGGTGAACTATTGTAATGAATTTCTGATTAGTCATTTGCAAGTGTTTTAGTCGGCTCATTCATCCCCTTCCATTGCCCACTCAGAAGGTAACCACTATCGTTTGGGGGATGCATGAGTGACAAAGTGTAACGAATAACGTATAAAGCACTATAGATGACGAACGTTTATTCGTCCTTTAGAAATGTTGAAACTTTTTCCTCCTATTTCACTTTTTATCAGCCTCTTCAATTCACTCTAAATGTTAGCCTCGATGTCTTCTCCAAACTCTCTTCTCTCCGCGAGCTAGTTCATCGGAATTCGAAACCAGATAAGCTTTGCGATATATGAAAATCCGTACGTTCTTTTCAGACGCTGAAGGAGTTTCCGGAAGAGCTTCGAGGCGACGTCTCAATGCATTTGCATCGTGAAATCCTGAGCTTACCGATATTCGAAGCAGCCTCACAGGGTTGCCTGAAGCTGCTCTCGCTTCATATTCGAAGCAACTTCTGCGCCCCTGGCGAATTTCTCATTCATAAAGGGGACGCTCTATCCTACATTTATTATCTGTGCAACGGTTCGATGGAGGTCGTGCAAAACAGCATGGTGGTAGCCATTTTAGGTAAGCTTCTCTTGCTTAATAGAAATATTATATCGCGTGGATACGCTCGCATGTAATGCCACGTGGGATTTCATTCTTTGGATACATCTTTTTTTTGGGGGTCTTTCAGGGAAGGGAGATTTGGTGGGTTGCGACATAAACGTACACTTACAACATGGTAACAATGGTGGTGGCACCGGTGGCGGTGGTTCTGGCACTGCCGATGTTGTTGTAAAGTCCAGCTGCGACGTTAAGGCACTGACTTACTGTGACCTCAAATGTATCAATATGCAAGGCCTGGTGGATGTTCTCAGACTTTATCCTGAGTATCAGCATCAATTTGCTCATGACATAAAGCACGATCTTACCTACAATTTAAGGGAGGGTTACATTGCTGGCCAAGAGTCTGATATGAATGGTGCCCATTCTTTGACCTTGCCCTCTATAAGTGAGGATGATGAAAATCTTCCCGAGGAAGGTGAAACCTCACCACTTTCGCCACCCAACAGATCACCCTTGCACATAGCGACTAGTCCACGTCATGCAAAGTTCAGGTAAGATTTTGTAATCAATATATAACGATTTGGGAGCTTTCTGTTATCTTGGATGATTTTGTGTTAGGGACGAGTACAGAGAGGGTAGACGAGGAGTGAGGGGTGGAATAATAAGAGGAAGAGCTGCTCAAGTTCTCGCTCAAGAGTCAGTCGATGATCATATCAGAGGATCCGTAGAGAGATTGGATACTCAAGTGACGAATTTGCACCAGGACGTAGCTACTTTGAGTTATGAGGTAAAACAATGCGATTGGCATAATTTCTGTTGTATCCAATGCGTATCCATGTAACAAACGTTACAGTTTATAATTGTTTGTTAACGTAGGTCAGAAACGCTATTCAGACACTGCAGCTGCTCGCCAGTTCTCCCCAGAGCAATCCGAACCTTCCAACTCCAGCTGGCAGGGGAAGTGGCGTTTTGGCCAGAAGTTCCTCACATCCGCCAGACGCTCTTTGCTGGGACCCACCAGCTAGATTGGCAAATGCTTCGACGCAAACCGATTGGCCGATCGATCTCTTGGAACTCTGGGTTCGCACCGATCCTCACAGAGTTCTCAGGCTCTTGGGATTAGATCCAGAAATTATTCTAAAATCGTCGATTCCGTCGCCTGCGCCTTCCCCGTCTTCGCCTCCTCCACCGCCCTACGAACCCCTGTCTTCTTTGGCGGGTTCGCCGATGCAATCGCCGCCACAGTCGCCAGGTTAGCCATCCAGAATACAAATTCAGTGCCACTGTATCCGATGAAGTCAACCAGAACAGTTTCAGGAAACAATAATCGTACCTTCAACAACAATCAGGAGGAAGAAGCAGTATCGGGAGTCTGTCGAGTGTCGACGACCTGCTGGGATTCACCAAATAAATTGTCCCACAGATTCAGTGCTGGCGATGCTGACAATTCGTCCTCGCTTCATCAGACATTCAACGCCCTTCATCGACTGCCAGAGTCACGATCGTTAAAATTCGACATCTTCGACAGCTGAACAAAGCGCGGCAATGTCTCGTTGTCCATGGAAGACTTGAGAAGCAGGAATAGTGAGGAGCGAGGCGTAATGAAATAAGTGTTGACGCTTGATAAATGAAAAATGGAAGATCGAAGATTTGTTGCCTTGTGCATCGCGTAGGCGCCTAAATATTTATACAGCCATTGGAGGAAGTTTTCGCGGATAAAAATTTACAATTAACCAGCAACCTACTAGGTGGGAATGATCTTTCGAGAGCTTATATTTTTCCATAGCCAATTCTCGTCCTTCTCCACGAAACTCTTCCCCCGGTACTTATACCCTTTTTACTATTGTCACTGCCGAACTCCTCTGGTCTTCTAGTTTGATCTTGAAAATAAGGGTGGAATTCTCTCAAGGTTTCGTATATTTATGTCCACGTCATATCATAATACTTACGATTGGCATTTATATATTTACGAACAATGGCTCAAGTATTACAAGATTTTGTTTCTTCTTTGTTTCAAGGAGGCAAGGAGGATAACAAATCAGCTTAGATAATGGCTGCGTCCGTATCCATTGACGTAACTTTTAGAAATCAATTTTAGTCTAGTCTGATTTTAAGATGGCATATCATGCACGAGTCATATCGTATCATACCTTCTACGACGGTAGTGCCTCGAAATTAATTGCGTTAATTATCCAGAGCTGGTATACATAAAAATATTACGTAAAATGCAATCACGTTCTTCTTAACTATAGGAAAATTGTTGCTCCAGTCAATAATACCAAAAAAAATTCGATACATTCTCTCGAAATCTTGCCATTTTTAATACGAATATCAATTGATCGATGTAATGGATGGTGAAATTTCATAGCGAACTTTATTTGGGAATTAATTGCACGGTTCAATTTAAGTAATTGTTTACTTTATCGACACATTGTACATAATTGTTTCCTGTTAGAATGAAATTGACGTATCATTCCATTTTTTTTTTTTTTTTGTACAGTTTCCTAATGGCGTTTAAGCGTTTCCCGTCGAGTTATTATTCTAAAATTTAACAGAGAAACATGTTATATAAGTTTACACATATATATATATATACATATACACACACAAATATATATTATATATTTGAAAGGTATTCACAATTCGAGTTATTAAAGTGGTTAACTGGAAAAATTTTAGTATAGCAATAACGTGCACATCTTGATGTACGATAACGACGTCCACTTTAGCTTCTAGTCAGTGATCATCAATTAGCGAAAAACTTGACATTTTCCAGCTGTAGATAAGTTATGCGTAGAACGTTCAGAAACGAATTGAAGGGAGACAAAGAAAGAGATATATTAATATAAAAACGTATATTTCATCGAGACGTAGATAGAGGAGGCTCAGAAATTCAAAAATATGAGCGAATACCTTTACCAGGAGACACGATCGCGAAGTTATTGCAAAAAGCATGTGCGTGTTTGTGAATATGTCAACGTATGCATCGTATATACAACATATCTTCTTATAAAATTTTAGAACTTCTATTTTTATACAATTAATATTCTAAAGTGGTAAAAGTTTTCGTAAATCTTGCGATATTTCTCTGGTGGTACGAATTTTCTCTTTAAATTTGAAAGTGCGACACTGTTCAATCGAATGTGATAAATATCTAAAAATCTCGCTACCTCATCTTCATTCGGAACTTTACTATGGGGTTTTTTTTTTTTTTTTTTTTTCTTATCTATTTCATTGAACTCGATAGATTTTAACGACTTGACCAAGAAATTTTGAATGCAGATCAACGTACTCGCGTGACATACACATTTCTTTTGCAATGGCGGATACATGTAATAAAAGGAGAACGCGTTTTCCGCGCGATCGTATCCAAACATGAATCATATTATACGGAATATGGAAGTGTATTTAATTTTAAGTAATCAAGGCTAAGCGCTACTGGGTGTTTGTAAATAATAAATAATATTGAAAAATGTGTGATAAGGCACGGCTTTGGCCATGCACGATTATATTCGTTCGACTTTCTCTGACGTGAATCGTGAAAGGCGAGTATCCTGAGCGGCGTACGAGGAAAAGTGGACACAGAGAATATAAGAAAAATAAAAGAATGAGACGGGATCAAGAGAAGCTGTAGAGAATGATTTAATCTTGCGTTAGCGAGGCGTGTACCGCATTAATGTATACAGAGTTATTCAGTAGAAACGGACCGCGTGAAGTTAGCGCACCTGTTTGAATCTTATGGTAAAACCATGATTCAGGTGGTGCGTTTAGGCTGAATAACCTGGTATATGTATTATATATATATATATATCGGATTCTCGTAATTTTCACGAGTCACGGTGGATAGCCAGTTTTATAAATATTTCATATATTTTGTTATACTATTTCTATGCTCTCTACGTTATAATTGAAAGGTAATTATACATATGTATAAATGTATTACGGTATCGATCCGCCTTTAAACCTTTTCCACTTATTCAATATGGCGGCGCATTAGAATATACGTATTATAGTTCTATCCATAAGACCCTCTGATGCTCGTAAAGCTTCATCTTCCAGAAGATTTGAGCGATTATGAAGAGTTGTCAATAATTCGCTAGGAATTCAATGATCGCGTAACGATTCGGTACGTTTACTGATAAGGTATTCAAAACTGTCCAAACACGAAATTCAATCATAGCGACGTACTTTCATAGATGTAGATATCCTTGTATTACACCAGAGTACATAATCTATATAGAAATTTCGAATCAATAAATTCCCTTGGGCATGAGATTTTCTATTATATTTGTATTTTTTTTTTTACATCAGATCAAGGGGTTCTCCGCAATTTACCGCTGGTTAACAGAGCGACCCTTAGAGTCGGATATAAATAGCGGAGGGCTTCTGCCCGGCAAGCTACACGTTCGTGATCGCGATCAGCTCGGCTACGACGAATCCGCATTGTCGAGGGAGGCTGTGATCACAAAGCTCTACTTCCGGACTCCCCGCTGCGATTCAGCGCAATGTTTTTGGTATCGTCTGAAACTTTAGCGTTGTCCATCTCCCTACTGGTCTCTGTAAAGAGTGCGGGCACGTGAGCCGTCGCAGCCTGAGGTGTTGGGTTCGCGGCCTGGTATTATTAATATTTTTTCTTTAATCTGGCCACGCTACGACCACGGACATATTGAAAAATGCAGAAACGTCCACTGGTCAGGTAGCGCGTCCACGCCGAAATAAAGCTTGAACCGTGAAAATCGACTCATTGGCAATCTCCCTACTCCTCTTTGGTAATGGTTTCTGTTAATTTATGAGGTTAAAGGGTAATGAATAACACGCGCAATATGCATTATTGAAATAAAACTACTTTGTTTTAAATTCTCTCTGTCACTAAATATTTTCTACGCTTTTCTTCATTGTTGACGTTGTCGCCATCTAGTGTAATAAAATCGTATTGTTGCTTACCACAGAGCAAAGAAGTGGTTTGGTTTCGGAGTACGTCGACGGTGGAGCCATTTTAGAATATCGCCGAAGGTTGAGTGCCTTGTCAGTCTTTTCATTGAACATCAGACACCGTGAGATTTGAGTAAATCTGCTTTTTCGTTGAACGGGGTGAAATTTACGTATATTGTAAAGAATGGCAGATTTTCTGGATACTGAGGCAGAAGAGAGCGAGGTAGGATTTATGTTGATTATATTCTTGTAATATGTTGTTGCATGAGAAGTTTTCCAACGCCATTTTCATTGCATTTCTTTACTGGTGAACCTACTTTTGTACCCATATTTTGTGGTTTCTTAGGAGGAAGAGGAGTTGGATTATACTGAAAAAAAGAAATTAAAGAAATTAAAGACTGTGGAGGAGAGTGATGAGGAGGAAGACGGTAAGTCCTCAGTCGTGATTAATACAAATCTTCTCTGAGTATGTTTTTATTTCAATTATATTCGATGCAGATGATGAGGACCGACTTCGTGAAGAACTGAAAGATCTTATCGATGACAATCCTATAGAAGAAAGTGAGGGAGAGGATAGCGATGTTTCAGGTGGTTCTAAGAAACGTAAAAAAAGTGACGATGAAGATTTTGATGACCGTCTTGAGGATGAAGATTATGATCTCATAGAAGAGAATTTAGGTGTTAAAGTTGAAAGGGTATGCCGTTGAATAATATATGTCTAACCTAACTATGAAATTGATAATTTGTTTTATAACCTGCTCGTTGTTTTAGAAACGCTTCAAGCGCTTACGAAGAATACAAGATGAAGAATCTGAGGAGGAACAAGAACAAGAGGCTGACGAAGAAAGAGATGCAATTGCGAATGAACTATTTGAAGGTTCCGGTGATGTAAGTTCTAATATTTTCTCAAAGTATCCAATACGTTAGGACTTCTTAGCTCATGTTGGTTTTTTGCTTGCCTGCTCGCTTCTATTAGGAAAGGGATGGATTGGTGGTATGTATGTTTTTGGTGTTTGCTTGTTACATTATTCGATCATCTTTTACCTTTGATATCAGGAGGACGAACGGAGAAGTGAACGGAGTCACAGGCCTGAGGCAGAAACATTTGATGAGGAAGGAAGCGAAGGTGAATACTCGGATGCAGATGATTTCATTGTGGATGACGATGGAAGACCTATCGCCGAAAGGCGAAAAAGGAAAAAGCATATATTCTCTGACGCGTACGTAAAGAATTTCTTATGTTCAGTTCTATCGCAAGATCTGTTTGTATTACAATCCATAATATTTAATCAACGTATTATTATAATGGGAAACAGGGCTCTTCAAGAGGCTCAGGATATTTTTGGTGTGGACTTCGACTATGACGAATTCGGGAAATATGGTGAGGAAGATTACGAGGAAGAAGAAGAAGACGAAGAGGATGAATACGTTGATGATGACGGGGATGGAGAGAGACCACGGCGTCCGAAGAAGCAGCCAAAGAAGAAGCCCACGAAAAAGAGTATTTTCGAAATATATGAGCCAAGCGAACTCAAGAGAGGTCATTTTACGGACATGGATAATGAAGTGTGTATAGAAAGAAAAATATTCGAAACGTTCTCATAACGAAGTGTCATTTATATGATCATATATTTATCCATTTCAGATTCGAAATACAGATATACCAGAGCGAATGCAACTTCGTTCGGTGCCAGTTACTTCTGTACCAGAAGGCTCCGACGAATTAGACCTCGAAGCAGAATGGATTTATCAGCAGGCATTCTGCCGACCAACGGTATCGATTCAAGATGCACACTTAAACGCCGAAGCAAAAGAACGAGCACGAAAAGGACCCAAAACAGTTGGAAAGATAAAGAAGGCTTTAGATTTCATGAGAAATCAACACTTTGAAGTACCGTTCATTTCCTTCTATAGAAAGGAATACGTTCTCCCGGAACTGAACATTAACGATCTCTGGAAAGTCTACAAATTTGACGCTAAGTGGTGCCAGTTACGTCAAAGAAAAGAAAATCTGTTGAAACTCTTTGAGAAAATGCGAAACTATCAGCTTGACGAAATTATGAAGAACCCGGACGCTCCGCTTCCTGACAATGTGCGCGTTATCCGGGAGGAAGACATAGATCGTTTGAAGAATGTTCAAACTAGCGACGAGCTGAACGACGTTCATCATCATTTCATGCTGTATTACAGCCACGAAATACCGGCAATGCAGGAGACCGTCAGAAAGAAGGAGAGGGAGGCTAGACGCGAAGCAAGAATTCAAAGACGAAGACAGCAAATCGCAGAAGCGGAAGAGAACGGCGAGGAACCTCCACCGGACGACGAGATAGACGTGGAGGAGGAGGACGAACCAGACGAAACTCTGAAACAAGCGGTAAGAACCGGTCCGTATTCAATCTGCAGAAAGGCGGGCTTGGACGGTCTTGCAAAGAAATTCGGTCTGACTCCCGAGCACTTTGCTGAAAATCTACGTGACAATTATCAGCGTCACGAGGTCGATCAGGATCCTACGGAACCGTCGACAGTAGCGCTTGACTTCTGCGGTCCAAAGTTCAAGACTCACGAAGAAGTACTCAAGGCTGCACAGCTGATGGTCGCCATACAGTTGGCACGCGAACCTCTGGTGCGAAAATGTGTTCGCGAGATGTACATGGAAAGAGCAAAGATATCTGTACAACCTACGAAAAGGGGTATTAAGGAGATCGATGAAAATCATCCGATCTACGGAATGAAGTACTTGAAGGACAAACCCGTGCGGGATCTTGATGGCGATCAATTTTTGAAACTGTCGATCGCCGAAGAGGATAAACTCATTACTATCACCATGAGCGATACCATCGAAGGAAATACTAGCAGCAATTACGTGGAAGAAATGAAGCAGCTTTACTACAGGGATGAATTCAGTAAGACCGTTCAGGACTGGAATGCTCTGAGAGTGGGTAGCGTAGAAATGGCGCTAACGCGTATGGTCATACCGGACCTTAAGAAAGAACTGAGGTCGAATCTTATCGCCGAAGGAAAGGAGTGCGTACTGCGTGCTTGCTGTCGCAAGATGTACAATTGGATAAAGGTAGCGCCGTACACCTGTGAATTTCCTGAAGAGGAGGACGAGGAGTGGGACACCAGCAAGGGACTTCGCGTAATGGGTATTTCCTATGTGCCTGATTACTCTCAAGCTGCGTTTACCTGCCTCGTTGCGCCGGATGGGGAGTGCACCGATTACTTGAGGCTTCCGCATCTCCTAAAAAGAAAGAACGGCTTCCGGGAGGATGAGAAGATGATGAAGGAGGCCGACCTCTTGGCTATTCGAAACTTCATAGCTACGAAAAAGCCTCACGTTGTTGTGATCGGCGGAGAGTCGCGAGAAGCAATGATGATAGCTACCGACTTGAAGGAGGTTATCGCTACTCTTGTTGAAGACGAACAGTTCCCTTCTATTCAGGTGGAGATATGTGACAACGAGTTAGCGAAAATTTATTCGAACAGCAATAAAGGTATCGCTGAATTCCGTGACTATCCGGAGCTTCTTCGTCAAGCTATATCACTCGCAAGGAGAATGCAGGATCCTCTTGTTGAATTCTCGCAGCTGTGTACCGCTGACGAGGAAATACTTTGTCTGAGGTATCATACCCTTCAGGACCAGATAAGCAAGGAAGAACTTCTGGAGAATCTCTATCTTGAATTCGTGAATCGGGTTAACGAAGTCGGTGTGGATGTTAATAAAGCTGTTCAGCAGGCCTACGCAGGTAACCTCGTGCAATTTGTATGCGGCCTGGGTCCCAGGAAAGGTCAGGCCCTGATAAAGATGCTCAAGCAAACCAATCAAAGATTAGAAAACAGGACGCAGCTGGTAACAGCCTGTCACATGGGACCAAAGGTTTTTATAAACTGTGCTGGTTTCATTAAAATAGATACAAACAGTTTGGGAGACAGTACGGAAGCATACGTGGAGGTACTTGATGGTTCTCGTGTGCACCCTGAGACGTACGAGTGGGCGAGGAAAATGGCTGTGGATGCTTTGGAGTACGACGACGAGGACGCAAATCCTGCTGGAGCTCTTGAGGAAATTCTCGAGTCTCCCGAGAGATTGAAGGATCTCGATCTGGACGCTTTTGCCGAGGAACTGGAAAGACAGGGCTTTGGAAACAAGTGCGTTACGCTGTACGATATCAGAGCAGAGTTAAACAGCAGATACAAGGATTTGAGAGTGCCCTATCAGTCTCCGAGTGCTGAGAAATTATTCGACATTCTTACAAAAGAAACTCCAGACACGTTTTACATAGGTAAACTGGTATTAGCTTCCGTCGTCGGAATCAGCCACAGGAAGCCGCAGGGTGAACAGCTGGATCAAGCGAATCCTGTACGAAACGACGAAACTGGCCTTTGGCAATGTCCCTTCTGTTTGAAGAATGACTTTCCTGAACTGTCCGAAGTGTGGAATCATTTTGATGCTGGCGCTTGCCCGGGAAAGGCCACGGGCGTAAGATTGCGTCTGGACAATGGAATATCGGGGTACATTCACATTAAGAATTTGTCCGATAGGCACGTCGCTAATCCAGAGGAAAGAGTGGGCATCGGTCAGATAATTCATTGTCGAATCATTAAAATCGAAGTCGAGCGATTCAGCGTTGAGTGTACCAGCAAGAGCAGTGACCTTGCTGACAAGAACCACGAGTGGAGGTAAAGCAAGGATCAGTTTAAACAATTTCTAACTTTCAATTATTTGTAAACTATTGAATTTTTATTTAACATTTCTAGACCGCAGAAGGATCCTTTCTACGACACTGAAGCAGAGCAAAAGGACTTGAAAGTGGAAGAGGAGGCTAAGAAAGCAAAGCAGAGGCAAACTTACGTGAAGCGCGTTATAGTTCATCCGTCGTTTCATAATATTAGCTTTGCTGAGGCAGAGAAGCTTATGCAACATATGAAGCAAGGGGAGGCTATAGTCAGACCAAGTAGCAAGGGTGCCGATCATCTGACGGTCACCTGGAAGATAACCGATGATATCTATCAACACATTGACGTACGAGAAGAAGGCAAGGAGAATGCCTTTTCACTTGGACAAAGCCTGTGGATTGGAAATGAGGAGTTTGAGGATCTAGATGAAATAATTGCTCGACACGTTAATCCAATGGCTGCATATGCTTCCGAGTTATTAGATTTTAAGTACTATAAACCAAACATTGATGGTCTGAAAGACAAAGCAGAAGAGATATTGAAGGAACAGAAAAAAGAGAATCCTGGTGGAATTCCATACATAATATCCGCTGCCAAGGTACGTCCCTCTACAATAATCACAATAAAACTAATACAAACTTTATCTAATAATTTTAATCTTCGTTATTCGCAGAATTATCCAGGAAGATTTTTGCTCTCTTATTTACCAAGAGTACGATGTCGTCACGAATACGTCACTGTATCCCCAGATGGATTTAGATTCCGTGGACAAATGTTTAGCAGAGTTAACGACCTGTTCCGTTGGTTCAAGGAACACTTCAGAGACCCAGTACCAGGTCAGGCGACGCCTAGCACTCCACGCGGAGCTATGACCTCCAGAACGCCGTATCATACAACTCCAGGTGTTAATGTCAGCGGTGCGTATAAATTTAATTTCGAGAAACTTTTATTGCATAGAAACAGTATTAAATATCTGAATTAATTTTTCAGGCATGAACCAGGAAGCAATACAAAGAGTTGCGCAGAATCTTCCACATCACATGATTCATTCTTTGTCTCAAGTGGCTAACCAAACTCCTCATCATTATCCTCCGCATACTCCAGGAACAGCCGGAGCCACCGGCTATGGCGGAATGCCTACTTATCCAAATACTCCATACACACCTTCCGGACAGACGCCATTTATGACACCTTTTCAAACACCACATCATACTCCTCACCACGCTCAACCAACACCCAGGTACTCACAGCACAGCCAGCACGGGCAGCACGGACAACAGACTCCTAGCCATCATCAAGGTCCCTTCTTACATCCTGGTCCACCTACCGTGACACCCGTTCATCACAGAAGCACTCCGTCCCATCGACCAACACCTCCTATAGGAACACCATCCGGTGATCCAATGGACTGGAAAAAGGCTGCCGAAGCTTGGGCTAGGCACAAGCAAACGATGCCAAGGATGTCGTAAGTGTCATTAGATCCTACCTGGTGCGCACTGGCTACAACGAACAAATCTAATTAACTTTTAATATCGTAGTGGCGGCACACCGCGGTACGAAGACTCCAGGAAGACCCCAAGAGGATACGAAGAATCCTCGGGAAGAGCAACACCCCGCAACAGACCACCATCGGCTCGCACTCCGTCGTACAAGTCACCCCGAGGAACACCACACACGAATTCTAGTCCTCGGAGTATGTCTCTAAGTGGAGACGGTACTCCTCTCTACGACGAGAGCTAACATGATTAAGCATTATTGTCCATAGTATACTGTCTATTATTATTATATTATTATGAAATATAGATCGAAGTAAACAAGTGAGTGCAACTGGAAACGAAATCGAGGCACTGCTTACATTCCAAATATTACGTGTCAAGTTGGTGATTGTCTCTGATATTTATAATTGAATCACAACGATCTAGGAGTTTTTATTAATTGTAATTATGCCTTTTAGGTGATTTAGCTCACTCCCGGTCTGTTATCACCGGACTGCTGATAATATAATCTATTCGGTTACATGAGAAATCACAGATTTTAAAAACATTGTATTTTAACATAGGGAAATTTTACGTCATAAAATATGGCTACGCTTTTAAAACTGAATAGTATAATTTTGATTTTATCTTTTCCATTTCATGGCATTTGCGACACCTCGTCATCCGAAAGCACGTTGTCTCGTAGCAGTACATTTTCGTGATACGTGCAAATTATATTCTCCTCGGGACCACGCGACGTTGATCTCTGTCTGTTTCGGCGCCTTTACAAAAAAAAAAGGAACTGTCTTGGTTATTTCAATTTTGCAAATACAATCTGGTGTCATAACTAACGGTTCTCACAGTATGTCAGACTCGTTTGATAACTGTTTCGATGTTGGTGAATTTTCAAGTTTTTGTCGCTTCGCCATTCTCGAGTTTCGTGAAGAATTTTCAAGCACGTCTCTCTTCATTCGCGATGAACTTTCAGCCTGTATAAATTTATTAACAAGATAAATATTATGAAACAGTGTTTCCTGGATATTGCAAAAAAATATTAGCATACTGTATATTCAATAGGTGAAGAATTATTAGGTTTCTTTCCATTAGACGTTCCACCGGATTTGTTACTCGACCTGGTTCTTCTGTGCGATGTAAAATTTTTCTCTTCCTCGTCGCTAGATGAGAATTTTAATTGTTGAACAATACTTCGTTTCTTCCTGAAGGATCTTCTCTTTTCATCGTCTTTCGAATTCGTCTCAGTTTTCGCAAGTCGACCTGTCGTGCCTCTAGTACGATACTTCATATCTGTTACCGGGTATTTTTTACTCTCACGAAAATTGTTAGATTCCTGGGTAGAGTTCTTCTGCTTTCCTTCGTCCTGAGAGTCTTGGGAGAAACTCGTACGGCTCCTCGTGCTTCTTGACGTTTCACAAGCATCTCGTGATTTGCCAGGACTGTAAACCGCATTGTCATCCTTGAAAGCAATACGTTCGCCGTTCCAATAATTCAGAGGCGGTAGGATTCGTCTTCCCCTGGAGCTAGTAGGAATGCTTAAGACATTCAAAGTGGAGCCATCCAGTGGCTCGATGTTCTTTACAAAATTATTCATCTTCAATGATTTCCAATTTTCACAAAATTGATTAATCTGTGTCGGGCAGCCACTTCTGCAATGCTTCAGCAGCTCCTTGGGGACGACGTGCTTAGTGTCATTGAGATCTCCCGACAGCTGAAAAAATTCATGATGCACCGTCTCAACAACTTTACTCGAAACTTTTCGTAAAATTTGATTCGTATTAAATTTCCTGTTGACAACGTGACCAGCTTCGTTCAATAAACTTCCTTCAAAAATCAAACCGCATTTGGACTCAGATTCAGGATTGTAGACAACGAGTGGCGTCCATGCCGCAAGTATCTTAGGATTAGCTTTCGACCCATAATTCTTATTGGTTGAGTCCCTCTTCTCTCTTGAAGTATTCGTTGCTTCTTTTCTCGGCGAAATCGGTTTTTCACTTGACACCGGTGGAGATAATGCTTTCTGTGCTTTTAACGGGTTAGAACCTGATGGAAGGACGTTGCGTTGTTCTTCTGACGCGGAAGGTAACGTTTCGTTCTCCTTTGCGTTAAAATTATGATTTTTTTTATTCTCCATATCACCAAGAGCTTTTTCAACCGGTTGACGCGCTATCACAACTGGGACCTTATCGGGAACCTCCTGAACAACCTGATTCTGTTCCTTAGGAAAGGAATTAATTTTTTTTTGTTGACACAACACGGGCACTGGTGTTCTCTCTCGTGATCTTTCATCACTCGCAGCAACTATTGGTAATCTTTTGTTTGGATTATGTGTAGGTTTTGATCCTCTGTAGGCCTGACCATTTAAGATACCACAATCATTCTCAAGATCGCTAAGATCCGAGTTCAATGATACAAACTCACGTCTTGAGGTCATTTGTTTATGTGGTTGACACATTGCTCGATCGTGAGTCTCGCACTCGCTAGGATTTTCAAGTATACTGACACTGGAATCGTAGTGCAACAGTTTTCTGGTAGCTCTGCTCTGACTATGACTTTTGCTGGCACCAGGACTTTTAGCTGAAATATTATTTATTCTTTCTAAACCGACTGTCAAGACCTTGTCTAACCTTTTATGCTCACTTGTATAACAATCTTTAATCGGCTTTCTAACGTAGTGCTTGGAAGGCTCCTCATGCTGGTTTCTGGCCCGAAGGATTTTGTCAGCGGATATTCGCGGTACGCCTGAATATGTTTCACTCTCAGATTCAGAGTCGACATCTCTTTTTGAATTGCACTGGCCAGCATCCTTTGATTTGTGCTCAGGGATTTTATTCATGGAATGGGATACCGCGGTATTGGAATATTCTGAATGACCCAAACAATCCATTTTTGAGGTAGATAAATTCTGCTTTTTGTAATTTGAAATGGAAGAAGCCATCGTTGAAATTTTATTATTTTCACATTGCGATTCGCTCTTAGCCGAAGTGGTCGATGTATTCCTCGTGAAGTTTTCTAACTGATTTGCATCGTTCGCCTTATTATAATTTACAACGTAATTGAGACAATCAAACATTACCGTAACCTTTTCAATATACTCTTGCGAGCAATTGCGATCAGTCAGATTGGTGATAATGGAAGTTAGTTTGTCTTCAAGTTTACTGGATGCGGTTGTTCCAACGATTGATGAATTGCTGCTCTTCGTGTACTCGTCTCGTTTGTTAAAGCTGTCTTTAACGTATGAAATGTCCGCAAAAGAAATTTCTGAGGTTGTTGGGATTGCAGGGGTTTCGGAGATTGTAGAAAGTGCACGTTCCTTCAATACACTCGCATTGGAATTAGAGTGCACAGATGTGTTAAGACTGTCCCGTTTAACTGGTGTATATGATTGTTTTCGTTCTCGGCTAGGACATCTTGTGTTTCTTTCGCTCATGAAAATCACATCTGTAACTTCGCTTATTAGATCATCATCACTATCGGTTATTGGAGTTGGCCAACGGAAAGTTGGCTTACATCCCTCAGCAACGAAGCTTCTCCAAATTTGATGTACATTTTCCCAATCTTCAGGAAAGCCATTATAAAATTTACCACGTACATAATCAGGCAGGTCGTGTCTATCATCGACAATGTTTCCATGGAGAATATAAGTGTGTTTTAATATTGATACTACACTTGTCGAAGTTAGTCTTCGAATCACAGGCTTGCTATGAGCCAGTCTGTTGTTCTCTAAGGTCCCCTTGATAAGTAATTGACCTTGATCATTTAGGATAACTTTCCATTTGCAGAAGACTGTAGGTGATTGTCTTCGAGACTCTTTCGTGCTGCCTTGTGGAAAACCACTGTTGTCGTGATAGGCTTTGGGCACAGTGCTGTCTACTTTTGCAACAGTCTGAGGAGCTTGAAGGCCACTTGTGCTTGGTGCTGTTATACTAGAAATATGATTAGCCTCGGAGGTTGTCTCCCTTCGAATTTTACTCTTTCCATAGATACTTGGTGGTGGCATAGCCAATGTGTCTAGATCATTATTAGGAGTTACAGGACTGTCCTTCAGACTAGAAGTAGCCATTCTTTCAAGAGGATTGCCAGATCTCTTGCTGTCAAGTAAAGTCTTTTTGAGATTCGCACTAGAGGTCACAACTTCACTACACATGCAAGATGTGTTAAGAGACTGTGTCGTGCTACTTAGATCCATTGAATTAATACTGGAAATTGACCACGCAGGCATAGGGAATCCACTTCGCCTATCCATCTTCTTTCCATCAATTTTATTCAAGAGAGACAATTTAAGGACACGTTCTAGCTTTTTGAATCGTTCATCGACCTGCAAGTCACGAAATGTCATCTAAACAGAAAACAAATTAATGTAATACAAAGGAGTAGTAAGTCTTATATCATAACCAAATAAGCTCCAATATTACCCCTTTAGTATATTCTGCATCTGTTTCAGGACCAGTATTCTGTTTTGAATTACACTTAGAACTGGTAGTGGCATTATCCAATTTCTAAATACAATAATATACTGTAAGAATTGCAAGCTTGGATAGGTTCTCAAAATCTGTATCTCCATTACCTCTGTTCTTAGAATATCATTTGTTCGTTTGCTGGTCATCGTTCTTTACATTCGATAATATTAATCTTAAAATTCACGGCACAAAGTATTAAATCTATGGTACACTCTTTGTTATATATATTATTTAAAACTGACAATGACAAGCATTGAGACTCAACTGTATCCTTAAGCTAGTTTATAGCACATACACATATAAATATAATAAGGCATAAAAACAGTGTGCAACGTACGGAACAGTACCGGCGCAACCCCTCGAGTAACTTGTTGCTTCTTTCCCCGCACTTTCGGCTTTTGGTAATTTAAGCCAACGATACCACTGATACGAATACCTCGAATTACACAGCACGGGAAAAAGAACTTTTATATCGATAATTTCCTCAAGTTATCTCAAATTGTTTAATTGACAGAATAATAAGAAAAAAATAAATAACCATATAAAGGGTAATGCGCAGGAAATAATGCCGTTATAAATTATCCTCACGTTATCGGCCGGTATTAACGGTTACTTGTTCATCGACTCTGGGTAAGTACTTAAAAAAATTTTAAATAAACAGTAAACCGTTATGAAAGGAAAGGACAAGATGTGCAATATTCATTTATTTATTTAATATATCACCCATTCAAGCATACAAGTCTCGTATCTCATAATTATAAAGCATCTTTAATATTTCAATCCGAATAGTAGTATGAGAAATATTGATTTAGCCTGGTCAGCTTATTTTGGCAAGCCTATTTAGTTATTACGGAGCCAGTCCACAATGCGATTTGCTTACAGGATCGCTGCTGAAATTCGGAAAACTTATTATTTTGTAATACCGTTGGAGTATACATACGTATTGTATCGGTCGAATATATAAATGTCTCAAAGGATTCAGCGAGCTTGTGAAAAGCAATCTGATCCTACATAATAAAGGAAAGAACTGGTTTCACAAGCCAGAAGAAAGCTCCGATTCCCTTTCTCTAAATTGTAATGGAGTATAATTACACGCTGACGTTGATTACATTTCCATAGAGTTTAAGGAAATACTGAGTAATCCTTTTTTATCCTCGGAAATGGTATACAAGGCTAGGAGCTCGCGACAGGAGAGGCGATTAACAATTAGAAGAAATCCTTTAATAAACATACCAAAATATATAGACTATTTCTATTGGCAATAACGTAGAGCAAAGACACGGTTACTTCGCTTGAGAAATATCCATTAAGAATTAATAATAAATACCAAGCGAAAAATATATATTTGTGTGTATATATATGTGTGTCTGTGTATTATGCCCGGATCATCTCGAAATCAGGATTTTTCTGGGAGATGCTAGAAGTTCACTGTGGAATATGCAGAAGCAGTATCACCAGAAGTCATTAGCAATAACAGGCAATTCTTCTTTCGTCTAACTTCATCTTGTTATTTAGAATCCTTCATTATTCGTAACAGTGATCTATCGTCTATCTCTATCGCCCGTTAACTATACCGTCTAATGCACGAAGCACAAAGTGTATAGAAACGGGCCTTTTTCTTCTCGTTAATACACACTGATAAATACGTTCATCCGAATCTATCGATGTAGGCGTATCAATTTTCATTGTATACAGCTAACTCTTTGATCTCATATCCTACGAAGCCATCAGCATCGATCTCTCTAACATCTCGACGAGAAAAATCTGATCACTCAGTATTTAAAATCGCGATAACATTTAGCAAAATTTCCGAATTCCTTTTACGTATCACGACTCTCGGCTCTTTACTCTTGCCGCGAGTTCTTTGTGTCTCTCGAGCTCTCGCCGCATTCTGAATATTCCTTGTGCTGTTCCTTGGAATCCCTGTCCTTGTAATCTCGTCGATGCTCTCGCGAGTCCGGCTCCCTGCGATCCCTCTGGGATCTTTGTCCACGGTACTTACGATTGCCGCCCTCGCGATGATAGCTACCGCCGTTATTGTGGAAGTCTCGCGATCGATAAAATGGCGGATAGCTTCGTGTGTCTAGTCTAACGTTGCCATTGCGTAGCTGCGGGAGCACCGTGCCGTCGACTTCTTGTTCGCGATCTTGTTTATCCTGTCGACTTCTTCCGTTTCGATGATAATCCGAGTTCTGGTCAAAACTTGACGTTCGGGAAAGGAAACGAAGGTAAAGATTGTCCTGAATATTTTAAAGGGTTATTTTCACATTAACGATCCCCGTACCTGTGATTTCCTCTTGAGCCACGGTGCCAAAAGCTCTGTGTATGCAACGGTGGAAATTTGTGGGATGTCTGATCCTGTCCTGTACTGTTTGCCGATCCTCGACTGTGGTGTCCGTTATGACTGCCACGACTTCGAGCGCCATTGCCACTGCTATTGCCATTGGTCGAACTCGTTTTCAAGGAGGCTATCTCGCGTCGCTGATCCTCGTTCTCGCGACGCAAACATTTCACCATCGCCTCGGCGTCCTCGAGACGCGTCGCCAAATCGGCTTGATGCGAATCTACGACGCCACCGACTTGAACGGCGGCGTCGGCCATTGACAGTTTCTCCTTGCGTTCCTCGAGCAGATCCAATTTTCTGAAAGTTAATTAACAACGCCGAGACATAATTCGACGAATCCTCTATACAGTACTGGCAATACTGACTTCTTTTGTCGTTCGATTATCTCCGAGAGATAGAGATTGTGCGTTTTGGCGTCATGGAGAGACGCCTTGATGTCCTGTAAGTCTCTCTCGAGCAGTTCTACCTGAAGTGGCGCGAGGTTAACGCATACTGGGCTACCCTGTCGGCGAAGGATTTTTTATGAAGGATAAATTAAATGAATCAATGGTTACACTGTAGGATTAACGTACTTTTGCTTTGACGAACCCATTTCCATTATCCTCGGGTGACGAAGGACTGCTAGGTACGCAGACATTTCCTTTTGAGAAGACCAGCTGGAACTGCAGGTCTGAAAGAGGACGTCGATTTACGCCATTTCTTCGTCGACGATAATGCGGATTGTAAATAAGGGACAGAGAAAATCGTTTTTATCTCGGGAGCGTCCTCAACCTCTGTTCCTCTGACGAAGATTCTCGACCTCCTGATGAAGAGACACCAAGGTTGCCTGATGCTGCTCCTGAAGGAACTTCATGTTCTGTTCCAATTGCGCGGTCCGATCGCCACTGGTACCCTGATGTCGCAGTTGATTTACACCCTCGGTTCTACTGGGAAGATTCATCATCTCGGCAGGTGGTTTTTTACCCTTAAAAAAAAGGTAACAAATATCGATCCTCGTACCATTACTTGTTCGAGTAATCGTTATTTTCGAGTCACCTGAGAAAACGGTACCGTCGGCAATTTCACAAGAACCTTCGAAGTCATCACTGTATTATTTCCTGTCTTCTTTTTTTTTGAGAGAGAATTTTCACAAACTCACCAAGAAAGTCTCTATCCCAAAAAAATCCTTTCTCCGGGTCTATACAAAGGATAAACAGATCCTGTCTGGATCTTTAGAATTATCACTCGGATCGACTTGGACCACGCGGTCGCGATTGTTCAGAATTATTTCTGGAAGGACATATGGAGTGTTACTGGACTCCAAACGTCCTGCATACCAAAGCAAAAAATTAATATAACCGGTGAACAACTTCACTACTGACGGCTGACCAAACGGATGGATCTACAAAGGATCCACCTTCTATGATTCCCGATAATAACACACAGGCACACCGAATCTTTGGATTGGAAGATCGTAGAAATTACAAGCCGTGATCAGGAGTGTTAACAGAATCCTTATGCGTCGTACGAACTCGATGTACTCACGTAGCTTCCACCGAACTGTGAAGCCGGCGAGAGTATTGATCCGGGCGACACGAACACGCTCGACTCGAGCATCGATGGCCGCACCCACTCTTTTTCCCTGAACTCTTCACCCTTTGCTAGTTAGACTTTACTCCGTTGCTATTTAATTTTTTAAAACATTCCACGATCCACTTTGCCTACTTTTCATCACCGAAAGACTAGACAGACGAATACAATTAATTATACTTCTTCGAGAATTGTGCTGCTTCTTTTTTCCCCAAGAGGAAAATCACAGTGACTGGTGAACAACAGATTTCAACAGGTTCTTACATGGAATTGTATTTTGAGGGTTGTCAGTATTTATTCTCAGGATCTTGTACTGTGAAGATATTTAAAATATTATTTTCTTTTTTTTTTTTATTTGAGAACCACTATTGGTAGCCGATCGTTAGCAAAAATTAATGTAGGTGCTGTTATCTGCTTCGTTACATAGAATTAGAATATGATAGAGATGATTTAGGCGATTTTATATAGTCACAACGTGCGATGGCTTGTTATTTTATTATTATTTTTTGTAATTTTGAATAATCTTGAAATTTGCTTCAATGTTGGGGTATTAAGCTGATCTTACTGTGAGATTGTTTAGAGTTTTTGAAAAAATTTAACATCCCCGAAGTCAGGCTTACGTTTCCGCAAAGGAAACGTTTTCCCGGGTGCACTATTGTTTGTACTTAAAGGAAACCCGTGACCTATTCGCGTTTCTTATACTTTACACTTCTTATTTGATATTCTTTGTTTATTATGCAAGCTGACCGACACGAATGATTCTGGGGAAACGGAACGAAAACTCCTTGGGGCTGTTGCTGATAACCAAGGAAAATGTCATTCGCTAATGACTTACACGCGATTTCGGAATTTGGATTTCTCAGCAACAAGGAGAGAGAGGATTTCTTTCTTTCGGACGAAGAGGACGAGGATGAGAATTTCAAGTTCAAGGTACCACAGGCTTACTTTATAGTCCGGTATGACCATGATTATCAGTGGAGGTTGGATTATTTATTTTTCATGTCTTTTGTATTCTTCAGTACGTTCCTGTGAGTAAGTTTAAGAACATTATCAAGGATGTGAGAAGACAGAGAATAAAAATAGATGATGAGCGCACCTGGAATACTTTTCTCAAGCAACAAAGTTCGTTGAGTTTACCTTATCAGGAAGATAACGTGGATCCTACGATATCAAACGTGAAAAAGTTTCTGAGGGATAATTTCAAGGAGGTGGACAGGGAATTGATGAGGCTGGAAGAAGATGCTCTTCCTGAGCGAAGGAAGAGACGGTCCAGCAGTGTAAACGAAAATGTCCAAGATTTCCAGGTAATATGATTAATTATTTGAGTTTAGGAAGAACCGAGTAATATGAATTTGAATAGACAGACAGATGATTTATTACAGGCACAAGGTACCAGAGTTGAATCACCTAAGGAAGTTCCAGTTATGAAGGACAGTGGCACAGGAAGTACAAATATCCTGTTAACGATTCCAGAAGAGGAACACATTTTATCTACCTACAAAAAAGGGTTAGAATCGAGACAGGAATGCAGATTAAATAATGCAGGCAGGATATCCTCGTCCGATCATAGAATGGTACGCAGAAAGGATAGAACGAGAACAATCCTCCATGCCATTGATGATTCCGAGTACAATTCCAGTCCGGAATTGAGTCCTGACCTTGCAAGCGATCCAGATGATCTTGCAGATGTTAGAGCGGATCCCATTGTCGCGCGTAAAGTTCTTTTTTGCCAGAAGAAAATCTCAAGTGTTCTGGACGAGATTTCATTGCAACTAGAGAAAATTCCACTTCCGGATGGCGAGCGAGACCTGTACAGAAGACAACAGAGGGTTATGGAATTTGCCATTAGATTCTCTAGGAATTACTTGTACGAATTGGGAAGACAAGTTACCGAGATTCAGAGGCACGTCCGTGCCATTTCCCCAAGTGTCAGAGTGAAGCCCAGTAGAAGATGTCGCACTCTGCACATGCAGGCGATAGAACAGAAATTGGTTGCTGCTCATCAATTGATGCTGCAAGCATTGAGTGCCTATTGCAAGCACATTCCCAGTTCAGCACTCAAGAGTCATCCTGGCAAACTCAAGGAAGTGTTGCAGATCCTGGTAGACTTGGTGGAGATCTGCGCAAAGATTCATCTCACTCCTCATTTCTTTGGATCGGGAGATGCGGATGAGCAACCATTGACAAGTCTGCAGTCCTTTATGCGGCAGCACAGGTCGCGCCGGCATGAAAATCCTGAACAATTCCAGGATAAAGATTTGCTGAACAAATGTAGTAGCATCTTGTCGAAACTTAGACCGGGTTCGGATAACGAGTCTCAAGTAGTAAGCAACAGGACACAGTCGACTTTAGCAACTGCGCCTTCGGCTTCGCGCACCAGGAGGCGAAACAGTGCTAAGAATCTCACGAATCGACTTAGCATGTACAGTATGGATGTCAGAAACAGCAGGAGATTACGTACGTTCTGATAAGCATTGCCCTTAGTCTCTCATATGATTACCTCAGAGATTCTCAATTCGTGTTGTAGCCTTTTGCAGTCAGCAACAACAGAGGGAGAAAGAACGCGGTACTGTAAGGTCAAGGATGCTGTCCAGCAATCATCCAGGAACTCCGGAACTACCGAATCCTCATTCCAGTCCAGCCAGTAATAAATCATCAAAGGAAATGACGAGACGTGTCAATCCCAGAATCAAAGATAGATTGTTGCAGAAGGATGGTGATATCAGAACTATGATGGATATGATACCTACTGATTCTGAAGCTGTTAGAGAGCTTAATAATATTTAAGAAACTGATAATGGTACAGTGGTATTTTTAATGGTAATCAATTGCAGGGAAGTAGCATCGAGCATACCGAAAAATTTAAGGAACTAAGACCAAGTGAATCCAAGTTCAAAGTATCGCGAAAATCTTCAACGAGAATAAAAACTTCTCCGAGGTCTAAGCGTTCTGGTATCTCAATGAAATCGTCTAAGAACGATACGAACATTGGTAACGAAGTGTTTGCAAATAAAGTAACCACGATAACCGAGGAGCACTTGTCGAACTTGGTTCCAGTAATTGCTGACCTCATTTCATTCATTAGAAACAAGGTATATGATTCCGCTATCTTGATAAGAGTCTAATCAGTCTGTCACGTACTATTTATGTATCAGGATAATGACTGCGAGATTCGGCCGGTGTCGTCCGCCTCAGTCGAAACGCTACTAGGACTTTTAGGAAAATATGAACCAGCAGCAAGCGATTTGCATGAGAATTTAAGCAATTCAAAAAACATGCAGCTAATTTGTCTCTCATCCGATAAAATCTCCAACACATTGCCAAAGTACATGGATGCTTCTTGCCAAGCAAAATTGGATAAAATGTCGGATAGTCAATCAGAGTCCAGTATCCCAAATAATGCGATGAAGTCTCATAACCAAAAGAAGGGAAAAAAGGGTTTGATAATGTCAAAAGAATCAGAAGCTATCATTTTGGATTATCGGGACCGATATCAGGCCTGGTGTCGTGAAAATCCAATGTATTCTAGCAACACTCAAAATAAACCGTGGGAAGTTGTTGCTTGGTAAGAATCAAAGTGTTGCCTGTAATTTTATAAATATGTTCAATGAGAAAATACATTATTTCCTCAAACAGGATTTCGGACAAACTGGTGGACGAGTTGATTAACGAGATATCAAAGGAATTACAAATGGATGATGTCATTAAGAAGCTATTCGACTTGGAATTTCAAGAATTTTGAATCTCTTATGTCAAACCAGCTTCGCAAACTTATACAGTAGATACACGTAAAACGCGTGAATGGCATCGCTGGAACTTACATAAATTTAGAATGGTTTATACTGACTTGGGAGCCTGACTTTTTCTTACTATATATGAATAAACTGTCAACGATCTTATATATAATTAATTTACTGCGCATCTTTCGATGTGGTCTCCATATTTACGTGATTTAAAAGACCCTCTCAATCTGTTGGTGTCCGATGCGCCAATCCAGTACACGCAGCGCACGCCAGACAAAATGGTGCTTGGGAGAAGGGAATTTGATTTTCGCTCTAATTATTTATTGGCTCTGCATTAGTTGTACGTTTATGCGAATGCACACGTTATTAACTATAGGAAGATAACCCTCTAATTTAAAACTGCGGTATCACGATTATAACATGAAACATTTGTTTAAATATAAATAATAGTGTCACGGGGTATTTAAAATCTGGTAAATTATGTGATGCAATCAGTCAGCAAAAAACGTAGTAAACTCTTTTTTTCTTAATGTCTTTATTTACCCATGTGGGGGGGATCCAGTCCTACTCGCAGTAAAATTACGAATAGCATTGTAGAGAAACCGGATGAAAAGTACATTCTCATTCGGTAAGTAATTATTTTTCGTTTGGAAATTAAATAAAGCTACAAATCCGATCATTTAATTAATTGGACATCTAATAACGTGAAATAATTTAACTAATTCGAATTCAACTCATAAGGTATTTTACTTTGCTCTACATTTTACTAACTGCATGTCATTTCCAAACTTTCTAAAAGTCTCGGACGATGGTGACCGGCTTTAATTTAACTGGTATAAATTGGCACGTTACAATAACGTTTCCTCGCACAAAAACAACTTATTTGATTTTAATTGATGAGCATAATTGAACTAAGTAACTGTACAAAGTATAAATAAGATAGTATAATGATTTTGTATCTGGAAATCCAGTTTTGCGTGTAGAGCATCGATCATACATGTTTTTAAAAGATATACTACTTATTATAATAGTGGTTAATGAACAGATGTCATGATATAGTTATGAAACGCGTAATTATCTAACATGTTCTTTGTATCTTAATTAATGATCGTACGTGTTGATTTACTGCTGAGTCTTATCTAATAAAAGATTTGCCATACAAGAATCCAGACGACTTACCTATTAGGTACATCGCTATTAGTTTCACGTAATTGATTCTTCATAGTTACCAAGTTTTGCATGATTTTTATTCGGATAAAGAAATATCAATCGTTCATTCTATAATGGTATGTCCAGATCGTTTTGTTATTCTAATGAGATTTGAATTTTATTTATAAGTAGCATAGGTGAATCCGCGACTACAGTGACTAATCATTTTATACGTTTGCCGTGTCCGTATAAAAGTTTGTGTCACTATAAATGTGTGAAAATGACATAGAATATATTTTATGAAATTATTTATGATTATTAATTTTATTTTTATTACAGACAATGACGGCAGTCTTTATAGCAATGCTCCTTCTAGGAGGAGCACACGCAGCATTTGGGGTTGTGACTTTTGAATCGAGTAGTATGACCATTCATATGAAAGATACTGTTACTGTTGAATTTTCTGCTGATATTTCAGCAGCTACAGCTAACTCCGCAATAAATATTTTTGCTAACAGTTCCAACGAAGGAATTGTCACTGTAAAGACTCTGGATTCCAGTACTATCGAGCCTGGAATTTGGAACAGTAGCATAGAAGTGCATGGTGTGTTCTTGGGCAATGCTGATATAATTTTATATATCACCATTGATAATGTAATTATTTCCTTCATTATTATTTAGAAAGATAATAATGTAGGAAATAACTATTCTAACGCTATTCTCATTCAGGTGGTCTACAGTTCTGAATCATTGTCAATCACTGTGATACGTGAAGAGCGTATTATTGATACTGTATTCACAGCAAGTGTGGCTCTTTTGGTATCGATTCTTTATATTAATTTCGGATGTGCCATGGATTGGGATGTTTGTCGAAAAACTTTAAAGAGGCCAATTGGTCCAGTCATTGGATTTCTTTGTCAATTTGCTTTTATGCCTGTGGTAATTCTTTATCATTCTCTATCTATACTTCAGGTTATATTTATAATTGTCTTTTTAATGAATTTATTCACTAGATGAGTTACGGATTAGGATACCTACTCTTTCCGGATAATGCTGAGATGCAGTTAGGTATTTTTTTCACCGGTGTAAGTCCCAGTGGTGGAGCCTCAAATATTTGGACTGTTCTTCTCGGTGGAAATCTTAATCTTTCCGTAACAATGACCACCATCTGTACACTTACTGCTTTTGGTAAATATTTAATGGATAGAATGTGCCCAAACTGTCCCGTGTTACTTGCGAATAAATATTAAATTGCTTTTTCTTTTTAGGAATGATGCCTCTATGGATCTTTACTTTAGGTGCGCAGATATTTTCAAGGGGAAATCTGGTAATTCCTTATTCGCGCATAGCAATGTTCGCATTCGCACTTGTGGTACCTTTGGCTATTGGCTATTTCATTCAGAAAAAGCTTCCACGAGTCTGCAAATTGATGGTTCGAATTATGAAGCCATTCTCAATTTGTTTGATACTTTTTATTATCATATTCGCTATAACTACCAATCTCTATTTGTTTCAACTGTTCTCTTGGAGAGTAAGTATTTTATTCTAGTAGTAGTAATTGTTTTGTACTGCGTTTTTAGTTATTTCTTTTATTCGATTAGATAATTGTCGCTGGTATGGGCCAACCCTGGTTGGGATTTATATTTGGTTACGTGGTATCTTTTATCCTGAGACAACCTCCAATGGATATCAGAGCTATCGCCATCGAGGCAGGAATACAAAATACAGGAATAGCAATTTTCATGCTGAGATTCAGTTTACCACAACCAGCAGCTGATCTCACGACTGGTGAATATAATTTTCCAATCATTTATTAAAATTCGAAAGGCATCAAAATCTATGAACATCATTTTTCTATTTCCCTTAGTTGCACCTGTGGCTTGCGCGATAATGACACCAATTCCATTAACGATCCTCTACATCATAAAGCTTATTACGGATCGTAGAAAGAAGAAGCTGCGTGCTTCAACGGAAAAACTTCAAGACAATCCACAGTCAGTGGCGACCATAACGTCTTCCGCAGCACCGACAACGGTTACGTCATTCGATTAATTGAACTGAGAAAACTTGGAAATGGTTGTGGATTTATAATTACTTGTTTTTTCTAATGTGTGTATCATATCAGTACTCAGGGCAACCTTATATTAAGGCTTGCGCAAATGGGATATTTTAACAAGCATGGTCTGTTATTAATTGTCATGCAATTTTGTAATCCTGAAACGCTTAGCAATTATATGTCCCTATGGCGACTTTCGGACTGAAGGTGTTCAGGTTTAGACTATAGGGCTTTTTCAACGTTCGTAAAAATACAATTTATATATTTTATAAACAGACCAGTTCACTCGCAAGCGCAAAGCCTACATTCGGGTCGAAGCAATGTTTCCTGTTGATTAATATTAAGTAATGCGATACTTATAATAACAAATCGTACAAAAAATGGATTTTGCATCGGTTATCGTAGGCGAATTTTACTTAAAATGTACCAAATGGCAGGATTATCTTTATATTAAATATTTTTAGTAGATTACAGTTTGTTAAAGATAAAAACGTTTTCTTTATTTTACCATCACATAGTGGTAGATGTATTACGTCTGCTTTGGCTGCTCGGTACTTTCCCGATCATCTTGACTGGAACCTGAAGCATTTTTGGGATCCATGTTTTTCTTTCTGACATTACTATGCCAAACTCCATAGAAGAAGTATATCGCCAGTCCTGTATGGATACAAGGTAAATTGATTAGTCCTAAAAAAATATATGAATGTAAAAACTACTTACCAATTACCATCCAGATCAAAAAACGTATCCAAGTCATGACGTCCAGCATCATCATTAAGTAAATATTAATCAGAATACTGACAGCGGGTAGGAACGGTACCAGTGGAACCTGAAATCACAAAAAAAAATTTTATTATTATCATTTACTAAAAGTACGTGTAATCACTTACTGAAAATGACAATTTCTTTCCAGAGACTGGCTGCAACTTGATGATTATCAGAATTGCAACGAGGAAGACCAGCAGAATAACTACGGGTATAACGACCCATGCTTCCAGATTTGCAATAGCTCCAAAGTGGTTTGCAACAATGGCAGTAAAGGCGATGCACAGCACGACTATCAAGTAAAGAATTTAGTAATTGAATAGAATGCATAATTTATATAAGATAAAAGTGGTTTGTTTATATACTTACAGTAGAAAAATACTAGCCACGTTACAATTTGTGCAGTCAGTCTTGTAGCGTGATGCTGCTTGTTTGCATTAACCAGCTGCATCATAATGACAGAAAAAGATTTCACTTCACGATCATACTTTTTTTCATATCCCTCGCTCTCTTCGTATCTAAAAAAGACACCGTATTTTATCAATTGGTATATCTTCACTTGTCGTAAGTGTTTCACTGTTACCTCAGTATCAGTACGCAGGCTGCAACTATTGAATATGCCAATAAAGTTCCTATACTCATCATATTAACAAGTTGAGTGAGTTCAAAGATTGCAGCGAGAATTCCTATAAAAAGAATTAAGATAGAGCAAATCATTTTAAACGTGCATAATTGTTGGTGAATTAATGTATAATGATTTACCAGTAAGAACACCACCAGTGAGGGTACCTATAAGCGGAGTTTGGAATCGTTGATTAATTTTTCCCATCCATTGGAAAATCAATCCATCATTAGCCATAGCATAGAGAACACGTGGCAGTGGAAACATTGCACCGAGTAAACTGTTACGTGTTAATATATCATGTAAATTGTATCAGATCATACTCAGAAGCATAATGATTCTCCTCTTACCTAGCACAGAGACCACATATAGCTCCAGCGGACACAACCCATTTAGCCCAACTCCAGCCCATGCTGTCAAACAGATGTGGAAACGGTGCATCAGGATTCTGTTCGTAATATGGCAATGCCATGGTAAGAACAGTGGATACACCGAAATACGCCAGGAATATAACAGTGAGTGAAATCACTATTGCAATGGGAATGGACTTCTGAGGATTCTTGGCCTCTTCACCGGTCGTCGCGACGCAATCGAATCCAATAAATCCATAGAAGCACGTGGCAGCACCGCTAATAATTCCTGCGATGCCATAAGGAGCGAATCCACCGGTTCCAAAATTGCAACTCTTCTCTGAGCACTCGGGCGTTGTCATCCAATTAGCAGGATCAGCTTGGAAAATTGAACGAGAAATTATGAGGAAGAGAAAAAAGACAATTTATCTAGAAGAAAATAGTCTAGAGAAAGAACGTTATTTCTATGATATTATAATAAAACGTCTAAACCTACCGCTGAACGATCCAGCTATTATAACAAAGAGGACCACCAACAAATTAATGAAGGTGAAGATATTGTTAGCTAATGAAGATTCCTTAGCACCCACAGCCAGAGCAACTGCAAGCAAATAATTTGGGTAAATCCCACGATAGGTAGTGGTGTAAGAATAAAGATAAGCATTAACAAACCGGCAAAGACAATAGTAATGACAAAGGCGAAAAAGTCTGGATAATCCGAAAGATAATTAATGTCCATAGGCGCTACAGACTGAAACGTATTTCTCATGGTGTTATTAAAAAGCGCATCAACGTAGGTACTCAAACCCCGTACGACGCTCGCCGATCCAATCACATATTCCAAGATAAGAGTCCACCCAATGAGGAAGGCTATAAATTCTCCCATAGTGACATAGCTGTAGACGTAGGCGGAACCAGCTCTTGGTACCCTGGCACCAAATTCCGCATAACACAGACCTGTTAATAATAAATGGATAAAGATATACCGTATCTTTTAAAACGGATTAACGAGCGTGAACTTAATCTGGATTTATGCATACCGGCAAAGACCGATGCGATGGCTCCTATAGCAAAAGATATGGTAACAGCTGGGCCAGCTACATCGCGGGATACGGATCCTGCCAAGACATAAATTCCTACGCCTAAGGTCGATCCTATTCCTAAAGCCGTGAGATCAAACGTTGAAAGACATCTTGCCAATTTTGATTCTACATGCGTTGAGATCAGTTTTTTTCTGCTGAAAGCCTTGTAGACGGTATCCAGTCTTAGCATCTTCATAATGTGAATCTATATGTTAAATTAGTAAGTCCAATATGAATACTCACAGAGAAAGAGTAAAATAACAACTATCGTTGTACATTATATTTGCTGATTTATTTTGAGCGTTAGTGATATTCGGTGATACGCTTAATGTCTTTGAAATAACTCACCATATAAATTTTAGTCAGTTTATAGTCCATTTTTAAATACTAATAATGCTGACTTAAAGTATCCTTTTCTCGAGTGCAGCACACGCGCTTAGATACTAACTAACGGCAAGAGCCCAGTCGCATAATTAAATTGCCTTTAAATCAAAAGCCATCTTCGCCCCCATTCGTGTCTGCCACTCTTTAGTCTTTTATTTCATTCAATTGGTCAAATTATTGTTCCTTCACAATTGGCAGACCACTCTCTCTCTCATTCTCTCGCACAAGCACACGTGCTCATTCTCGTTTATGCTCCCAGCATGTCTGAACTTTAATTGTTACTCTTGACGCTGTCACGCAGTATCATTGGAATGGACCACGTTAAGCAGAACTATGAGATCAATTGTCTGTCTTTAGTTACCTTGTATCATCACTCAAAGATAACAAGGACAACCGAAGTATTTTAGTTACGACCCAACATACTTTTTTTTTTATTAATCTTGTACCGCGACGAACGATCATAATTATTACTTAATGTTATATAGATTTTGATACAAATTCTCTTCAAATACAAGAAATAACGTTGACCGTACAATTTAATATCAGACAGAACAATCTTACCTTTGAACAACGGTAATAGGTGGTCTCTCGATAACTATAACAGAACAGTGTTTTCTCATATTCTTATACTTTATATTTATTGGTACTGATAACTTCGCACGATAGATTTATCCTTTTAAAGACAGGACGATGCATGTGTGAAGAATAAATGTGACAAATTTAAATTAATACCTTGTAACTGTTATCTTTTTTTAATTCAGTAGAATGGGCCACAACGAGGCCTTTATCTCGGTTACTTAACAGTTAGTCAACAATAAAATATTTATTATCGAAATGAGCTTTGTAATAGCACACGCGCATTAGTGATCCAAATAGGCAGCCACGATTATCACCGGATAAGAAAATCAGGTATTCGGCAAGTTTTTAGATCATTTAAAGGAACTTATGTAATTTTATCTGAGTGAAATAATATATTTCAAATATATCTTGATCTCAATATATTGTTTATGAATGCAGCAGCATGGTTATTGTAAATTGAACTCACATCGCTATAGCTGGTAAATCCGGCGCACTCAATTTTGTTCTATTTGATCATATTTCAATTCATCATATGTTGCAGCAAATATAAGAACCACACGCACACTTATAAACATTGTACAGGCTTGTAGCATAAAATAATCTGTACACCTGTCTATCTGGGTGATTGTGGATTTATTATCAGTCAATAGCCTTATCAAGAATGATGCTAGAATAAAAAGACAATCGAGCGTTGTTGTAAAAGTATATATTTGTCTGCCAATGGACGGATTACGGTTCCCTTACATTAAAAATGTATCATTACAAAATTGGAATAATAAATCGTTAATTAAAAATACACTTTGTATGTACTCGGCCAGTTATGAACTGGTTGTCATAATTTAAAACTTGATAATGAAGCTCTGAGTATACAAATGATGCATTCATTTTGTAATCATGATATGTACTCTACGCAAGCTACTACACGCAATCTATTTTGCTATCTGACCACACATCAAATTTCAGGCCACATGAATATTATAGTGCTAGGTACATATTGGTGGTATATAATAGCCATACTGGTGCAGTGAATTATTGTTATACCGTTACTATGACCTGCATTATTCTTGTACTTAATATATTAAAGTGAAAAGATGTTACTCTTAGTAGTTCGCGTTTAGTAGCTGACTAAAACGTCAGTTTTCAGAGACACAGCTAAAGGCTCGAATGAACTGGCTATCACTGGACATTCCAGTTTCCAAGCAGTGGTATCAGAGCAGCAATTGAGACTATAAAGGGCCCAGCATAGCTCTTGGTCCCATGTGACTGAAAGGTAAGAGACGAACATGCACATCAGTTTGTTATATTGACGTAATCATTAATTTGATATTTGATTACTTACAAATATGTAGTAATTACATCGGTCACCCTGACAACAATCAGAGCAGTGCCAATCTTGGTACCACACATACGTGCAGTCATCCATAGTCTTTGCTCTGATTCTTTCACACTCGTTTTTCGTTACACATCGTTTTGAGATATAGTATTGTTTTTTTGCACCATGGTGCCAGTACGGAGTACCTAAACAAGAGGAAAAATGATAGTCAAGCAAAATAAAAAGACAGCTTTCTCAAATAGTAGAAATCACCAGCTTTGACACTCACTTCCCCATTTAATATCTGTTAAACACGTATCTTCACCCTGTTCACAGGTTTTAATGGTATTTAAACATTTTTCAGTGTTACCCTCTTGCTCCGTACAAACATAACACTCGAGGGCGTTGGCTGAAAGAACGTTTATAGTAAGCATTACTGTTTTGCCTTTTTTCAACATATAGTAGGATACATCAATTATTTGTATGAAGCTTACACAGATTAGACACAAATAAAACAAGTAAAATGCAGAACAACCGATAAGGCTTATCCATGTCAGATTATCATACAAGCTTTTGTAAATAAAAAAGACGCTGTCACACAGGACGATGCAGAGTTCGTTTACGAAGTAAAATATGACGTCTTACACACTCAACGACCTGTTATAATTGGTTAAAATCATCAATGACGTTTTCCATGGGCGGGGTTGCAAGTACTTTGCTGTTTCCCAAAGTTTCGTTATAGATTGTGCTAGTGCATAAAGTAATAGAGCAGCAGTCGGTATAAAACAAAGTGTAGCTGTTGGAAATACAGATCAACGTAGATAAAGTCGTTTTCCATATTATCACTGAGTTCTTGTCTAAACTCCTCTAAAAATTTTAATAGTGTATGTTCAGCTTCTACTCGGCTGAGTCTGTGGCTTCATGTCTATTATTATATCTATTTTATGGAGCTTTGTTTGCCGATTGGAACATATACAGAGGAGCTAGATTTCGCATGTACGTTTCGTCCAGTATTCATCCTAAAAGAATATTTCGAATTCGTAAAGTATCGTTGATATCATTACATAATCTTGGAAATGATAATATATACATAAGCCAGGAGTCGAATGACTGGTTCAAGGTGTGTATGTACAAGTTAAGATAAAAAAGTTAAACTTGGAACAGAAATGAATAACTTGCCCATGAAAACATCGGTTTATTCTTGTCTCGAGGTTACGTCAGTCTAAGCATCAATGATCTGAAATTCTAAAATTCTTCCTTAAAGACACAATGAAATTTCCCATTGAGATAATCGCAATGGAGTACACGTATCTTAACTTTATATGTGATGAAAAAAGACATCTGTCGCAGGATATTCCTATAATTATTAAATAATTCTCACGATTTTCACGACAATAAATATAATACTATAGCCAAAAAAATCTTGATAACCGTGTACAACGCGAAGAGTGGGAGCGGGAGAAAAGACACAAGTGATGGAAGTGCCAGAGGAAGAAAAGTGCGAACAACCAAAGTATAGAAACCCAGAAGAGCAGGGAGCAGAATATTATAGAGCTCTTCGTCTGGTAAGCCGCTGTTGGCCAACAGGCTTTACCACGTTGGGCCAGTCTATTCCGTATAGCTGCCCGCCAAGTAACCCGGGTGTTCAGTGAAGTGTCCACTGTCCGATGAAACTCTGGCACATCTCCTCATTGGAGGAGTCAGCCATAAGGAAAGGAAGGGAAGGAAGGACCGATGACACTTGCGAGTTCAACAAGTGTTTTCAAGTAGCGACAAAGTGAATTCTGCAGTCGGTCGTATATTCCAGTTGGTAGATCAATTAGTGATTTAGAGGAAGCGTCATTGAATTTTACTAATCTTTTGTTTCATGATCAAAAAGAGTGCGCGCGTGATATCCCACTTGCCTTCCTCCTCTACCTCTTCTCCATGTCCGCGTTCCCCCCGCACGTCCATTTGACTCCTTACCCGCAGGAGGTGACGTTCTCGTAGAAGAGTGTACGCTCAGTGGAGACTCTGCCTCTTGACCGAATTGTATTGAAAGTCTTATAAACGTTACGCGTACATAGAACATGATGACGGAGACCGTCGTGACAGTGCAGGATGGGCCGAGCTATAATGTCTACAATCCTGGACAAACGCCGACCGTTAAAACTGATCCAGTTCGGCGAGGTATATTTTCCGGGATCACCGTCAACGTGCTTTACTTGAAAACTGTACCAGGAATCATCAAAATTGTTCAGCTGGTGAGTTATTGAGTAATTTTACTTTTGTATTAAGCGAAATTATATTATTTTATTTTATTTCGAGACTGTGTATTGTTATGACTCCTTTTTTTCTTGTTTACTTCTTTCTCAAAGCTCTACTGATGATTGGGATCGCATCGTCTGAGAGACGTTGACCGTTAGTTTAGGACCAGACGCGCTTTTATTCCTGGAACGAGATCGTTTATCGTTTCGTGATCTCCTCGGAGGGAAAGGTCCCGTTAATTGCAGTTTCTATTGCTGAAAATCGTTTTAACGAATTTCCGCAAGTGAGCTTTTAAACGTTTAACGCAACATGAGCATCCTTTTTTTGGAACAATAAGGAATACGGTTTGAACGACAGAAACTCACTGTATCCTAGAAGTCATTGGTATCGAGTTCTTTAAATAAATTTTATCACTTTCAACAAATTAGCCGTTATCCAACATATGTAGACATATGAGTGTGACAAGAAAGAGATATTAAAAAATTGTTATTTACGTGGCCTAATTATAATTATCAATATTTTTATTAATAATTTTAATACCTCTCCTCCTAATTTTTCATATAACAGTACCGTCGATCATAATGATTCGAGTTTAGATATTTTGTATTTATATAATATCTATAATAAATGAACTGTGACCTTTTGGCTCAAATTTCAATCTTTCTTAAAAAAAAAAAGTTAAAAAATCCTCTGCTGCAACGTAACAGCCGTATATAGTTACAGGTCCACGTGAAGCGTTACCATAACCTTGGAGCGATTAGGCGTTTCTATGGTCTTGAACACGGTCTTGACCGTGGTTTTGAATGATAAATAATGCTAATGACGATGGATTATATGCATATTCAAAAAATTAATTCTTATCACGTGGTATCAATTCCCTTTTGTCAATCTACTATTATGAAATGGTAACCTGAAATTTTGATCAACCGTTCCCGTTCGTCATGCTGAATCAAAGAAGACGGTACATGTCCTTCTAAGTATAGCGCTGTCCATACGTGGCGTCTCACTTAAGGCATCGCGGTTGTATCGCGCTCGTTTTTTACGACGAATTTCTTTTTAATTTTAGGATTGTAATAATTAGAATATATCAAGAATATTTCGCGATTGAAAAAAAAAATTATACCACTGTCTCTAACGTGAGTTAATTTAACACGCGAGAGACAGGAAAAACTTATTTATTGAGTAAATTGTGAGAACGCTACGACGAATGTTGATAAAAATTGCCTGAGATATAGAAGGCTATTGGAACAATTTTTAGAATTTTTTAAAGAATTCTCTGACGTCTAGTTACGTAAGCAATTGCGCTTGTAGTTCACAAATATTTGGCGTGATCGCCGCATGGTCCAGGCAATAAGGAGGGCGCGGCAACGCCGCGCAGTCAGACTGACAATGAGAGAAAATACACAGCGCTGTAATAGCGAACATTGAATTTATCGTAACATTTAATAATTGTTTGATATTGATTAACGTGCTCAGATTTTCAATTAATTGAGATCAATTTGTTAATTAATATAGTCAGGGATATACACGTACGAATGAAGTGATTCTTCAACTCATTATATGAAATGATACTGGGAACCTGGACCGCCATCTTTACTATATATTGTATACGAGCCAATCGGACGAGCCAGAAAATGCAACGCTGCCAGGTAGTGGCTCCGCTCAGCCTATCCTGGTGTGCGTCTATCGGTGTACACGATTTTTACATGTGGGCTGTCTTAAAAAAAAGTTTTACACATCGCGCGAAATTCTCGCTAGAGCACGTAGAAGGGGCTCTGGAAGGACCTAACTTTTAGCAGGGACGGCCGCAATACAACTATCTTAAATTTTCGACAAATTCACTGGCTTCCGACAAATTATCAGGTAGAGTCTGATGGTAAATTATCAAAACTTACTAAACAAGCCTTCAGTTCATGACAATTTCTGAAGACGGTTGCATTGCATTTTGGGATATTTGCTGGCAACCAGTATCCATTTTATCTCCCAAGCCAGTCAAAACCACATTGAAAACCGTTAATACTCTTACCGAGAAAAATTTGAAAATTTTGGACGATATCCAGTCCAAATTTCATACCTCTTAGTCTACAGGCATCAGCTTCCAATTTTTTATTGGAAAAAATCTATCACGATATATCTGTAAAGGATCAGTTTGATCTTTCCAAGGTTAAAAGGTCCTCCATTATATTGGACAAGTGAAAAGACACCTTCACGAGAATGTTCTGGATTGGAACTCTGGAAGGAGATTTTCTGATTTGCACCTGGGAAGGTCACGAGTTCAGTACAGAAGTGGCGTCTTCTGAAATTTCCAAAATAACAAA